>CM042156.1:50524220-50541720 GCA_023376005.1 Doryteuthis pealeii | reverse complement strand
TGTATATTGTCGGGTCGAGCTAATTGAGGAGTGTGGTTGAATAATATTAACTTTAAGATTACAATGTTGTATATTATGGGCGGGGTGGGGGTGGGGTTATAGAACGACGGGGCTGGCTAAATGTTGCAAATATGCACGAGGTTGTGTGTGTGCAGAAACACACACACACACACGCGCGTGCACACACACACACACACAAATATATATATATATATATATATTATATATATATATATATATAATATTAGTGGAGGAAAAACATCTTTTTCCTCTACTAATATTATTATTATTGTTCTATGTTTTTAATTTATTGAGCAATTTTCGATTATTATCTGATGACACTGCAACAGAAACATTAAAGCAGCAATTGGATACTATATATATATATATATATATTATATATATATATATATTAAGTAAAGTAAATTTAAACGTTGGGAATTTAAGTTCCTGGCAGGGTCACCCAAAGCGGACAGATCTGGCATCCAGTGGTACTAGGAACACAACACGATCGAAGGAGCTCTGGTGAAAATACAAAGAATATCACTATCATCGTCAGTAATCAACGGCTTTGACATACTTGCCACTGTGTCTGTGGAAAATCTGGGCATCTCTTTCCTTTGATCGGGATATGCATGCGGGGTTTGGGGACTGGTACTACATCTTTCTACTTCAAGGACCAAAAGATCACCAAAGTTAAGCAGCGAAGAGCGTGTTCAGTACTCGGAAGGGTGTGCCAGTCTCAGCTAAGTTAATTACATTACCCACATCCGTCAGTCAATCAAGGTATGTATAGCGGTTAGTGACCTTAAAGTCTCACATTCAGCGCATGAGTAGATGGAAGTATACGCAGATAGCGTAAAATAACTTCGTTTGAACTAAAATGAACTCTTATAGAATATCTATGCCAAACAAGTGAAAATATAAATCTGAAAGAAACAAGCTGTAATCATTTCGAATGTTCAGTTGCATCAAAGCCGTTTCATCAAACAATATAACTACATAATCTAAAGATCTTTTAAGATTCTTAATTAAAAAGGATGAACTTAATTCAAGAAGTACTAATAAAAGAGTTCAACACATATCTCCTCTGTGATCCAAGTGTTTCTTCTTCCAGCATCGAAATGACATCAGTGATTATCTTTCCCCGAGAAACCGACATCTATTTTGTCAACTTGATATCGATTTCAGGTGCCTATGACATTCTGACATTTTATGATGCACGCATTTAGTGCCAGGCATTTGCGACGGATTTTGGTTCGTTTGTCCTTGTTCAACTGAAGGTTACAGATATATACCGAACTACACTTATACAACAGACAAACATTAAATGTACCCAGAGATATAGGATTCGACTACAAAAAGTGCAGAAACACACACACACACACACACACACACACACATATATATATATATATATTAGTGGAGGAAAAATCTTTTTCCTCTACTAATATTATTATTATTGTTCTATGTTTTTTTAATTTTTTGAGCACTTTTGGACTATTATCTGATGACACTGTAACAGAAACATTAAAGCGGCAATTACATACTATATATATATATATATATATATAATAATATATATATATAATATATATATTATATATATATTATCCTCACAACATATATATATAGATGTGAGGTATCCAAAACTTGGTTGTAAGGGATGATTCTATATGCGATTTCTAAGACACACACTGTATTATTATTGTATGATCCAGTTGTTGAGTTTTTCCTTCCTTTCAAAGATATATATATATATATATATATATATATATATATATATATATATATATATATATATATAATGAAGAATAGCAAATATGAAAAGTGTTTGAGTACTATATGCATATAAGTTTACATACATATGTACACACACACATTTATATTCATGCATGTATGTATACATACACACACACACATATATATATCCATGCATGTGTGTATACATACACACACACCACACACACACACACACACACACACATATATATATATATATATATATATATATACAAATATATATATACATTATATATATGTACATATATATATATTCATATGTATACAAATGTCTGTGTGTGCGTGTGTGTGAGTTTATTTGGTGCATGTGTGATAGTATTTGTATATATGTCATCTTCTTTTTGCATTAAGTTTTTCCCAGCCTTTATATAATGACACACACACACACACACACCACACACACCACACACATATATATATATATAATATATTATATTATATTATATTTAAGTAAAGTAAAGACGTCGAGGTGCCTAAAGTCGGTATCAGCCAAATTATACGAGGGAACAATATAGAAATATAACCACACACATATATAAGCATACATGTATCTTATATACACACAACAGAGCACACAGCACACAACACACACACACACACACACATCACTAAATTAGACAAGTCGAATATACAAATATATCACATATACATATATCAATAGTATACAATGTCTGTGTGTGTGAGTGCCAATATGATGACAGTGCATGTGATCTCTTAGTAGATTTGTATCTATGTATAATCTATGCTATTGCATTTAAATTATTTCTACATCAGGCAATAAACATATGTCAATAGTATACATACAACACATATATATGTACATATATGTAATAAACATATATTGTATATATACAAAATACATATTACATATATATATATGTCCATATGTAAAAAAAGTACAAGTCGTCGGGGTGGCCTCAAATATCGTGCTGTATCAGCCAATCAGCAAGGGAGTCGTATCCCTTTTCACTAGCGCTAGACGAAGAAATAAATTGTTTTTTTGCGCCTCTAAGGTGAAGCGCCACACCTCACACCAGCTGCTTATCTTAACCGCACAGTGTACATAGTGTGAGTTTATGTGGTGCATGTGCGTTAGACGTATTTGTATATATTGTCATCTTCTTACATTAACTTTACCAGCAGTCATAAATATAATATAAATATATATATAAATAATATGATATATATATATAATATATTATTATGTATGTATGGACTTCTCGTGTCGATTTCGACGCATGAGGGTTTCATACAATGTACACCCACACAGTAATTTTGTTTATGGTGGTGAAGGCTTGTGTTGGACCATGCCACACTTTTTGGCACAGTCGATAAGAAAGAATTGGTGCATATCAAGGGTTGCAACATCACCAACCTAACAACCCAATAAACCCGACCCCCTCAGGAATTTTTTGAATTCACAGTTATCCTCTCCTAGACTGGTTAACCTAGTACCAAAAGGCTAAGAGAGCCCAGTCTGCCTACTATTTAATCCATAGCTGGCCGGGAGAAATATATGGAATTCTATACCTTTCCCAAGGGTATTAGCGCTATGTGAAAAGCCAACAGCTTCCGTCTAGGAACGAACTCGAATCGACGAAGTCCATTTTCCACGACTCTAACCACTCAGCGCCCCCAAACTACCACACGCGCCTCTGTCTCTCTCTTGTCTCTCCATCAGTCATATATATAAAAACTAAATAATAATAAATCTATAAATATATATAATATATATATATATATATATTAGCTTATATAAATATATACAGATAACTAACTAATAAAATCTCTGTGTATGTGTGTGTGTGTGTGTGTGTTTCTTACTCTCTCTCTCTCTGCCGTCTCTTAGTCTCTCTCTCTCTCTCTCTCTCTCGTATGCCTGTGTGTGTGTGTGTGGTTGTGTGGTGTGTGGTAGTCAGGTGATAGCAGTGCGAAATAGTCACTTTGTTTCAGTTGCAAGTTTTTTTTACCAATGGCCTCATTTCTTTCTCGTTGACAGCCCCACACAGTAATTTGAACAAAGAAACACACACACAACAGCACAGTAAAAATGGCGCGCTGTTTTTGTACGCCAGTGAGCGTAAAAAAACGCTCTACGGACAAAATCAAAATCATGTATCATAGTTCTGTCATAGCCGATGAATAATGAATAAAGATAAGATAAACCTAATAATATGGGCGGCAAAGTGAGTATGGTGGGCGGGTAACCAGATTAGCGGTGATACGTAAGCGAGAAAAAACTGGGGAAATCTAGTCAGCGTCTAATGTTACCTTATCTAAATGATTTACAAAGATAGGAAGGTTGGATTAGTGGCGGGGAAACGATGTGGAAAAAAGGGGAAGGGGGTGAAAGGGAAAGAAAGGATAATAAACCTAGAGAAAAAAATAAAGAGTTTTGGTGTGAGTGTGTGGAGAGAGAGAGAGAAGAAGAGAGAGAGAGAGAGAGAGAGAGAGAGAGAGAGAGAGAGAGGAGAGAAGAGTGGAGAGAGACAACGGAAAAGTAAGGTGTCGAGGTAGAGAAAAGAGAGTTTGATAGGAAAAGTGAGAAGGGGAATTAAAGGAATCAAATAATCGAAAATGGACAGAAGAGAGAAGATGATAAGAGTATGAGGAGAGGAGGGAGAGAGAGAGGAGAGAAAGAGAGAGAGAGGGAAGAAGGTGTAGAGATTCGAGGAGATAGGGAGAAGGAATATATAGTATAAGCCGGTGAGCTTTTCAGACTGAGAAAGGAATGAAGAAAATGACACGAAAATGAGCAAAGGGGTGAATAGAGACAAAAGAAAGGATAAACAAATCTGTAGAAGAAGAAGAAGAAGAAAGAAGAAGAAGAAGAAGGAGAGAGAGAGAGAGAGAGAGGGGTGGTGGGAAGGAGAATGCGGTTTGAGAGACGAGAGAGAGGGGGAGGAGAATACGGGCAGTGACAGTAGATAGAAAAAACAATAAGGGAATAAAGGAATACAATTATGTAGGTAGTATAAAAGGCGAAAGAGAGAGAGACCGAGGCCAGGTGCAGGAACAACACGTGATCCGAGATGATTTGCCCATAGAGAGAGATAGAGAGAAGACGAGATCAAGAGCGAGAGAAGAGAGAGAGCCACGAGGAGGCGGGGGGGAGGAACTGCAGAAAGGACGACAAGTAGATTATCAAAATATAAGGAAGATAAAGGAATAGTCTAAATCTATAGTACAATAAAAAAATGAGCTGAGATGAAAACGAAGCAGTAGAGTAGTAGAGAGAAGTAGTGGAGAGAGAAGAGGAAGGAGCCAAGGGGTGATAGGACGAGATGGTAGAGGTAAGATGGGCACCAAAGAATAGGAGATGGTGAGTGTGAAGGTAAAAGAATACAGATCCGGATTATAGAGTAAAAAGTGGAGAAAGAAAGACTAAGTACAAGAAGAAAGATAATAGAAGAAGAAGAGTGGGGGTGGAGCCGTTAGATGAGATGGCAGTTAGATAATACAAAAACTGATGTGAATTAGAAGGCAGAACAATAAGATCGAATAAATTCAAGAGAGAAAGTACAGTATAGAGAAGTAGGAGAGAGAGGAGAGAGATAGAGAGAGAGAGAGCAGAGGTGGAGGAGAGAGGAGAGAGCAGAAAGAAAGAAAGTGAGGAGATGAAGGAAGTTGCGGGAGGGAGACAGGTATGAATGCGTCAGTGATAAGTGGAAATAAAGAATACAAGCTTATATAAAAAGAACAAAAAAAAGAGAGAAGAAACTAAACGAGAGAGAGGACGAGAAGAAGAAGAAGAAGAAGAAGGAAGAAGAAGAAGAAAGAAGAAAGAATTCAGAGACAGAGACAGAGAGACATAGAGAGGGGGTAAATAAAGCAGAAACAAAATATGAGAAGAAAAAGGGAATATTCAGAAGAAAGGTTCGACTTTTCAGACAGATAAAGAAATGAGAGAGAAAGAAAGTTTATGAGAAAGACAATCTGTGAAGACACACCAAAAAACAAAATGTCGGCCAAACATGATGGGAAAGAAAAGGCAATAAGATCTAATAAACTCAAAGATGAATCTTTTTTATATTGACTGCACTGTCAAAACAAAGAAGACGAATTGTTGGACTGAGCTAGATTTGCCACAAGGTCATCTTCACAGAGCTCCTAACTTCAGTACATCTTGTAACCGAAGTAGGTATGATAAGTACAAAACGAAAAGAAAAAGAAATGAAAAGATGAGGGCCAGTCTGTTGCACTGTATATTTCAACTCATAATGCAACAGACTTAGCTGGTCTTATCTTTCCTGGATAAGGTATTAGTCATGGTGAAGTGGTTACCGACGTGGATCATGCAAGCCACTAACAGTTAGTTCAAATCTATTTTACTGCAATACACATGTACTTTTGCATCCGGCAATGCAAAACTTTGAAATTGAATTAAGATTCCGTGTGTTTTCGAATTTAGCGGTGTAATGGCTAACATGCTGGAGTGCAATATGGTATTAAACGTGTTTCAACTTCAGTCGCGTTCAATTCCAAACTAATACACTTGGGAAAGGTATAAACTTCATTATCATCCTATATATGGAATAGATAGTACCACTGCTTTTCTTTTACAAGGATGGCATTGGTATTAAATAACCCACCCGCCCTGTCGGCTGGGGCATTAGAATGCACCGACTGCACCTCTGCAGAGGGGTAAGACTCCCCCAATGGGGCCATCTGTTGGCCGTGGGTGGAGACCCGTGATGCTTAAGGATAGAGCCCAGGTAATGAGCAGTTCATGACATGCAATACTTCACTTTGGCCCTATCTTGGGCTAGACGGGCGGTCGGAGAGGCACCCTCCGATCAATCGACTGTCACGTCAAGCCTTAGCACCTATATGATTTTCCCAACCCTATTGGCCCTTATGGCAAGCCCCAACCCCTTTTTATCATATGGGTGCTAGAAGGCGGTGACTGAGGGTCTACATGTCCTGGAATGACGTTAAACTCTATCTGATGGTAAGGTTCCAGTTTTGGAGGTTTGGGGAATGTGGAGCACCCTTCATCACCATTGCTCCCTGGTCCACTCTGACCCGGAGTGGTAGTACCGTTAGGATCCCATCTATGGGTTAAATAGAAAATGTATTTATAAAAAAATGTATTATCCATTAAGAATTGATTTATTTCAAAACCTTATCGGTATTAAATGACCCACTGAGTTAATATACCGTAAAACAAACAAAACCAAAAAAATAAATAACCCACACAAGTTGATATGCCATTAGAATAAATAAATCAAAGCATCCAAGATAAAGCACGATATTTAAAAAAAATTTTGAATTGTCGTACAATGAAATGGGATTGACAATGTCGAATCCATACAATTAAAAAACATTCACTAAAATGATAATCACAAAATGTATAAGTCTGCAGACGAAATGGTTGCAGCTAGATAAGTCTATTCAGATTAGACAATCATAAATCTACAATAAAACAAATATCTGAACTTAGTAGCATCGTGCAACACTTCAACAAACCACAACACAACTTTGAAAACCTGAAGTGCATTTTAATTGACCACGGTTTTCCATCCTGACAAACCTGCAAACACACTGAAATTAAACGGGTCACACGCTTACGCACACATACACACGGGTTAAACACAGATTTAGGATTCCTCAACCTGCATAGATTTTTCTCTATCACTAACACTATCAGTCCAGCAGAGGGTACGGAATGCAAACACACAACCCCCAACATTCACAAAAAAACATCAACACGCAGAACGATGACAGCCACGAGACTCCAATAAGCATGCCGACAAAAAACAAAAAACAAAAAAAAACACAAGCAGCCGCAAAGAAAAAACACGACAAACGAGTAGTAGCATAAAAAGAAGCTAAGAGGTCACTATAATCGGCCGTTCCCATACCACCCAAGGAGGTTATGGATAATACCACGAAAATCAACGAAAGAGTATATATAGATGCCTAAAAGGACAGATCAGTCAATTTATTCGTTCTGAAGAAGGGGTATAAAATCCCCGAAATATTTACGAAATAAAATGAAACTTAACATTCAAAAACTGAGCTTCTTATGTTTCACACCTAATGCTTGATACTAAATCCCAAATAATGTACATTATATACCCCCCACATACACATACACCACACACACACATATATATATATATTAATATAACATATAAGAGAGTTATATAATTTGCTTGAAGCAATTAACTATAAATGCCATAACAGTCGACAACCACTTCAGTTTCCAGTGTTCTCTGAAAAAGAGATTTATATCTCGAAATATCAAGAATAAAACAGGTAACAAACAACACCATTGTTACTATTATTTTTTCTTTTACACCTACATTGTGATAGCCTTCAAAATCAACCTCCAAACCAATATATATATATATATTATATATATATATATATATTATATATATAAACACACGCAGACACACGCACACGCTCACACACTCACACACACACATTTATATATATATAAGCAATGATCATTTCCCCGGAAATTTGATCTCCCAGTGACCGTAAAATACATAAACATTCCTATGTACTTAATAGTTTAACACCAGTCCCCGCATCAGCTGTCAGTGGGCGAGGAGGTAAGATATCGGAACTATCATGTCTGAGTTCGACCCTACCCAAGGATATTTGTTGTCTAGCCACACTGAAGAGGCGTGAAACGCCGAAACACGTGTCTGTTGATGAGTTATAAATATATATATATATAATTATATATATATATATATATATATATATAACTCACGACTCAGGGTTTTCATCTTTTTAAAAAAGACTCACATGATGAACGAGACAGTGAAACTCAGAGTGGTGAGTTCTAATTTCTTATTGAATCTTCTTAATACCATGATATTTGCTCTATACTTTCGTTATGTTAGTATAATATTCATTAATTGAGCACTGTCATAGGATAAATGATTTTCTGTTGTTTTAGATTTTATATAACAGAGAGTGTGTTAATTATATATAAATATATATATGTATATACACATACGTATATATATATATATAGATATATAGATATACATATGGGTATTTGTGTGTATGTATATATATATATATATATATATGTATGTGTATGTGTATGCGAGTATTGATCTTACCTTTTAGACATTCAAGCAATAATTATAGAGTTGTATAAGGTTTTGTTTTGTGTTTTTTTTGCTTTGGATGTTTCAGCGAGATTAAGTTTGAAAAAAAAAGACGCGACCCTCAACGCAATGAATTATTCTATACAAACACACATATCTGATTTATTTGCACACACTTTATGTATGAGAATGATGTGTTTAGGCAGAATTTATGTAAATAGGTAAATAGATAGTTAGAATATTGATTTGAAATAAAGGCGAAACAATTGAATTATGGATATATTAAAAATTCATACAATAACATGATAAGATGTTCTATCTTTCATCTCTCTCTCTCTCTTCTCTCTCTCTCTCTCAGTCTCCCTCTCTCTCTTTCTCTCTCCTTCTTCTCTCTCTCTCTCTCTCTTTATCTATCTATCTATCTATCTATCTATCGATCTATCTGTCTCTTCCGTTCCCTCTCCCGTTCTTTTTTCACATCTCTCCTAACTATTTATTTTGTCTTTTTTTCTTTACTTCCCTCTCTCTTTCCCTTTCACTCATTATCTCCCTACCTCTCTCTTTCTCTCTCTCTCACTTTCTCTCTCTCTCTCTCTCTCTCTCTCTCTCTCTCTCTATATATATATATATATATATATATATATATATATATAGAGAGAGAGAGAGAGAGAGAAGTGGGAAAAAGAAGAAAGAAGGGAAAGCAATAAAAAAAGAGAGAAATATATATATACATGTATATAGAACGATAGATTTATCTATTCATTTATTTATAAATAGAGACAGATATAAAATATATTATAATATATATATATATATATATATATATATATATGTCTCTCCTTCCTTCTTCCTCTTCCATTCTATAACATCTTCTATCTATCTATCTATCTGTCTATCTATCTATCTATATATATATATATATATATATATTATATATTTATATTATATATATATATATTATATATATATATATATATTTCTTTCTTGTCTCTTTCTCATATTCTTTCTTTCTCTCTATTTCTATTTCTTTCTTTTCTTTCCTTATACATTTACTTTTTTTCTGTTTCACTCATCTTCTCTCTCTCTCGCTCTCCTTCTCTCTCTCTATATATATATATATCCTTCTTTCTTTCTTTCTTTCTCTCTCTCTTTCTTTACCCTGCCATTCTCTTTCACATATTCTGTCTCTCTCTTTCCTCTCTCTCTCTCCCTGTCTCACTCTGTCTCCGGCTCTGTCTCTGGCTCTCTCTTTGTCTCTCTTTCCCTCCTCCTCTCTCTCTTCTTCTCTCTATAATATATATATATATATATATATATATAATATATATGTATATCTGTCTCTATTTATAAATAATGAATAGATAAAATCTATCTTTCTATATACATGTATATATATATTTCTCTCTTTTTTATTGCTTTCCCTTCTTTTCTTTTCTTTTCCCACTTCTCTCTCTTCTCTCTCTCTCTCTCTCTTATATATATATATATATATATATATATATATATATATATATATTATACATATATATATATATATATATATATGTTTATCTATTTTTCTCTCTAACACTTTTACAAACTTTATTCCATAACTATCAATATCCTCTCTTGTTTTCCCATGATTCCCGGCTTATCTAATACAAGATGAACCACATGACTTATATATCAGTCTATTTATATTTATAACTTGTCTAAGTTCATATCTATAATATAATATAAAATAATATAATATAATATATATATATATATATATATATATATATATTTCTGTCTATTCATATCAGTGAATCTGTCTGTCTATCTAATCAAGAATCTTACTGTCATCTGCATAAAACTATGTCTAAAGGCGGGGCAAGAACAGAAAGAGAAAACTAAACGAGACAGTTCGGTGTAAATCAAATTAGTGCAGAGGAAGAGAATTTATAGCAGAATAATATTGATAAACAAAACATTTTTCTAGCAATCCTCTCATGATGGACGACAATCATTTATCACTACAGACAATCACAGCTGTGCACAAAATACACACAAAATATTTCAGTGCATTTTACTATCATACTCGTCTAAACTGTGATTTCAATACGTAAACACACACAGACATAACTTAGTATATAGATTATGAAATATATCTATATGTATTCATGTGTTTTTTTTCTTTCTTGTGTCATCTATTTTACAGAGAGACTCTGATTTTTTAGATTATGAAATAATCACGTATTTTAACACATTTTGTATGTCATTAACTGGTGTTCTATGATCAATTTATCTTCTATATTACGTCAAAATTGATTTGTTATCGTGTAATAAAATAATATATTAACTCATTTGCGCTTAAGAAGCTAAAAGTTGAATGCACTATTGCAGTTAATATCTGATTTTCATTAAAGACTAGCAAAATATATGCACCCTTCGGGTGCAAGAATTTAGGTTTGATGTAATAAAATATTGTATCAAATTAGAAACTATTTAGAAAATGATAAACTGAGGGGGTATAATCGAAAAATAGAACAGCTTTAAAATCTAACTCTTCCATCATTTGCCATCACTCCCGTCTTTCATTTTTTCCTAATTTATCTATTTAGTTAGATTATGAATTATTTAATAAAATTAAAGTTCTTTCGTCTGGTTTATGGATTTCTTTTAAGATTTATACCCGAGATTTTTGCTCAGATTCGTTAAGAGAAAACAAACAATTAGAAAATCAATAATACTAAGCATATATTTATTAAAATCAAAATTTTTTAATATCAATATGCAAATTAGCCTTCTCATTTTACACTGTTAAACCGCTATTTTGTTGAATATATTATAAATGTACTTGCATGTTATTAGTATGTAGAACCAACAGTATTAATAAGGTATAACAATTTTATCAATAATGAGGTTTAAATAAAAAATAAATTCATGGTGAATGTGATGTCAATAACTAAGGGAATTGTGACTTTGAGTAGTGATTTAGTTTCGGTTACAGACAGACAAACACACAATCTCCATTATAATAAGAAGATTTGTCTCGTCTGGCATAGAAACTTTGGTTCGGTTTCGTTTCTTTGTTTAATGGCATATAAACCTTGGAGGTTATTTAATACCAAAACCATACTTGTAGAAGAAGAGTAGTGATACTATTTATCGCATAACTAGGGGTGATGAGGGGATTCACACGCTTATAGAATTTAAGTGTACAATTTCTAAGATAATTACCGTTAGTACCTACATGCATGTGTTGTAGATCGACCCACATTTCATTGCAATTAGTGGAAAAGTTTAATGAAATAAAAACTCACCAAAGGTTTGTTCATTGAAAGGAGTTTTTTTACAGTTTGTCAACACCAGGTGAATGGAAATCTAAGGAGAACGTTGCTTATGGAGTTCGTCCGGGGTTTGACAAGACAGGGAATACCTGAAGAAGGTCGGATAACAGTGCGACCGAAATGTTGTGTTTTTACATACCTATCAACAGTAATCAGATATTCACTCTCTAATAAAGTGCAATATTGAATTAAAGGATTTATTGATAAAACTTTATTATCTAAATTCAAAAATTTGAAAATCACGCCCCCCTTAAACAAGTTACAAAACAAACCCAAAATTAACAACCATATATAATTTGCATGATTACTATCATATATATATTATATCTATTAATTTAATATACCAAGCCTTTGGTAAATCCTCGCGGTGAGTACAACAAAACCCAGCAAATAGTTTGATGGTAAAAATACTCCAAACATCAAACGAAAAAAAAAAAAAAATTTGCAAAAAATAAAAAGAGCCAAGTAGTCGTTACCGAACAAAAAATTAATCTATTTGTACAGTATTTGGCCAAAAGAAAAACAATTTATATGTATATATATGTAATAAGATATATTCATATAACCGCAGGAGAATAAGCTAATAAGTAAAACTCCCAACCTAAAGATGAGAGCAAATAGTATAAAGTATTAAATCTATGCTAATGAGTCAGACGAACCTACTATTAGTTTCGTTAATTAGCTCTTCGGGCTAAATCTGACTCTTAGATTTATTATCTATAAATAGAAATAAACCTCATTTAAGTCACATTAAACGACAGTATCTTGTGGAATCTATTTTGTTCGAAAAGTCCCGACGTAATAGCGCGAGCTGGAATCGAACTCGCTTACTATGATGTTGTAATCGAGACAACTTAACCATTACATGGACAGGCAACGTGAGGGCAAATGGCCTCTTTTTGAACCTAGAATAAAACAGAGTTAATGTTGTTTCTAGCAAGAAGCCATCTTCATATTAAATGTGCAAGCCCCCATATAATAGAGCCAGTTCACACACTGGAGCAATATCTCATTTACCAGAAATCATTGTCAATATTCGCATAGAAAGGTAGGAATTGTTATCAACAAATTAGTTATCAATGGAAAAATCTCGTCTTTTTGGCCGTTGGCCAAGGATAAATTTATTAACTAAACAACAACCTGTATAAATAAAACACAACTTTTTCCATGGTAAATGATCAGAAAGTAAATATAGTAATCCCACCCACTTTCAATCCTTTTCTAGATTTTTGTTCAAAAACATTGGACTAGATTAACGTAGATAAATCCCCTCAAATTTAGCTTCTCAATTTTCCCAAAAATATGCGGAGTATATGGTCCCGATTTTAATTATGCAATAGTTGAGTGGGGATATACAGCGGAAGATGGCCGTACATTTTATCAAATGTATTTGTACTAAAGTGCGTCAGAACTTCCCCTACTCCTAAAAATGATTTAATAAAAGCATTTCTCGCAAGGAATAAAGAAAATGCTCTATCACAAAAAGAACTTAAAGTCAACTTATTTTAAGTTATTGATGAATTCTGATTTTTACAGAGCAAGTATCAACTTAGTCCCGATTGTGGCACTGCTAATACAACAACATATTTTTTTCTATTAAATATTTCAACATATATTTTTCTGTTGGATTTTACACAACTTCTCCACCACGCCCATCATAAAGAACCAACCCCTCTTTTCAACGATAACAAAACACAACAATTGTTAAATTCTTTTTTTAAAAGAATAACACAACTTCCTTTAATGATAAATATAAGCGGAAATAGCACTCGACCTAATGAAAGGCTTGCCCACTACATATGGAAAGATTTTAGAGTAGTAACAACAACCGATGTGACATAGACATGCGTCCAATACCCCGTGACCGCTGAGTTTCATGGAAATGCACGCATCAGCATAGTAGATACAGTGTTCATATGGAGTCAAATAAATTGTTACAGGGTAACGTTAAATGCTTTATTTAGAAAAGCTCACTAAAGAAAGAAAACATAATTAATATAAAAAACACAATGATTATTGAAATGGCCAACCCCCTGACATCAACGGAAGAAGATTGGCTGTCTTCGTGATTCAGGGGAAAAGTAAGTGGTTCGTTTATAATTGTTGTTGCCATAATTGATTATGCTGCATATATGCATTAATACGGTTATAAATATATAATATATATAAATATATATATATATTAGAGAGAGAGACGAGATGAAGAGAGAGAATAGAAGAGAGAGAGATGACATGTACACGAGAGAGGGAGAGAGAGAGAGCAAAGACGAGAGAGATGTGGGATATTAAACAAATATGATATACTCGGACTAATTTAACAATTTTATTTCGAATCTTTTTAATAATTTCGTGCCCCATCTTTATTGAAATATCTAGATTGAATCCGTTGATTAGTACCTACCAAAGTTTTTGTCCAAGTACTCCGAAGTGCCATCTTCCATCGGTGATGTATTATTTGTTCAGTTTTTCAAACTCCAGTAGCAGGTGAGACTATATAGGAGTATGAGACTATATAGAGACCTCGTAAAATTATTACTAAGGGGCTGGGCGGCTGGAAGGAGGAGAATTCACAAGAAAACTGGTTTAGCATTGTTACTGCTTGTATTAAAAATAAAATCAAATAATTTTACACACACGCACTCGTACACACACACACACACCCACACACACACACACATAAACACAACAATAACACACACACGACACACACACACACCAGCACACACACATATATATTATATACTAATTATATAAAAGTGACAAACAAATGTGTTTTGAAATCGACTTTCTCGATTTGTTACGCTTTACCTTAAAACGATATGCACACCTAATTTCATTTATATTATAATTAATAATTAACAAATAGTATGACTATTAAGCACATAATCTCTCATATATATTAGAGTATATATATATTAACATATATATATATATATATATATAGTCATAAGGATAGCTATAACAGCATTTGCGTTTTAAAATCTAAAAGAATATTCTTGTTTATTGTGTATATACTGGTAGACCGTAATGGTTAAGCCGCGTTGGAAATTGACTCTGGTTTGACATGAGCTTCAAATTCTAGACGAGTCTATTGCATTCACATTATAGCGCTAATACCCTATGGTGAAACGGTATTGCATCCAAACTATTCTCCCTCCAGCATCTGATAAATAGTAGAGACAAATCAACTGATGATTGAAGGGGTTGTTCCACATTCTTCAGACCTCAAGAACTGCGAACCTCACCATCTGATGTAAACGTTTAACATCATTCCCTAGGACATGAAAGGACCCTCAGCTACCGCACTTTATAGGCACCCATATTGATAAAAAAGGTTGCGGGGTTTGCCATAAGCGCAATAGATTGGAGCAATCATATAGATGCTAGGGACACTTGGCGTGATCAGTCGGTTTCTGAGGTGCTCTCTGACCGCTCCTGGTATGTGCTGTGTAAGTGCACTGCATGCTGTATGTGTATGCATAGTCGCGTGCATGAAAGCATGAGTGTTGCTTGCATATTGCGTCACGTGCGTATATACGGCGTTAGAATGTTGTATTATTCATTCACTATTAGAATAATTTAATAATGGAGATTCGCGTTCCGCGTTTTTGTCTGTAAACAAAACTTACGTCACTGCTACAATCACATTACCCAAATCGTCATAACATACAAAATAATACACTCAAAAATTTGAAATCGCAACATAGATAGTCCTCCATTGTTTTTTAAAACAGAATATAAATACTGGACTGGTAATATATCATATCATAGTTTGTGTTATTAAATACATATTTAAAAGTACATTTCAATATTGTATTATTTTTAATACTTTAATAAATTTGATGATTTTACTTTTACTTAGGGGACAAACTCGCTACATGAATTTTACTCCCCCCCTTCAGGTACATATGCTTCATAAAATCTATTTTTACATCGCCTCTGGAGGGTGTTTTTATTTTGTACTAGTTAGAACAATGTGGACATTTATCTTTAGCACACACGAAAAAAAAAAAATCTGTTCTTTTTTTCATGCATTAATATCTTATTATAATGGAGATGTGATGTTTTTCTGTCTGTAAGCCGAAATTATATTCTACTCAAGTCACAATCTCTTAGTATTGACATCACACAATTCTCCTACGATTTTATTTATTATCTACATCCTTCAATTATTAACTAAAATTGTCTTACATGTATTAATACGATAACTATGTCTACAGACAACACATGCAATTAATATTTATATATAGCAACAAAACAGCGTTTACAGGTGTAACGCGGAAAGCTAATTTGCTATTTAATATTTAAAAAATCGAATTAAATATGTGCTTAGTATTATTGATTTCTAACTGTTTGGTTTTATTTTTCATGAATATAAGCCAAAATCTCTTCAAAGAATCTTAAATGACATCCATAACAAGACAAACAATAACTGCTCATTTATTCTGTACTTCTTTAAGTATCAACTAAATACCGTAAATGAGAAAAGGAGATGACACGAATGGAAGACTGGTCCAGCTGAATGGAGTAAAGAGTTAAGTTCAGTTGTTCGCAACTCTTTTATTATACGCCCTCGTTTCAAATCTATTAGCTCCTCTGTTTCATAAAGCGTTCGTTCAGTAGTTCTATTATGTTTCATTAGCCTTTCTAGTAATAACAATATTTTATACTTATTAGAATTTAATACTTGCTACCCGGAGCGGGTGCATATATTGTGGGTATATAAAATAAAACCATATCTGTTAAATGTTGCTTAGCGTGTATAATCAGTAGAAATTCTCGGTGCGCGACAGATCACACCTACACTGCACTTGATTAAACACACGTACATAGTTAAACGCTCATACATATTCAGGAAACAAAATAAATACATACTTACCAACACTCAACATTTCAAGAAACTTTTTAACTAAGCGTTATATCCTCTAAATATAACCTTGTATTTTGTGTTATATATGTTATTATATATGTGTGTGAGAGTGTCTGATATATGTCTGTGTTGTGTGTGTGTGTTGTTGTGTGTGATATGTAATATATGTATGTGTATTAATATATCACAGATAACTGAAGTCTGACCTAAAATATACCTTATATGTATATATATATATATTAATATATACTATATTATATATATATATTTATGGTGTGTTGGTGTGGTGTGTGTTGTGTGTGTGTGTTGTGTGTGTGTGTGATATAATGTTATGTGTTAATATATCACAGATAACGACAGCTGCCTAAAAAACCTTTATAGTATATCCGGCGTCGACGCATCTCAGACATCCTATAAGTGTGTGTGGGTGTGGATCTCTCTCT
>CM042156.1:50493655-50524120 GCA_023376005.1 Doryteuthis pealeii | reverse complement strand
ATTTACTATCATACTTCGTCTAACTGTTGATTTCAATACGTAAAACACACACAGACATATACTTTAGTATATAGATATGAAATATCATGTATTCATGTGTTTTTTCTTTCTTGTGTCTATCTATTTTACAGAGAGACTCTGATTTTTTAGATTATGAAAATAATCACGTATTTTAACACATTTTTTGTATGTCATTAACTGTGTTTCTATGATCAATTTATCTTCTATAATTTACGTCAAAATTGATGTTTGTTATCGTGAAAATAATATATTAACTCAATTTGCGCTTAAGAGCTAAAAAAGTTGAATGCACTATTGCAGTTAATATCTGATTTTCATTATAAAGGACTAGCAAAATATATGCACCCTTCGGGTGCAAGAATTTAGGTTTTGATGTAATAAAAATTATTGTATCAAATTAGAAACTATTTTAGAAAATGATAAAACTGAGGGGGTATAATCGAAAAAATAGAACAGCTTTAAATCTAACTCTTCCATCATTTGCCATCACTCCCTTCTTCATTTTTTCAATTTATCTATTTAGTTAGATTATGAATTATTTAATTAAAATTTAAAGTTCTTTCGTCTGGTTTATGGATTTCTTTTAAGATTTATACCGAGATTTTTGCTCAGATTCGTTAAGAGAAAACCAAACAATTAGAAATCAATAAATACTAAGCATATATTTATTAAAATCAAATTTTTTAATATCAATATGCAAATTAGCCTTCTCATTTACACTGTAAACCGCTATTTTGTTGAATATATAAAATGTACTTGCATGTTATTTAGTATGTAGAACCAACAGTATTAATAAGGTATAACAATTTTATCAATAATTGAGGTTTAAAAAAAATAAATTCATGGTGAATGTGATGTCAATAACTAAGGGAATTGTGACTTGAGTAGTGATTTAGTTTCGGTTACAGACAGACAAACACACAATCTCCATTATAATAAGAAGATTTGTCTCGTCTGGCATAGAAACTTTGGTTCGGTTTCGTTTCTTTGTTTAATGGCATATAAACCTTGGAGGGTTATTTAATACCAAAACCATACTTGTAGAAGAAGAGTAGTGATACTATTTATCGCATAACTAGGGTGATGAGGGATTCACACGCTATAGAATTTAGTGTACAATTTCTAAGATAATTACCGTTAGTCCTACATGCATGTGTTGTAGATCGACCACATTTCATTTGCAATTAGTGAAAAGTTTTAATGAAATAAAAACTCCACAAAGGTTTGTTCATTGAAAGGAGTTTTTTTACAGGTTTGTCAACACCATGAATGGAAATCTATAGGAGAACGTTGCTTATGAGTTCGTCCGGGTTTGACAAGACAGGGAATACCTGAAGAAGGTCGGATAACAGTGCGACCGAAATGTTGTGTTTTTACATACCATAATAGCAACAGTATCAGATATTCACTCTCTAATAAAGTGCAATATTGAATTAAAGGATTTATTGATAAAACTTTATTATCTAAATTCAAAATTTTGAAAATCACGCCCCCCCTTAAACAAGTACAAAAACAAACCCCAAAATAACAACCATTATATAATTTGCATGATTATATCTATATATTTATATCTATATAATTTAATATACCAAGCGTGTTGGTAAATCCTCGCGGTGAGAAAAAACCCAGCAAATAGTTTGATTGTAAAAATATACTACCAAACATCAAACGAAAAAAAAAAAAAAATTTGCAAAAAAGAAAAGACCAAGATAGTCGTACCAACAAAAATTAATCTATTTGTACAGTATTTGGCCAAAAGAAAAAACAATTTATATGTATATATATGTATATAAGATATATTCATATAACCGCTAGGAGAATAAGCTAATAAGTAAAAAGTGCTCAATACCTAAGTAGAGCAAATAATAAAGATAAATCTAATGAGTCAGACGAACCTACTATTAGTTTCGTTTAATGCTCTTCGGGGCTAAGATCTGACTCTTAGATTTATATCTATAAATAGATAAACCTCATTTAGTCACATTAAACGAGAGTATCTTGGTGAATCTATTTGTTCGAAAGTCGACGTAATAGCGCGACTGGAGATCGAACTCGCTTACTATGATGTTGTAATCGAGCACGTTAACCATTACATGGACAGGCAACGTGAGGCATGGCCTCTTTTTGAACCTAGATAAAACAGAGTTAATGTGTTTCTAGCAAGAGCCATCTTCATATTAAATGGCAAGCCCCTGTAATTAGTAGGCCAGTTCACACACTGAGCAATATCTCATTTACAGAAATCATTGTCAATATTCGCATAGAAAAGGTAGGAATTGTTATCAACAAATTATTTATCATATGGAAATCTCG
The DNA here is from genome assembly GCA_023376005.1 of Doryteuthis pealeii. Classification (NCBI taxonomy): domain Eukaryota; kingdom Metazoa; phylum Mollusca; class Cephalopoda; order Myopsida; family Loliginidae; genus Doryteuthis; species Doryteuthis pealeii. Next base: position 50,521,786 of record CM042156.1, on the reverse strand, counting down.
TCTTTTTGGGTTGCCAAGGTAATTTAATAACTAAAACACTAACCTTATAAATAAAACACAACTTTTTCCATGTAAAATGATTCAGAAAGTAAAATTGTAACCCACCCACTTCAATTTTTCTGATTTTTGTTCAAAGAGTGGACTAGATTAACGCTAGATAATCCCCCAAATTTGAGCTTCCAATTCCAAAAATTGGCGGAGTTATGTCGATTTTAATTATGCATATTTGGTGGGGTTCGCGAAAAATGGCGACATTTTATAATGTATTTTGTAAAGTGCGTTCTAGAACTTCCCTACTCCTAAAAATTGATTTATAAAAGCATTTTCGCAAGGAATAAAGAAAATGCTATCAAAAAGACTTAAAGTCAACTTATTTTAAGTTATTGATGATTTCTGATTTTTATATAGCAAGATCAATATCCCGATGTGGCACTGCGTATACAACAACATTTTTTTCTATTAATATTTCACATATATTTTTCTGTTTGATTTTTACCCAGAACTTCTCACACGCCCATATAAGAAAACCTTTTTTAAGATAACAAAAACAACAATTTTTAAATTCTTTTTTTAAGATAACACAACTTCTTTAAGATAATAATAAGCCGTGAAAAGCACTCGACATGAAAGGCTTGCCCAATACATAGGAAAGATTTTAGAGTTGGTAACACAACCGATGTGATAGACTGCGTCCTAATACCCCGTGACGCTGAGTTTCATGGAAATGCACGCATCAGATAGTAGATACAGTGTTCATTGGGAGTCAAATAAACTTGTTCAGGTAACGTTTAAATGCTTTTTAGAAAAAGCTCAACCTAAAGAAAGAAAACATAATTAATATAAAAACAACAATGATTATGAATGGGCCACACCCCTGACATCAACGAAGAAGGATTGGCTGTCTTCGGTGATTTCAGGGGAGTGGTTCGTTTATAATTGTTGTTGCCATATTGATTATGTGCATATATGCATTAATTACGGTTATATATATATAATATATATATATATATATATATAGAGAGAGAGAGAGAGAGAGAGAGAGAATGAGAGAGAGAGAGAGAGAGAGAGAGGAGAGAGAGAGAGAAGAGAGAGGTGGATAATTTAACAAAATAGATATCTCCGGTTTAACAATTTTATTTTCGATCTTTTTCATATTTCGTGCCATTTTTTGAATATCTAGATTGAATCCGTTGATTAGTCCACCAAAGTTTTTGTTCCAAGTACTCCGAAGTGCCATCTTCATCGGTGATGTATTTTTGTTCCAGTTTTTCAACTCAGTAGCAGTGAGACTATATAGGAGTAGTGAGACTATATAGGAGACTCGTAAAATTATACTAAGGGGTGTGGCGGCTGGAAGGAGGAGAATTCACAAGAAAATGGTTTAGGCATTGTTACTGCTGTATTAAAAAATAATCAAAATTTTACACACACACACTCACACACACACACACACACACACACACACACATAAACACAAAAAAAACACACACACACACACACACACACACACACACACATATATATATATATATATATAAAGTGGACAAACAATGTGTTTGAAATCGACTTTTTCTCGATTTGTTTACGCTTTACCTTTTAAACCGATATGCACACCTAATTCATTTAATTATAATTAATTAATTAACAAATTAGGTATGACTTTAATTAAGCACATAATCTCTCAATATATATATTAATATATATATATATATATATATATATATATATATATATAAGGAAATAACAGATTGGTTAAAATCTAAAAGAATATCTTGTATATTGTGTATATACTGGAGACGTAATGGTTAAGCCGGTGGAAATTGACTCGTTGACATGAGTTCAAATTCTAGACGAGTCTATTTGCATTTCACATAGCGCTAATACCCTTGGGAAAGGTATGCATCCAACTATTCTCCCTCCAGCTATCGATAAATAGTAGAGACATCAACGATGATGAAGGGGTGTTCCACATTCTTCAGACCTCAAGAACTGGAACCTCACCATCTGATTAAACGTTTAACATCATTCCCAGGACATAAAGGACCCCAGCTACCGCCTTATAGCACCCATATGATAAAAAAGGGTTGGGGGTTGCCATAAGCGCAATAAGATTGGAGCAATCATATAGATGCTAGGGCTTGGCGTGATCAGTCGGTTTTCTGGAGGGGGCTCTCTGACCGCTCCTGTGTATGTGTGTGTAAGTGCATGCATGCGTATGTGTATGCATATGTGCGTGCATGAAAGCATGAGTGTTTGCTTGCATTATTGCGTACGTGCGTATATACGTGCGTTAGAATGTGTATATTTCTATTCACATTAGAATAATTAATAATGGAGATTCGCTTCCGGTTTTTGTCTGTAACAAAAATTACGTCACTGCTTACGTCACATTACCCAAAATCGTCATAACATAAAAATAAATACACTCAAAATTTGAACATGCAACATTAGATAGTCCTCATTGTTTTTTTAAAACAAATTTTAATAAATACATGACTGGTATTATATATCTATATATAGTTTGTTTTATTTTAATACATATTTAAAGTTTACATTTCAAATTGTATTATTTTTTAATACTTTAATAAATTTGATGATTTTACTTACTTAGGGTACAAACTCGCTGACATTGAATTTTTTACTCCCACCCCTCAGGTAATATGCTTCAAAAATCTATTTTTACATCGCTCGGAGGGTGTTTTTTATTTTGTACTAGTTAGAACAATGTGGACATTTATTTTAGCACACACGAAAAAAAAAACTCTGTTCTTTTTTTTTCATGCATTTAATATCTTATTATAATGGAGATTGTGTGTTTTTCTGTCTGTAACCGAAATTATATTCCTACTCAAGTCACAATTCTCTTAGTTATTGACATCACATTCTCCACGATTTTATTTTTATCTACACCTCAATTATTAATAAAATTGTCTTACATTATTAATACTGTTAACTATGTCTACATACTAACAACATGCAATTAATATTTATATATACAACAAAACAGCGGTTTACAGTGTGAACGGGAAAGCTAATTTGCATATTAATATTAAAAAATCGAATTTAATAAATATGTGCTTAGTATTATTGATTTCTAACTGTTTGGTTTTATTTTCATGAATATAAGCCAAAATCTCTTCAAAGAATCTTAAATGAAATCCATTAACAAGAAAAAATAACTGTCATTTTATTCTTTACTTCCTCTTATAACTAAATACTTAAATGAGAAAAAATAACAATGAAAGACGCGAGTGATGGAAGAGTAAGTTTCAGTTGTTCCATTTTTATTATACTCCCTCTGTTTCAAATCTTTTATTATACTCCCTCTGTTTCAAAACGTTTTATCAGTATTCTTATTTAGTTTCATTAGCCTTTCTAATTTAATACAATATTTTATTACATTAGAATTTAAATACTTGTACCCGGAGGGTGCATATATTTGCTAGTGTATATAAAAAAACAATATCTGTTAATATGTTGTTAGGTGTATAATCAAGAAATTCTTCGGGTGCGCGACAGACACACCTACATGCACATAAACACACGTACATAGTTAAACGCTCATACATATTCAGAAACAAAAATAGATATACATACTTACCAACACTCACATTCCAAGAAACTTTTTTTTAACTAAGCAGTTATATCCTCTAAATATAACCTTGTATTTGTGTATATATGTGTATATATATGTGTGTGAGAGTGTGTATATATCTGTGTGTATGTGTCATAATAGTTACTTTAGAAGTACCTCTAAATATAACTTTACATTTGTGTGTATATATGTGCGTATGTGTGTAATGTGTGAGTGTGTATATATGTGTGTGTATGTGTCATAGTAGTAACTTTAGAACCTCTAGATGTAACATTGCATTTGTGTGTGTATATGTGAGTAGGTATGCGTTTTTTTATGAGTGTGTGTTTATGCGCGTGTGTGTGCATGTGTGTATGTCATACTTGTTACTGTAGAAGACAAAAGTGCAAATTAAGTTCCCCCATTTCCTGTGTTTATTTTCTCCTATTTCTTTTTGTATAACACCGACCAAGAATAACATCGGGAAGCCATTTTCTTTTCTTCTTCAATGTAAGCAACAGAGACTAATGTGCGTCTTCATTAAGAAAGTCAAGTCCAACAAAAAATCGTTATAAAAAAGAAATGCACCATTTTTAGTTCTTTTATTCTCTATTTTGTTTTTATTGTCTTTATTGCTTTTTAGCCTTGTTGGCAAAACAAATTGTTGTTATTTTTTTCTCTCAAAAGCTAAGTCAGAAGTCACGTGATCAAGGATCTTTTACATTTGTCAATTACGGTTTTTTTTTTTACCCGGACAGTAACTCCCGCCTTCCCCAGAGAGAAAGGATTTAGCTCAAATTTTAGGTTAATAAAATGGTTCCTCAAATACGCGAACTTATGTCCAAACTAAAAACGGATTGTATTTTGGATGAACACTGTTTTCAAACTATGAAACTTGCTCATCTTTTCGAAATTTATGTACAGAAATTAATAATTGAACTGGAATTTCAATTGACTTTAACGGCATGTCAACCCGTCTAGGGAAATTTTATGCATATCGGTTAGGATATCGTGTTTATCTTACGTTTATATTTAATTATATTTGCACACAGTCATATAATATCATGTATACCTATCTAATGCAAATGATTAGCACACAATTGCATCATATTCTTATGTACTTCTAATAAATCATATATTGTCAGCGTGCCATAAATTCAGCAAACCAACGAGGGAGTCTATCTACTTTTCACTAGCGCTAAACCAAGGAGATTTTTTTTTTGCGTCTGAGGTGTAGTGCAACACCTACCATCATGATGTAAATTACGACGGAGATAATCTGTCAATGCAAACTTCGAAAGATCGACTTAAGATAGAATATCACCCTTCTTTCAGAAAACTATCTTCTTGCCACGACCCCAAATAAAATGTCCCGTGGAATCTGAAAAATGGTTTGTTTACATTGAAAGGATCCGAAAATATTCCATAAAGATTAAATTAGACATCCATAATTTATTTATTGCGATTATTTTTGCGGCCAAAGAGAAAATAAAATGAGGAAAAAATATCTTCTTATTTCAACCATAAATTCTATTGAATCAAAACTGGACGGAATTATTTCGGAATGGATCGGAATTTTCGGTTTATCTATGGATTCAAGATGGTGGCTTTGAATGTGTCGGAGAATTAGGAACGTTGGTAAATTGAAAGATTCGTTCAAAACATTCGAATAAAATGAAAGAAATAAAAAGTTAAAAAAAAGAAAGAAAGAATAAAAACAGTTCAAATTTGAAGGAAAAAGAAATTGAATTGTTTTTTTTAATGGCATATTAATCTTCGTGGGTTATTTAATGCCAAAGTCGTCCTTGTAGAAGAACATTAGTGGTCCTATTTAACCAAAAGCTGGAGAGATGAAGGGATTACATACCTTTCTCAGTTGTATTAGTCCGAATGTAAATGTAATAGAATGACCGGAGTTTTGCAGCCATCTGTTATACGGATTCTCGGTCACGTCGTAGAAACCGTTAGTAACGGGTACTTCGATATTACCGTTGGCCAGGTCACCGTACGCTTCGTCGGCTATTACCCCATTCTCACAGCCGTTTTTTGTAGTCACGGAACTGTTGTTATTACTGACAAATGGGGATGTTGGTGTAATAATTCGCGTATCAATGATATTATAATTATTATTGTTCACTCCTTTTGAGTTGTTCACATCAGCGTTAGCTGATGGCCTTTCGCTGGGGTCTGAGTGACAACAAGTCTCCTCAGGTCTCCAGGACTCTTCTGAGTATTCTGGTAGATTGCAGCAGTGCAATATTCTGGATGGTTTCGATTCTCCCTCTGATTTCCAGATTTTCCAAACTTTTTTCCAATCTTTTTGGGACCGTTCCAAGTGCACCAACTACAATTGGTATCAATTTGACTTTCATATTCCATAACTTTTTCAGTTCTCTTGCAAGGTCCAGGTATTTATCCAATTTTTCGTTTTCCTTCAGCTTCACCCTGTGATCTGCTGGAACTGCAAATCCACCAGCTGACAAGTTCTTTCTTTTTTGTTTATCAACACTAGGTCTGGTCTTCTTGCTGGGATAAGGGGATCCGTTTTTATTTCAAAGTCCCAGCGTTTCGTTCTCAAGATGCATATACCATTTTGTTGTATGGTCAAAATTAATTTTTTTGCATTATTCCCAGTGGATCACCTTTCCAACCTAGTAATACCTAGCTTTGTACTCTCGTTATGCTAGTTTGCTACATTCACATAGTACATGGTTTACAGCCTCATCTCTGTCGCCGCATATTCTACATTTACTATTTTTGGGGGTCTTATCAATTTTTGCTTTGATTTAGTTTGTCCTTATGGCATTATTCTGTGCAGCAATTATTAGCGATTCAGTTTCTCTTTTGAGGTTTCCTTTTCTTAACCATGTCCAGGTTTTTTCATGTGCAACCTCTCGGATTTGTCGTTTGAAGTGTCCATATAATTGTTTTTCTTCCCATTTTTTTTCTCTAGTTTTTGTTGTTTTTCTGTTTGTCCATATGTAACATTTACTGTAGTTGGCTGTCATAAATAGTCTGTATTTGCCCTTTTTGGTATATTATTATTATTATTATTATTATTATTGTTGTTGTTGTTGTTGTTGTCGTTTAGTGTTGTATGACCCGGATGCTAATGATGACGTTGGTGGGTAGGGTGGTGACATCCTTCTTCTAGCCTGTTGTTGTTTGTATTTTTATTATTATTGTTGCTGTTGGCGACGGTGGTGGTGGAGGGTGTAACAGCATGTGGATGGTGAGGTGGGCTCGTTAGGTGGTTGTGTTGATGATGGTACTCGTTGTGATGGTGGTGATACCTTTAACCCAATATTCTTTATATATACTAGCAAGAATATCCACCCTTCGAGCGTATGTACATAGTGTAATGAAATATATTAAATTAGAAAAAAAATGAAGAAATTAAATAAGAATGCATATAAAAAGATTACATTCATTTTAATTATATTTTAATTGGTCTCTATATAGAATCAGTCATAGGATTGATTTTAATACGTTGGAGAATGAAACAATAAGAGTAAAGATCAATAATCAATAACATTAATACGCTTGTTCCTTAATCTTCAGACCGTTATCCTCCTGCAACACCCTTTAGTTAAAAATGAGACCCTCCAAATCGTCTAAGATGTAATGCATAGATATAAATCCAGAAGATCTGGTGTCCTTTAATCACCGATTTTTTTTCTTATGAGTGTCATCACCTCATCTAAATAATAGACCAATCCGTTTTATTAGAAAGAAAGAAAGAGAAAAAAAATGACATGCTACACAGAAGACATATTAGAAAGAAAGAAAGAAAGAAAGGTAGTAGTGGAAAGATAGAAAAATAAAATGAGCGCGTTGAAGTGATAACGCTAATCTGTTTCAATCAAACATGATAAAAAGAAGGAAAGAAGGAAAGAAAGAAAAAAGAGTGTGTGTGTGTGTGTGTATGTGTGTGTGTGTGTGTGTGTGAGAGAGAGAGAGAGAGAGAGAGGGAGAGAGAGAGAGTTAAATCAAAAGCATTATACATTATACATATTGAACTTTTGCAATAGATCTTAAGCAAATACATCAAACATTGTAATGATTAAATTATCATACTGTGGTATATCCACAGACCCTGCTAGTATATAATATATATATATATATATATATATATATATATATATATTATATATATATTGTCATATTGTATTTTATATATAAGAATCAATGAATTGGAAATTTGTAGAATTTTTCTTTTTGATATTTGAAACTGTTAAGCAACGTCCTATTTCTTTTGGCTGATTTCACACCAATAGAACACCGACAATAATAAGAGCGAAGTGACAAGCAGACATATGAGATTTGATGGTCGGATAATGTTTATGAAATGGTCACTTAACGGTTCATCGGATCAAAGGACACACGGATGAGAGGCGTCATTGGAACCATTGTAACGATCAGTGACAATGGTGGTGAAAATCTTTTAATGGAATGCCCGGATGTGATTGACGAATTTTGAACAACCCGGATAACAGACACAGGAAGTGGACTTTGTGATTGATTGTAATGTGAGTTGGTGCAAACGACACATCTGCACCAGAAAAACCCCCATCAGCCTTTGTCGTGTTTTCGTTGAAGATCTTTTCTTGTAGCATCAAGTGAGATTTTCATTTTCGGTTTAAAAGGTTTGTCATCTATTGAGATTTTCTCATCTAAAGTGCCCTAATGTGTTTAGGAGAGAGACAATACGAGACAATGGTGGCAAGTGGAGAGAAAGAAGAAGAAGAAGAAGAAGGAAGAAGAAGAAGAAGAAGAAGAAAGTGGAAAGCAAGAAAAGAAGAAGAAGAAGAAGAAGGGAAGAGAAAAAGAAGAAAGAAGAAGAAGAAGAAGAAGAAGAAGAAGAAGAAGAAGTAAGAAGAAGAAGAAGAAGAAGAAGAAGAAGAAGAAGAGAAGAAGGGTAAGATAGAAGAAGAAGAAGAACACAACAACAAGAACAAGAACAAGAACAAGGAAGTGGAAAACAAGAAGAAGAAGAAGAAAGGAGGAGATGCAAGAAGAAGAAAAAGAAGAGAGAAGAAGAAGGGGGAAGAAGAAGGGTGAAGAAGGGTAAGAGGAAGTAGAAGAAGAAGAGAAAGAGGAGGAGAAGAAGAAAAAGAAGAGACGAAATGCAAGAAGCAGAAGAAGAAGGGAGAGATAGAAGAAGAAGAAGAAGAAGAAGAGAGAGAGAGAGAAAGAGAGAGAGAGAAAGAGAGAGAGAGAGAGAGAGAGGAGAGAGAGAGAGAAGAGAGAGAAAGAGATAGAGGGGGAGTGATAAAATACAGAGATAAATTACCAGTTGATAAAAAAAAGAAATGATTTCTCTAGCGATGAAATATTTCGAAGTTAATTCTTAAAAACACAAAAAAAACCATTAAAGAAAAAATAAGAAAAAAAAAACAAACAAAAAAATAAAAGACAAAAAAAGCGCAGGTTCTGTCGCTAATAACAAAAATTCAATTTCATTTTTGAAATTAAAGCAACGACCACTAGAAGTCAAAATATTCCGGCCCAGGGGCACGGATTTTCAAGAAATGAAAAAAGGATTACCAGGAGAGAGGGTGAAGAATTGAACAGAGATGGGGATATAGAACGAGAGAAAGGGAGAGAGATCGGAAGAGAAAGAATGAGTAGGAAAAGGTTTTCTTTTTTGGACATCAATTAATTTTGTCACAGCAAATTTTATTTGATAATTAATAAAATTAAGAAGAAAAAATAAAGATAAGTGAAACGAGTTGAGTGAATTGTGTCAATGGCGAGAAATCTGTCAAAACTTCCTGATTAGTAATCACAGTTCTTTTTTCTGTTTTGTTTACTTTTTTTATTTTATCAAAACATTCTGACATTCTATTTACTCTATATTCTATTTTACTTCCTATTGGGATATTAAAAGTCCTTTATAAATCAAATACATATATCTAAGTTAAGGCAGCGTATACATGAGATCAGTGGCGCATGGTTACCGATAGTTTCTCGCCTATGCAATTTCAGAACAAAAATGATTCAACGGTTGAGCTATATATGCTGTGGTAATCAAAATGTGTTTACAAAATTGAGTTTGAAATTTTTTTTTTAAATACCATCGAGAATGAATAAAACAAAACGTCCTCTGCATAAAATAAGCCAACAAGGTTGACATGCCGTAAATTCCAACCAACCAAACAACCATCAACATATCAGTTATTAATTGATAAATAGTCATAAAATCATTAATTTATGGAATTGATTTTATAGCCAAGGGTTTCCCTGTGTCCTTTCACATCATGTTCGAATTTCAACGCTACAAAATTATTACTTTTGTATAAGATAAGTCGACTCTTGATTTATGGTCATGAAATACTTAATATATGGAATTAGTTTTTAAGCCAATGGTTTAGCATATCATCGCCATTACTCCCAGGTCCACTCTGACCCGGAGTGATAGTATATGTTAATGTCCCATCTATGGGTTGAATAAAAAAAAAACGAGTTTAAAAAATGTGTTTGAAAAATGAGTTTGAAAAAAATTGAATAGTCATCAAGAATGAATAAAATAAAATGTATTTATTTATTTATTTATTTATTTATTTTTCTTTCTTTCTTTCTTTTTTTCTCTCTTTCTTTTTCTTTCTTTCTTTATTTTTTTTTTATTTTATCAGGTGAACCAATAAAGAGCTTAGTCGAGCGAGATTTTTAAAATGAGACTTTTACAATTGTAGTTCACTGAATCTGGGCACCTTATTTTTAGAGTCTATTGGTACAGTCATACAGCAGTACCGATACAGTTACAGCTGAATTTCCTATTTCTGAAATGAGACTTTAATATGATCGATATTTGTGCGTATGTGTGTATGTGTGTGTGAGTGTTTATATATCTGTGTGTATGTGTCATAGGAGTAACTTTAGAACCTCTAAATGTAACATTGCATTTGTGTGTGTATATGTGTGTAGGTATGCGTTTTTTTTATGTGTGTGTGTTTATGCCTGTGTATGTGCATGTGTGTATGTCATACTTGTTACTGCAGAAGACAAAAGTGCAAATTAAGTCTCCCATTTCCTGTGTTTATTTTCTCCTATTTCTTTTATCCGTATATTGGCATTGGTTTCTGTAGATGAGATAATTTTACCTAGGTATATAAATTGGTTTTAGTGCTCGTGGGCAGAAAAAATCCAACCGAGAATTATGAGTGCTACGTTTAATGGCAGTCTTGGCCTGACTGTAGTCTCGTGTTACACCCCCACAAACATCAGCACTGAAACTGACATAGAAACGTTTTACAACGAACTATCGTCCCTGTGTAGACACACTCCCAAACATAACGTACTTATCATTGGGGGAGACTTGAATGCGCAGATAGGCAGAAACGAAAACAATAAATTATGCTAACACGACACCCCAAACAAGAATGGTGAACTCCTAGCTGAGTTCTCACTTGAGAACCGGCTTGTATATCTAGACGCTAAACTCCAAAAGCGAAAAAAAATTAAGGACATACACCTACCCAAATAACACAAAAGCGCAACTAGACTACATCCAAATAAAAAGAAAATGGTCAAACAGTACTATGAACTGCGAGGCATACTCCTCATTTGAAGGAGAATAATCACAGCCAAAATACGCCTAAGTTTGCGCAAAAACAAAAGACAAACCAGTAAATCGATACGATACGACTGGTCCTCACTTGCCAACAGCGACATACGCAATCGCTACTCAGTAACAGTTAGGAATAAATTTAACATCCTCCAGGAGACCTCAGAAACACACACTCTAAATGAGGAATACGAAAATTTTGTCAATGTCCACCTAGAAGCTGCAGCAGAATGCATACCAACCAAACAAACACAAAAACATACTGTCCCCTGGGAGACAGGAGCAGTTAGATTTAAAAGGAGAGATATTAAAAAAGCATCCCAACACATTAAAAATAACCCAACTATCACCAACAAAGAGAATCTTAAGAAAGCACAGGTAGAACTAACAGAAATATACAAAAAGGAACTGATAGAATACATACAAGAACAAATAAATAAAATCAGACAGGCAGTAGAACACAGACAGTCGCGTTTAGCATGGCAAACTGTAAACGAAGTTAGTGGCAAGAAAAGTAGCACTAGATCAAAGCCAAAAGCAAACAGCCAAAAAGATAGACTTCAAAAATGGAAAGACCACTTCCAGAAATTGCTGGGAACCTCTCCCCCAAACCCATAGAAAATGATATACAAAAAATAACAAATAACGAACTAGACATAAAGCTAGGGGACTTCACGATGGAAGAACTCAATGAAGTAATAAGAAAGCTTAAAAATAGGAAGGCCGCGGGCCTCGACGAAATACCGCCTGAGGTCTGGAAAATAAGGAAATTTGATGATATACTACTTAGACTATGCAATGCAGTATACAGACAAAATCTGATAGAAAAATGGACGAAGGGATGCATTTTCCCATTCCCCCAAAAAGGCGATCTAGGAATCATCAAGAATTACAGAGGCATTACCTTTACTGCTATAGCTGCCAAGATATATAATGACCTTCTCCTTAACTGCATCCGACCCGAAATAGAGAAAATCCTTAGAAAAAATCCAAACGGATTCCGCAGAAATCGATCTACAACCACACAGATCCTGACCATTCGCCGAATCATAGAAGGGGTCCGAGCAAAGAATCTCGAGACAACCCTACTATTTGTAGACTTCTCCAAAGCATTTGACTCCATACACAGAGGGAAAATGGAGCAAATACCGCTAGTATATGGCCTACCCAAGGAAACAGTTAACGCCATAATGATGCTCTACCAAAATACAAAAGCAATGGTACGATCACCAGATGGCGACACAGACTTCTTTGACATTGTCGCCGGAGTCCTACAAGGGGATTCACTAGCGCCATATATATTCATAATATGCCTAGACTACGTACTCAGAACATGACTAGATCCCATAAAAGAAAAAGGCCTCACACTAAAAAAAGCAAGAAGCAGGTGATATCCCGCACATACTATTACGGGTGCGGACTGTGCTGATGACCTGGCACTACTCGCAAATACACCTGCACAAGCCGAATCATTACTACACAGCCTAGATAAGGCAGCACGAAATGTCGGCCTTTACGTGAACTCTGATAAACTGAGTTCATGTTTTTCAAAAACAAAAGCGACATCTCAACCATCGATGGCAAACTCCTTAACTCTGTAGAACAATTTAGATACTTAGGCAGCAACATCTCCTCCACAGAAAACGACGTTAATGCACGTATAGTAAAAGCATGGGCCGCTATAAATAAATTATCGATCATATGGAGGTTCAATCTCACAGACAAGTTAAAGAGACAGTTCTTCCAGGCCATTGTCGTGTCAGTACTGCTGTATGGCTGCACCACCTGGACCCTAACTAAGCGACTAGAGAATAAACTAGATGGGAGCTGCACAAGAATGCTGCGGGTGATCCTGAACAAGACGTGGAAACAACACTCTACGAGAAAACAGCTGTACAGTCAGCTGCCACATATCACCCAAAGCATCCAAGTAAGACGGACAAGACACGCGGGACACTGCTGGTGAAGCAAGGACGAACTCATAAGTGACGTCCTCCTGTGGAAGCCAGCACATGGACAAGCCAGTGTGGGCCGACCAGCAAAAACGTACGTTGATCAGCTCAGTGCGGATGCGGGATGCTGCATAGAGGACCTCCCGAGAATGATGAGCGATAGGGACGGATGGAGAGAGAGTGTCATGGATATCCACGCTGACAGCACGACATGATGATGATAATGATATAAATTGGTTTACTTATTTCAGGGATTTGCTATTTAATGTGGATATGTCTGAGTCTTTTTTCAAACACATGAACTCTTTCTTCCTGTTTCACACTATGCAACAGCCATTCGGCTTGCGCAGGTGTATTTACTAAATTATCTGCGTAGTTTTCATTCATAATAGTTTCTGTAGAATTACATCTGCTTCTTGTTTTGTTTTAATGTGAACTCACTTTTCTTCATTAGATGTAATGGTGTTCGGATTATGTAATCTAGACATAGTATAAATAGAATTGGAGCTAATGCATCTCCTTGTAAGACTCCTGTGATAATGTAAACGAAATCGGTGTCTCCGATCCATTGCTGCTGCGTCTTAGTAGAACATCGTTATAGACGTAATATTTTCTTTGGGGAAGCCATGTGCTAAGAAGTATTTGCTCCATCTTTCGTCTGTCTATAGGGTTAAAGTTCTTGGGAAAGTATATAAACTGAAGTGTTGCCTCGAGAATATTTGCTCATACTCCTTCGAAAGATTCGACAAATAGTCAGACTCTGAGAAGTTATGAACCGATTTCAACTTAATCCATTGTGATTTTCTCGATTTCAGCTCGGATGCAATTAAGTAGCAGGGTATTATAAATCTTAGCAGTTATGGCAGTAAGGGTTATATCTCTGTAGTTCTTGGTGATTTCGATGCCGCCTTTCTTCGGGAAGGGAATGGTGCAGTTTTCCGTTCAGTGGTATGCCGTCAGAGGCCCTTGTCTGCCATACATTAGGGGGTATTTCGTCGAAGCCTGTACCATTTCTTTCTTTTGATTGACTTTTAAAAACTTATTTGAGCTCATACTTTGTAAAGTGTATTAACTTGATATCTAATTGGATATTTATAATTTCTTGAGTTGATTTATTACAAGGGTTTTTTTCAAACAAATTCTTGAAATATTCTTTCCACTTCTGATGTCTTTCTTCTTGGCTGACAGCTTGTAATTTTGATCTCGGGGTGCTTCTCCTACCGCTAATCCCGTTTACTGTCTGCCATGCTAATTCATTTTGTCTATCTTTTGGTCTTGGATAACATAGCAACCCCCACCCCCCAAAAAAGGCTAGAATACATCCAAAGCAAAATAAGTAAAATCAGAACTTCTGCTGAAGACAGGTGGGCAGATACATTCTAGAAAATAAACTGATGATTATTATAATTAAGGGTTTTCTTTTTTTCGTATGAATCTGGCGATAATGTATCTTTTTATGGGAGAAAGGTGGTTCATGCACAAAAAAAGGAAATGAACACTTTGGACACTTAGTCGCCCCCGGCCCTCAGATTCCTGGTACCTCAGCTCTAAAAAATCGAATGCAAATTAAGTGCACACCTCACTCCCTAAGGCGGATATCTTTGTCTAAAGTTATCCCATTATTCGATTAAATGAAGGGATATGAATGGTTGGTATATTTAGCCATTTATTATTAGTATCTGACTTCAAGATGGATTTGTTAACACTACAATATTACACTGAATTATCCACAAATATAAATCTGAATGTGTATATATATATATATATATATATATATATATATATATATATATATAGTTCATTTAGAATTCATTTATTTAGTAGAATTCATTTATTTAGTATTTAGGAATTCTAAATGAACTGGGGTGGTCCCTTTAGTTGAAATCAGGAATAGATTGATTTAACAGAAATTCCTAACAAATTACTGACATGGTCAAATATCTTTTTATTACTCTACAGCGGAGCAACACGGAATCTTGCGTTATTCTCACCCATCAAACCATACCCCAAAAACAAGGCTTTTTTAATATATTCCCTTTTTCAACTTTTTTGCAACATCAAGGTTTTCGTTTTGAATTCATATTACAGGACTATTAATATAAAAAAATCTGTTTTCAAATGCCTTTAAAGTAATAAAGAATTCATCATTCACATCTGATGAGTCTGGAGAGTTAGACACTTTGTCTAAGATCCCTGAAATAGACTATAATGCTAAATCTTTAAAGTCTTTTGTTATTTCTTTACTTATAAATTTGCTCTGTGACTCTAACATTAAGAGCACACATTGAGCTCTCAAACTGCAACAGGTTTTTTTTTTAAACTCTTGTATAGTAAGGAAGATTTCTTCTCTGGACTTTTGCATTATAATATATATATATATATATATATATATATATATGTGTGTGTGTGTGTGTGTGTGTGTGTGTGTGTGTTTAGGCTGCATTCTTTCATTTATACATGTAGAATTAAAGAAAAGGCACGTCTCCTGTTTAACAATTTTATTGATGATTTTCAAGCTTTCTGGCCAACTTTTTTATATTCGGATGGCGCTTCGAAGTGCCGAAAGTACTCGGGATACGAACTTCGGTGGAATAATCCATGGATCCCATCCAAATATAAAAATGTTGGCCAGAAAGCTTGAAAAGATCATCAATAAAATTGTTAAATAGGAGACGTGCCTTTTGTTTAATTATACACACACACACACACACACACACACACACATATATATATATATATATATGTGTGTGTGTGTGTGTGAGAGAGAAAGAGATAGAAAGATAGAGTGTGTGTGGGTGTGGGTGTGGGTGTGTGTTTTGCATAACATTTTCTAAAGATCACACAAATAGTACATACAACATATAGTACATAATACTACATTCAGGATATAGTACATAATAGTACATACGGCATATAGTACCTAATAATACTGGTTTTTGGTTTGGTTTGGTTTGTTTTACGGCATATCAACCTCAGTGGGTCATTTAATGCCGATAAAGTTTTGAAATAAATCGATTCTTAATGGATAATACAATTTTTTTATAAATACATTTTTCTATTTAACCCATAGATGGGACCCTAACAGGTACTACCACTCCGGGTCAGAGTGGACCAGGGAGCAATGGTGATGAATGGGGTGCTCCACATTCCCCAAACCTCCAAAACTGGAACCTCACCATCAGATAGAGTTTAACGTCATTTCTAGGACATGTAGACCCGCAGCCACCGCCTTCTAGCACCCATATGGTAAAAAGGGGTTGGGAAAATCATATAGGTGCTAGGGCTTGACGTGACCAGCCGATTGATCGGGGGGAGCCTCTCAGACCGCCCGTCTAGCCCAAGATAGGGCCAAAGTGGAGTATTGCATGTCATGAACTGCTCATCCACCTGGGTTCTATCCTTAAGCATCACGGGTCGCCACCCACGGCCAACAGGTGGCCCCATTGGGGAGTCTTACCCCTCTGCAGAGGTGTAGTCGGTGCATTCTAACGCCCCAGCCGACAGGGCGGGAAGAAAGAGAGAAGAAGGAGAAGATGAACGAAGAAGAAAGGGAAAGAAAAGAAAAGTAGTCAATACTTGTAAATACAAGTGATTTTAGTTTTTATCTTTAACAAGTGTTTTTTTTTTGTTCGACTAGCCTCCAAGTTGCGAAAAGATCAGTTTATCATTTGTTATTAATGGAAAAGTATTGATCCCCCATTAACGATTAATCGATCTATAAACACATTCGATTAATCAAACTAATTTTTCCTTTTGTTTTTCCACTTCTATTTCCTCTTCTCTTGAAGCTTTGTATATTTCACTGTCTTATCAGTGGGTTTCTTATTCAAGTATTGTATCTTTAAAATACAACAAAGACAGATTGCCGATATCTCGACAAATCCCCCGAACAAACTAACACAGTAAAAGATGGCCAAACTTTACAGACAGTTTCACGCTGCAAAACTTTGTAAAACAATTTGAACATGAACATTCCTATTATAAAACTTGATAGATGCCTTTTCTTTCTACAAAAAAAGTTGGGAGCAAGTTAAAGGATTCCGATTTAAGAATACAAAAATGTCGTAGTTTTGATGGTAAAATAAGTCATTTTTTTTTTTAGATAATCCCGTTTGAATAAGAATAAAATGAATACATCTAAGCTCACCAACCATTGGACCTCACCAACCCAGCAGCTGAGCTTAAATAAGTTGCAAAACAATTGAGCGCTCATTTTTAAAGTTATTTTCGCACTTCCCACCATATTAGTTTGGTTTGGTTTGTTTTGTTTTACGGCATATCAACCTCAGTGGGTCATTTAATGCCGATAGAGTTTTGAAATAAATCAATTCTTAATGGATAATACAATTTTGTTTATAAACTCATGTTTTTCTATCTAACCCATAGATGGGACCCTAACAGGTACTACCACTCCGGGTCAGAGTCCCACCATATTAGATTAACATAAAGTTTGATTATAGTGAAGAGTCACACACAAACTTAAGCTGATGGGGTGACCAGTGTAAAAATTGCGTGTATCCCAACGGCATTCCTCTTTTGAGCCGCCTCAGGCACCGGGGAATAAACCCAGTCTTGCCCCTTTTATTATTCATTTGTTAAAGTAAAATACATTGGGAAATGATTTATATAGTTTGGTTGTTTGATCAGCTGTCAAACTATTCAAAGTTTTTTTTCCCCAGTTTGGGTCATTGCTATATACTCAGATAGACGGGAACAACTGGGAAGGCAGGAGGATACAGCGATCGAAACGTTGAGATTTTATGTAACACAATAAAGATGAGGACAACACTAGAGGAAATCAATATTATACACACCAAGCCACATCTCAAAAAGTAAAGTATGTAACTGATCATAATTCACATGCCAATATCGAGATGACCTTTTGACCAAGATTAGGCTAAAACCTTCTTGATTACTAACGTCATTGTCGACATTCGTAACTGTTTAGATCAGGTAGTAAATGTGTGAGTGAGTTGTTAAAACAGATATTGCGGGTAGTTTAACTATTCCCGGTTTGGAAAAACGCACACTCACACACAAACACACACCAAACACACACACACACACACATTATATATATAATATATATATATATATATATATAATATATATATATATATATTTATTTATTTATTATATATGTTGATAATAAGATATATACGCTATATTTTCGTGAAGAGTGCTCAATATTATTGTAGGCCGTGTATATCTAACTAAGGGTAGCATAGACATGAAGTCAACGTCTCTTTCTAACTGCATAGGTGAGAAACTGTCAGTTACTACGTGCCGTTGACTTAATGCGTACGCAAACTAATTTAGATAAAATGCATCAGTCAGGCACCCAGTATTGACACACACACACACATACTCACATACACATATCTATGTGCATATATTATATATATATATATATATGTATGTTGTGTGTGTGTGTGTGTGTGGTGTTGTGTGTGTGTATGTATGTATGTATATACACACAACTTCTAAAAAACCTCACTTACATATATATAAGAAAATTTCAAACGAATTCAACTAAAGGTAGTTTTTTTCACTGAACAGATGGACTCGCCGCTTCTAGTACACTTTTCTGCCCGGATTGTAGTGGCTTGTTGAACACTTAAAAAATTATTTTTATTTTTTCAACTTTCTAAAAAACATTTTTTTACGAAGAATTTTCTCCTGGCGATGACCTAAGGTTCGAAACTAGTTGAGAAAAATAAATAACATAAAGAAATATTCCTGTTTATCTATCACTTTTTTTGTTCATCTTATATACATGAATATATATATATATATATATAATATATATATATAAATATAATTATATATGGGGCGTAAGTGTTTGTGCGTGCATATCTGTATGTTGAGATGTATGTTTTGTGTGTATATATTATGTAGGTATAATGAAACACTTTCACAAACATACAAGTACTTATAGAGACGAACACACACATACTCACATACACACACATACAAATGTACACACGGTCGATTTGCGGTGTTGCGACTAAACGTGTACATTTCTTAAGTAAAAGGAATTGAAAACTGTTTAATAATATTTCGTGTTGAGGTCATCAAGTTCAGACACACTGAGTGATTGTCGTCAGTTTTTGGCCCGTGTCTCGAATGTTCAGGCCAACGTTCTAGCCTGGCCTAGCCTGGCCGGGCCATGCTCTCTCTCACACTCTCTCCCCTCTCTCTCCCTCTCTTTCTCACGTCGACAGCATTATGACTCCTGATCGACGCACAACATCCGGGAATCAAGAAGGTCAACGCCGACAGGGAATAACTAGCATCAAAATAACATTGAACCAATCGATAATGACTCCAGACCATCTATTATAACAGAGTCTTCTACACACGCAAATACTATCAATAGAAAATCACTCTCTTTTCCCCAGGGATACACAGTCGGATGCACGCCTTCCACACGAAAATACCTATAAACGGACTGCAGGTAATAAATCTAACTCCCTCGCCCCTCTTCCTCTTGCTCCACCCCTCCCCCAGGTTTACTTACTAATTAGAGCAGGTTTTCTTTGCATTCTTCCTCTATTTATAATAGGCAATACTTATATCATGATATAGACTTACGTAACATACATTACATACAATCTGTACATTAACCACTCACACACACCACACACCCACACACACCACACACACACACACACATATATATATATATATATATATATATTATATATATGTAGTAATATTAAGAAAAATGAAAAACATACAGGTTTAAAATGAGTTAAGTGGTGAGTTTATTGGCCACGCTGCAGTGTTCGATCTTATTAATTAGATCATCTCATTAGAGGCATTTCAAGGTGATAAGAAAATTTTTATATCACAGAATAAATAATATATATTATATATAATAATATATATATTATATATATTACTTATATATATATAAGATTATGTTATATGTATATACTACGTTCATATACATATATAAAGATTTACTCTGATGAAGGTCGAAATTTTCTTTGTGAGCGGAACATTTCTACATCTTTCTATTATTATTATTTCATTTTCATTTCATTATTTAAAAATAAATAATTAGTGTTGAATAATGTACTCATTACACCCAATCATGGATATAACTAAGCCTGACTCGCATTCCGTTGTAAGTAGATATATAATTCAGGGCCGATCACGAATTAATTATCCTATATTCCATTCGGTTAGTATAGGCTTCATTCCTTTTATTCATTTTTTCAACATACGGGTCGGATTCACTTCCAGTTTCATTTTACACACACAGACACACCACAAACACACACAAACACAACACAACAACCACATATATATATATATATATATATGCTATAATGTATATATATATATATGTATATTATATATATGTGTGTACTTGTGTGTGTATGCCTTTGTGGCTGTATTAAAACATCCCCCCTGACCTAACCAATAAACTAATATTTATAAAACAACCTTAACCCTATCATAACCAGTAAAACTTAAAAACAACGAATTGTGGCTGGAGATATCAAGACAGTGTCTCCATTTTTTTTTTCTTGATAGTTTTTAATTACCTTACCTCTGTTTAATACAAAATACATTACAACAAATCTTTAATTTATATATATATTATATATATTATATATATATAATATATATTATATATATAAGGGTGTTGTATGGGGTGGTATGTTGTATTGTGTGTAGCATATATGTATGTTTTAGCATGTTTAATGCATGCATGGGTATGTAGATATAATCGAACACTTTAAGCATCATAAATATATCAACGAATCTTCCAAACAGCGCGCAAGTTTATTGTAAGAATTGCTCACTATAAAATGAGCTGTTATAGAGAAATTAATTATATTATAAAAATAATATATTAATGTTTACAAATATTCTATTTTAATTTATGGTGTCAATTGGATTTATACTATTAGGTCAAATTTTTGGCTATCAATAACGACATCCCTAATGTCTATTGTAATTTTTGAAATGTTTTGCAATTTTTTCGATTTCCTTGTATTGTAACATGTTCACTGTCCTGTGATTGTTGACGCATCTCGAAAGCCAAAACGGGTCTTAAATATATCCTATGTCACCAAATAAATAATTATGTAAGGAAACCTTGTTAATATTTATTTTATCATAATTATAGTTATTATTTATACTATATCACACACACACACACACAACCACAACACATCAACACACATATATATATATATTATATAGAATATATAAGCACCTACTACCATAATATATTTTACCAACCCCTCCGCACGAAGCAGGATGTGACAAAGGTCAGAATGCTTATAGCGGAAGTATCAACAGGTATTGAATTCCAGAAGATATGTCCTTAGCTGCCGCAATAAACCTAGGTTATTATCTGCCTAAACTCAAGTTAAAACGGAGACCCCATGCCTGCTACTATAAATCTATTTTTGCCTATAGCCTGGGGAGTGGAGAGTAGATCTCTATACCAATTCCCAAGGGTTTTAATTTAGCTTCCAGAGTGAATTGCAATTATGCACTACGTCCATAAAGACCTTGATACTCCAGGGCGACAAGTTCCATTTCCCATGACTATTAAAAACCATATACAAAACGGATATTCCCCGCTTCCCTACTTATATATATATATATTGTGTGTGCTATGTGTGTGTGTTGTTGCGTTATGTGTGTGTTGCCGTGTTATTGTGTGTGTGCGGGCGTGTGTGGTGTGTTCCATTGTGCGTGCATAGTATTTCTATGCAAATTTCTTATATATTTGTTTCGAAACACAGACGACCCGTTATGTAATGAATAAATTCTTAAGATACCATCGTTGACTTAATATAATATCAGGAGTCGTTCATTTTTAGTCAAATGTGTTTATGACACACCGAATCTTACGATTGCAGATTCCAACAGCACCTAACCATGCAATAATAAGAATAACTAGATGATCAAATGATCTCATTACAAAAGCAATGATAAGAATTCGGTTGTGGTTAAAGGATTTCAGAGTTTAACTTCATTTCCACGAAGTATATACGGTATTATTAAACTAGCAAAATCATACCTATGCACGCCCTGCACGGGTGCATAGTATTTTAAGTTTTTAATATATATAAATGTTTTTTAAATTTATAATAGGCTAAATTGAAACATCTATTATAAAGTTAGATTTAGGATAAACTGATTGAAGGCAAAGGTGGGTATAATAAAATAGACAATGAACTGCCCTAATTACTTGAACATATTTCTACTCCCATCCATGCTGGGGGATGTCCCTCCAATTGAGACACATACCGCTAGTAGCGATAAGGCGTAGGGCTTTTTCATTAGGATTGTTTAATTTCCCTAATTTTAAGATAACTAGTATTTTATTGTTAATAATAGGAAGTTAAGAATAGTCATATGGACTCTACCACGTGGTGATTTATACTTTCTTCTAGATCCCTTTGGTTAATGCAGAGTCTCTTTTTTACACAGAATTCATTCTCGTCTCTCGAGATATTTATGCTACATGGACCTATCAAGTAAGATAACCAACAATTAAGAGCAATCCATAATACGCAGTACAATAAACACGAAATTTCTCTGAATGTTTGAGATGGAGCTAAATAAGATTAGTATAATTAATCTTTCGTTATATACCGGACTATTGTCACCCACGCTCTTTCATTTTATTATCATGGTAAACACTGGAGTAACGACCTTTCCGGGCCGATCCATAAGCCTCCTTGGTTTCAGTCGTGGGGAGCCTTTGGAGCATATTACAGAGGGTATTATCATTGTCAAGAAGGTTCCAGAGTCGTCGAGAAGAGTTCCCGACGTCCCGTAACACCCAGTAAGAATATACTTGGTTGAAGAACACGGTCCGGGGGTAATCGCCGAAACAGTTTGTAAGGGCGAAGATTAACAATTTTGGAGAATGGGAAATAGTTGGGCCCGGGAATAACGCAGAGTAAGACCAGAGGCACATGTTTATTCAAAATCCATATATTTTTAATATCAATAGCAAATTAGTCCTTCCTCATTCCTCCCAAAAGTTTCTGTAAACGGCTTGTTTATTGTATTACATCACATAGCCAAATTGTGGCAATGTTGGCTTCTTAGTTAATGTATCTTAATACATTCACCGGATTAAACAGCATTATGAGGGTTGGACAGGTAGAAAATATTTCAACACATAAATTGGTCACAAGCGGGTGTTGGTGTGGCAGGTTAGAGTAATACTCTCAAAACTCGGTCCAGACTCCATCTTGACATAAGGGGTACAGTTATTCCGACAATCAAAAGGTTGAACGAAATAAAAAAGAACCAAGGAATAATTGAATACATTTTGTAAAGTACAAGACCGGAAAAAAGGGAGGAGACGGGATGATATCCCTTTAGCCCAAGACTTGGCATTATGTGAACCTGCAAACAGTTCTCCGGCACTGGGAATTATTCTGCATTCAGGTCATAACGTGTTGAATTCTTACGGATCGAGGATCACCCGAGTATATACAAGTGCCGACTGCTTACAACTCATTCAAAGTGAGGTATTTAGTAGAATAGAACTCACACCGCATGCCAAAAGTAATGAAAATGGTAATTATAGCAGATCTTGGCTAATGCTGAGATAGTAATTACAAACAATATATGGTCCTTTGGAGAAATTGCTCCGAATTTATCCAAGGCAAATGAAATCTAGCTTAAACTTCTTCAATGCCCATAGAGTGTGTATAATATGCTCGACCTGGTCTCATCTAGACCCGTGACGGCATTTCTTACCCTGTTTGGTCAGCGGCGGTTAGAATACAGCCGATCCTGCCCCGAACTTCTGCAAGACACGGGGTGGATAAGTACCCCCCAATGGGACCACCTGATTGGTCCGTGGGTGGGCGACCCGAATGAAATGCTATAAAAGAAATGAATGAAGACTCGAGGTGAATTGGAAAGCAGTTCAAATGACAATAACAAAAATAAAACTAGGGTGAACCACTTTAGGCCCAACTTTTTTAGTTTATTCTTGGGTTTATCGCACGCAGCCTTGGGGAAGTCGAGCCCAACCACGATACATCCGCTTCCGATCAACCACATCGGCTGCGCTTAGTCGAGTTCACGTTTCTAACTAAACAATATATGATTTACACAACCACCTGTCTATGTCCTTTTAATGTGATAGCTCAATACAACTCTTTTTTATATTAACATCAAATAAGTTGGTCGCTGCTACGAAGTCGGTGGCTGAGGGTTCTTCTTATGAGTCTCTGAGAATACATTAAACTCTATTCTTTAGTGGTGGGTTTCCAGTTTTGGAGTTATTTGGGATTTTAGAGCACCCTTTCATCACCATTTTGCTCCAGGTCCACTCTGAACCGGAGTGTAGTACCTGTTTAAGGGGTTCCTCCATGTTATAGATTAAGTAGAAACATTGAGTTTATATAATAAAATTGATATACCTATTAATAATGAATTATTTCTAAACTTTGTCCGGCATTAAATTGATCCCCGGTGGTGGATATGCCGTAACAAACCCAACCCAACTCTAACCAAATCAAACCATATAATTAATCTAAGGGACAGGGCTATATTCACAACTAGATGTCAAATTTTTATTTTCTATTTCCTTGGGTCTGCATCCTGATCGACTTTTTCAGATAATATAGTCGACTTTCAAAAAGGTTTATGTACATTCCATCTTTAAACTTGATGCGTCAATTTCTTCCAAGCTCTAGTGGTATATTATAGTCTACCAAGAGGGTTGCGAATCCACTGGATCAGAAGGAGAGGCCAATCTCCACTTTACACTTTGGGACTTTAAAACGGAATTGTTTAAGTATTAGCCACCTATCTCTTTGGGCCAGTTTGTAAATAACTTTAAAGTAAATAAAGTTTAATGTATAGTTCTCCCGAGTTATAAATGAATCTTGGTTAAGAGAATAAACCCTCCTGTGGTATAAAAGAAACTTCCCGGTATAAGAACGTGAATAAATCCATGTGATCACAATAACTTTACGTTATCAAACCCGTAGTGTGTTTCGTCCAGAAGATCCAAGTATAATGCTAGTATGACCAGAAAAGCCAGTATAATATTATATTATATGTCAGCGGTAAGCACTTTTGTGCCAGTGTATTGGAAAATAGTGATTTTTTTCATCATGTTTTAATTCTACAATCGGCGGCACGGTCTTATAAGTAACAGAGATTCAAGTACCATCCTGGCACACACCTTATAATTTCAGAACTTTTTCTCAACAATAGGATCCCTGGCACCGAAAAAATCCTGTTGGGAACTACCCAGTACAGCGTTTGCAATCGGTGCGTATTTAATGAATACATCTTCCCTGTGAGGCAGCACTCTCCATAAAAAGGAATATCCGGGTTACTGAGGTACGCACCATCTGGTTTTGTTCAGTAACCATTGGCTCAATCTTTCTCATTCAAATAAGATATATGCAGGCATTGCTATATGGTTTCAGCTCTGGAGAAGTAGTAACGGAATTCTAACTGACTTTCTCCAATGGGTATCCGTCTATACATTCGTAAATACTTGGTTTAGGTGTTGATCTGAAACCAGTATAACGTCCCACTAAAAGCAGCCATTCATAGTTAGCCATCTCCTGTACAGACAGGCAGCTAGCATGGATGCCGGTCCTAGGGAGGATGTTATGGACCAGGAAGGGACGGCTTTTATATGGGCATAAAAGCGCGAGAGAAGATAAGGAGGGATGGAGGCCGAGGAAATACGACGGAACTGATGAAGAGGTTTGGCGGGAGCAGAGGCAAAAGATAATTCAGTTAGGGATGCAGTTTTGTGCGTCTCATTACGCATATCAGACTACAGTCATTCGATTCATGTAATTGAGATGAGTCACGAAGAAGGGTTAGGGATTACTCTTAAGAATTTTTAAATAAAAAATACAAGACTTTCATAGGTATGTGGTAACAGATATTTCCAATTTACATTTTCATCCCATACATCCCCCCTCTGCCCGCACTACCCTCTCGTCGCGGGCCACACTAACTTACCGCCCGCGATCTCTCGGTACCCCTGCCCTCTGCCCACCACTAAATACAACCCAGGACTACACGACACCAGCAGGCCGTCTCCTCCATCTTCCTCTCCCCCATCTCGTCTCACCAGCCACTACGCCTGCCATCTCCACAACACCCACACAGCCCCTCTATAATCCCCCCACCGCCTCAAAAACCCGCCGCGTACGCCCCACCCACATCTCCGGCCATCGTTTCATTCATCGAGAAACAGCACTCGCCCCCTCCCGTCCCCCAGCTCTCAAAACCTGGGCCACATCACTCTGGGGTCCGCCCCCCCGGGGCCAGCACATATTCCTCGCGTTTTCTCCAACCGGCTCCCGCCCCCTTCCGAACCCCCTCTACTCCCAACGCTCTCCACTTCCGTCCCACACCTTCCCTCTCCAACCTTACGCGCCATCGAGACAGCACCCACGGTCGCAGTTCCCCTCGGCTTCGCACCACTCTCCCTTACTCACGCGCACCAAACTAACAGCATCTTCTCCTCCCCGCGCCCGCAATCTCTGGGGGTCTCTGACCCGATACCCGCTCTTCCTCACTTCAGGGCGCGATCTTACGCAGCGCTCTCCATCCGCCTTCCCTCTATTACCGCTTCGCTCGTCTCCTCGCAGCGGTACCGACCTCGCTGCGCCCCTACCTCCTTCAAAAACCCCAAATCACAACCCACCACCGAACACCACACCACCAAATTCCGACTTATCACCGCCATTCCGTCATCCCCTCCCTGCCCCACTCCTGGCATAAATTAACTTTTTAATTAGTATTTGGAAATATTATTTTGTTATGAATCTTTCGTTTTTTAAAACTGATGATGTGAAATTTATATCCGTATCACACACGACAGAGGCAGCCACACACACACACGCACATAGTTCATATGTTGATAAGAATATTTTTCATATATATATATATATGTAGTATATATATTATATATAAATATTTCCGTTTACTTTAATTATTTCGAAATATTTTTTGTAATAAAATAAAGATACACTGAAGAAAAGCCCATTTTTGCTTGCCTTATAATTAACTAGTAAATATTTTATATAGTTTTTCTTATTATTATTATTACTTATTACTAAAACTATTATATATAATTTTATTTATTAAATTATTATTTTTACTATAATTAATAAATTAAATTTAATTAATTATCATATTCTAAATAATGAATATCCACCTGAATATCACTATGTAACAGGTTGACATATACATACTAGGCACGATACACATGTGTTGGTAAAATTATCATTAAAAATTAAGTATTTTATATTTTTTCTATCCCCTTCTCAAAAATATCTCAAATTTCTTTCCTATGTTTATTAATATTATCCTTACAACATAGGTGGACAATAATTGTTACCAATGATATAAAATTGTCTTAGAACCTTTTATTTCATTTCATTTATTTATCTATTAACGCTCACCATTCGTTACAGATTATTGAAACTCTTCTTAATAAAACTATCTTGGTACATTGAGTTACTAACTCTTTTCTTTTTCAAGTATGTGATAGTGCCAACCTACACATTGATAATAATAATAAATATTAATATATATATATATATATATATATATATATATATTTTGAGCGTAAATTGTACTGCTCGTCCTCCTCATCCCGGTCATACAGGGATCTAAAATTGAGATAAAATATTGGATTTCACCGGCGATGTAGAGAGAAGTGTGAAGACAGTTAGTTAGTAGAGGTAGGATTGAGACCAATGCGGAGGAAAAATAATTCTTTGGAAAAACTTAATATCATTGAGAATATTGTGTATATTTAACAGGATCTCTGGTATTTATTTGTATCTCTATAGTTTTTATAATAAATTATTCTCATTATTCAATTCTATAAAAATCCCGAGGACTATTTGAAAAAGTCATCTCGTAAGTTGGGATAATATTTGTTTGTTATTTGGCTTCGTTTATTAAATTTTTTATTAATGTTAATAACAGAAACAATTCACATTTTAAGGGTTCTTTAATTGCATGTTGAATTTTTAAAAAGAAGCTGAAGAATT
>CM042156.1:50488950-50493555 GCA_023376005.1 Doryteuthis pealeii | reverse complement strand
ATCCCTCAGCGCAATATTTATTCTTATCGTCACCCAGAGGGCGTTTTTTTTATTTGCTAGTCGAAAATAACTCACATAATAATAATGTGCACAGCAGCGAGTGACAGTTTATACTAGAAAACTCATAATTCAAGTACCCTTTATATGATAAATTAAAGATGGACAGACCGCCTGTTGTGGGGCGTTAGAATGTCACTGACTTGAGGGGTAAGACTCCCCAATGAGGTGCCACCTGTGGGCTGGCGACCTGCTGAATGGCTTAAGGATATGATATCCAGGTGGCTTAAGCAGTCATGATCTCGCCACTACCTCCCCTTTGGCCTTGTCTTGGGCTAGAACGCGGGTGGTCGGAGAGGCCCTCTTCCGATCAATGCGGCTGGTGCACGTCAACCCTAGCACTATACTCAATGGCCCAACCCTATTGCCCTTACTCGGCACACCCCCCCTCTTCTTTCTATCATCAATGGGTGCTAGAAGGTGGTGGCTGAAGGGTCCTGGGAATGACGTTTAAAACTCTATTGATGTGAGGTTCCAGTTTTGGAGGTTTGGCGACGTGTAGAGCCCCTTTCATCACCCACTTGCTTCTCGTCCACTCTTATCTGGAGTGGTAGTACCTGTTAGGGGTCCCATCTCACTGCGCCTCCAATAGAAAAATGTGTTTATAAAAAAACATTGAGTATCCATTTAAGAATGAATTTATTTGCAAAGAAACTTTGTCGGTAATTAAACGACCGCACTGAGGTTCCGATCACCTGCCATAACAAAAAACCAAACAAAACCAAACCAAAGATGGAGCAGAGAGAAGAGAAAAGACAGAGAGGGAAGGAAAGAAAGGAAAAGAGACTACTTTTTGCATTTAAATTGTATCAAAGAGATTTTAATAGGATGAGTGCAGATCTTGGAAAACAAGCCTCTTCTCTTCCCATTTAAGAAGAATCCCGCCAGGTGTCACACACAACACACACACACACACACATACATCACATAATAATAAAGTAATAAATGATCAGCACTTTAGTATATTTTAACTTAGGTAAATTTCTTTTTCTTTGACCCTTATAATAGTGCTGAATGATTATTTTTAGGAGGCCCTGCATATGATTGGTCTTTTCGGTTTTTTTAAATTTTTTTTTTTTCTCCAGGCGAGTGTTTTATATTAGGTAATTACAAACTATAAAGTTGGATTTTTTTTTTCATACTGTTGGAGTTTAGAAAAAAAACAAAACTTTATCTATCTATCTTATATATCTAACTACTCTATATATATATATATAGAGAGAGAGAGAGAGAGGGAGTTGTCTTCATTTTTCCCGCAGCTCACTAAAAAGTGGGATCACAGGAAATTCCTTCTAAAATCATCTAGAAATAACTATCGATTTCAAAAATAATAAATGTTTATTAAAATTGAAAGGCTAATTAATTTTTTTTCATTAGTTTTTGTCGTGTATTGACCCCCGTACAAATTTCTTGTATTTTTTTATTTTTTGTATGAACAATAATTTTCATTTTTTGGAAAAATAATTCAATAGATGGAACATATTAAAAAAAAAAAAAAATCAATACTAGTATTTTTTTTTCAAACAGGGAAAAATTGTGGGGTTGACCTATTTTTCAATCATAATTTTCAATTATTTCGCGTGAGCTGAAATTTAAATAAAAAAATCATCAGGAATTTGTTTAATGTTCTTCTTTCGATTGGCAAAAAATTTTCAGAGATAATATTAACGCTTTTATGCGAGTTTCATTGTGTTTAAATATAGGTGGGGGGTAAATTTCACAGGGAAAATTCGGAACATCAGTAGCAGTACATAACTATGTAAATTTAATTTTAACTAAAAGAAAAAGTGCACAGCCATGAACGTCTGTTGGAAAATTAATGTCTCTTATTTAAAATACTAAAATTAAAAACAAAGAAAACCTAAAAAATCCTAATAACTAATCTTAGAAAAGAATTTATATTTCAACCAAATCGTAGCAGTAGGCATAACTACGGAAACATTTGTTTTATAAAAGTAACACTAAGAAAATGGGAGCAGTTCTAAATGCTATTCTATATAGGTTGTTTAATTTTTAAATGTATTCGAAAATACAAATAAAAATCTTCATTTATTTTTGCTTTAAAACTGAGCCATGGTGATATTTAATTACATATATCTTATTTACTTTGTCGTTAATCTGTTTTATTGTCGAAAGATTCCCTCCGGCAACTAATTTGAATTCCTTTATATATATATATATATATATATAGATAGATAGATGTAAGAAAACATTAAAAGTTAATTTTTCATTTTTTATTGATATTTTTAAAAATATATTTTAAACAATTCCGAAGTATGAAAGTCTGCAAATTTGAGCATACCTAATATATAATAAATATATTATATATAATATCATCTTATAAACATGCCTGCATTGCCTGAAGACAAGAAACTGGAGGTTGACATCATGATTAAAAATCCCACAAACTGAACCAACACATTTTTTTTCTTTTTCAATTCGGTCCTGTGTGGAGGATGTTGGGTTTGTAAATTTTTGAAGTAAAATAGATGTTAAGAGTTTTCAGATTTGCTTTGGGACAAAGTGAAAAATTTTACAGGGCAAAAAGATTAGATACTGAAACAATTTTACTTCAAAATTAGAATCTTGTAATGGTACTACTATCTTATCTTCCTGGATTAACAGGTATTAGTCATGGTGAAGTGGTTACCGACGTGGGTCATGCAAGCCACTAACAGTTAGTTCAAATCTATTTTACTGCAATACACATGTAATTTTGCATCCGGCAATGCAAAACTTTGTAATTGAATTAAGATTCCGTGTGTTTTCGAATTTAGGGGTGTAATGGCTAAAGTGCTGGAGTGCGATATGATATTAAACGTGTTTCAACTTCAGTCGCGTTCAATTCCAAACTAATACACTTGGGAAAGGTATAAACTTCATTACAATCCTATATATGGGATAGATAGTACCACTGCTTTTCTTTTACAAGGATGGCATTGATATTAAATAACCCACCCGCCCTGTCGGCTGGGGCGTTAGAGTGCACCGACTGCACCTCTGCAGAGGGGTAAGACTCCCCCAATGAGGCCACCTGTTGGCCGTGGGTGGCGACCCGTGATGCTTAAGGATAGAGCCCAGGTGGATGAGCAGTTCATGACATGCAATACTCCACTTTGGCCCAATCTTGGGCTAGACGGGCGGTCGGAGAGGCCCCCTCCGATCAATCGACTGCTCACGTCATACCCTAGCACCTATATGATTTTCCCAACCCTATTGCGCTTATGGCAAGCCCCAACCCCTTTTTATCATATGGGTGCTAGAAGGCGGTGGCTGCGGGTCTACATGTCCTGAGAATGACATTAAACTCTATCTGATGGTGAGGTTCCAGTTTTGGAGGTTTGGGGAATGTGGAGCACCCCTTCATCACCATTGCTCCCTGGTCCACTCTGACCCGGAGTGGTAGTACCTGTTAGGGTCCCATCTATGGGTTAAATAGAAAAATGTATTTATAAAAAAAATTGTATTATCCATTAAGAATTGATTTATTTCAAAACCTTATCGGCATTAAATGACCCACTGAGGTTAATATGCCGTAAAACAAAACAAACCAAAAATAAATAACCCACACAAGTTGATATGCCATTAGAATAAATAAATCAAAGCATCCAAGATAAAGCACGATATTTAAAAAAAATTTTGAATTGTCGTACAATGAAATGGGATTGACAATGTCGAATCCATACAATTAAAAAAACATTCAATAAAATTATAACCACGAAATTTATAAGTCTGCAGACGAAATGGTTGCAGCTAGATAAGTCTATACAGATTAGACAATCATACATCTACAATAAATCAAATATCTGAACTTAGTAGCATCGTACAACACTTCAACAAACCACAACACAACTTTGAAAACCTGAAGTGCATTTTAATTGACCAAAGTTTTCCATCCTGACAAACATCCAAACACACTGAAATTAAACGGGTCACACACTTACGCACACATACACACGGGTTAAACACAGATTTAGGATTTTTCAACCTGCATAGATATTTCTCTATCACTAACACTATCAGTCCAGCAGAGGGTACGGAATGCAAACACAAAACCCCCAACATTCATAAAAAAAACACCAACACGCAGAACGATGACAGCAACGAGACTCCAATAAGCATGCCCCCCCCCCCCAAAAAAAAACACAGACAAGCAGCCGCAAAGAAAAAACAGGACAAACGAGTAGTAGCATAAAAAGAAGCTAAGAGGTCACTATAATCGGCCGTTCCCATACCACCCAAGGAGGTTATGGATAATATACCACAAAAATCAACGAAAGAGTATATATAGATGCCAAAAAGGACAGATCAGTCAATTTATTCGTTCTGAAGAATGGGTATAAAATCCCCGAAATATTTACGAAATAAAACAAAACTTAATATTCAAAAACTGAGCTTCTTATGTTTCACACTAATGCTTCATACTAAATCCCAAATAATGTACATTATATACCCCACATACACACACATACACACACAACAAACACACACACCACACACACACACACACACACATATTATATATATATATATATAATATATATATAT
>CM042156.1:50463950-50486450 GCA_023376005.1 Doryteuthis pealeii | reverse complement strand
TCAGTGAATCTGTCTGTCTATCTAATCAAGAATCTACTGTCATCTGCATAAAACTATGTCTAAAGGCGGGGCAAGAAACAGAAAGAGAAAACTAAACGAGACAGTTCGGACTGTAAATCAAATTAGTGCAGAGAGAAGAGAATTATAGCAGAATAATATGTGATAAACAAAACATTTTTCTAGCAATCCTCTCATGATGGACGACAATCATTTATCACTACAGACAATCACAGCTGTGCACAAAACACACACAAATATTTCAGTGCATTTTACTATCATACTCGTCTAAACTGTGATTTCAATACGTAAACACACACAAACAGACATATACTTTAGTATATAGATATGAAATATCTATGTATTCATTTGTTTTTTTTTCTTTCTTGTGTCTATCTATTTTACAGAGAGACTCTGATTTTTAGATTATGAAAATAATCACGTATTTTAACACATTTTTGTATGTCATTAACTGTGTCGCTATGATCAATTTATCTTCTATATTACGTCAAAATTGATGTTTGTTATCGTGTAATAAATAATATATTAACTCATTTGCGCTTAAGAAGCTAAAAAGTTGAAATGCACTATTGCAGTTAATATCTGATTTTCATTATAAAGACTAGCAAATATATGCACCCTTCGGGTGCAAGAATTTAGGTTTTGATGTAATAAAATATTGTATCAAATTAGAAACTATTTAGAAAATGATAAACTGAGGGGGTATAATCGAAAAATAGAACAGCTTTAAATCTAACTCTTCCATCATTTGCCATCACTCCCGTCTTTCATTTTTCCTAATTTATCTATTTAGTTAGATTATGAATTATTTAATAAAATTAAAGTTCTTTCGTCGGGTTTATGGATTTCTTTTAATATTTATACCCGAGATTTTTGCTCAGATTCGTTAAGAGAAAACCAAACAATTAGAAATCAATAATATTAAGCATATATTTATTAAAATCAAATTTTTAATATCAATATGCAAATAAGCCTTGTCATTTACACTGTAAACCGCTATTATGTTGAATATATAAATGTACTTGCATGTTATTAGTATGTAGAACCAACAGTATTAATAAGGTATAACAATTTTATCAATAATTGAGGTTTAAATAAAAAATAAATTCATGGTGAATGTGATGTCAATAACTAAGGGAATTGTGACTTAAGTAGTGATTTAGTTTCGGTTACAGACAGAAAAACATACAATCTCCATTATAATAAGATTTGTCTCGTCTGGCATAGAAACTTTGGTTCGGTTTCGTTTCTTTGTTTAATGGCGTTTAAACCTTGGTGGGTTATTTAATACCAAAACCATACTTGTAGAAGAAGAGTAGTGATACTATTTATCGCATAACTAGGGTGATGAGGGATTCATATGCAATTGTCGTGTACAATTTCGAAGATAATGACCATTAGTCCTACATGCATTTGTTGTAGATCGACCACATTTCATTTGCAATTAGTGAAAAGTTTTAATGAAATAAAAACTCCACAAAGATTTGTTCATGGAAAGGGTTTTTTTTATAGGTCGGTCAACACCATAAATGGAAATCTATAGGAGAACGTTGCTTATGAGTTCGTCCGGACAGGGATTACCTGAAGAAGGTCGGATAACAGAGCGACCGAAACGTTGTGATTTTACATACCTTAATAGCAACAGTATCAGATATTTAACTGGGAGAAAAAATTTTTGGAAAAAAGAAAAGACCAAGATAGTCGTACCAACAAAAAGTAATCTATTTGTACAGTATTTGGCCAAAAGAAAAAAACAATTTATATGTATATATATGTATATAAGATATATATATATTCATATAACCGCTTGGAGAATAGCTAATAAGTAAAAAGTGCTCAATACCTAAGTAGAGCAAATAATAAAGATAAATCTAATGAGTCAGAAAAACCTACTATTAGTTTCGCTTAATGCTCTTCAGGGCTAAGATCTGACTCTTAGATTTATATCTATAAATAGATAAACCTCATTTAGTCACATTGGACGAGAGTATCTTGGTGAATCTATTAGTTCGAAAGTCGACATAATAGCGCCGCTGGAGATCGAACGCTTACTACGATGTTGTAATCGAGCACGTTAACCATTACATGGACAGGCAACGTGAGGCATGGCCTCTTTTTGAACCTAGATAAAACAGAGTTAATGTGTTTCTAGCAAGAGTCATCTTCATATTAAATGGCAAACCCCTGTAATTAGTAGACAAGTTCACACACTGAGCAATATCTCATTTACAGAAATCATTGTCAATATTCGCATAGAAAAGGTAGGAACTGTTATCAACAAATTATTTATCATATGGAAATTTCGTCTTTTTGGGTTGCCAAGGTAATTTAATAACTAAAACACTAACCTTATAACTAAAACACTTAACTTTTCCGTGTAAAATCATTCAGAAAGTAAAATTGTAACCCACCCCCTTCAATTTTTCTGATTTTTGTTCAAAGAGTGGACTAGATTAACGCTAGATAATCCCCAAAAATTGAGCTTCCAATTCCAAAAATTGGCGGAGTTATGTCGATTTTAACTATCCATATTTGGTGGGGTTCGCGAAAAATGGCGACATTTTATAATGTATTTTGTAAAGTGCGTTCGAGAACTTCCCTACTCCTAAAAATTGGTTTATAAAAGCATTTTCGCAAAGAATCAAGAAAATGCTATCAAAAAGACTTCATGTCAACTTATTTTAAGTTATTGATGATTTCTGATTTTTATATAGCAAGATCAATATCCCGATGTGGCACTGCGTATACAACAACATTTTTTTCTATTAATATTTCATATATTTTTCTGTTTGATTTTTACCCAGAACTTCTCACACGCCCATATAAGAAAACATTTTTAAGTTAACAAAAACAACAATTTTTTAATTCTTTTTTTAAGATAACACAACTTCTTTAAGATAATAATAAGCCGTGAAAAGCACTCGACATGAAAGGCTTGCCCAATACATAGGAAAGATTTTAGAGTTGGTAACACAACCGATGTTATAGACTGCGTCCTAATACCCCGTGACTCTGAGTTTCATGGAAATGCACTCATCAGATAGTAGATACAGTGTTCATTGGGAGTCAAATAAACTTGTTCAGGTAACGTTTAAATGCTTTTTAGAAAAAGCTCAACCTAAAGAAAGACGACATAATTAATATAAAAACAACAATAATTATAAATGGGCCACACCCCTGACATCAACGAAGAAGGATTGGCTGTCTTCGGTGATGTCAGGGGAGTGGTTCGTTTATAATTGTTTTTGCCATATTGATTATGTGCATATGTGCATTAATTACGGTTATACATATATATATATATATATATATATTATATATATATATATATATAGAGAGAGAGAGAGAGAGAGGTGGATAATTAAACAAAATAGATATCTCCGGTTTAACAATTTTATTTTCGATCTTTTTCATATTTCGTGCCATTTTTTGAATATCTAGATTGAATCCGTTGATTAGTCCACCAAAGTTTTTGTTCCAAGTACTCCGAAATGCCATCTTCATCAGTGATGTATTTTTGTTCCAGTTTTTCAACTTAGTAGCAGTGAGACTATATAGGAGTAGTGAGACTATATAGGAGACTCGTAAAATTATACTAAGGGGTGTGGCGGCTGGAAGGAGGAGAATTCACAAGAAAATGGTTTAGGCATTGTTACTGCTGTATTAAAAAAATAATCAAAATTTTACACACACACACTCACACACACACACACACACACACACACTAACACACACACGCACATACACAAACACA
Organism: Doryteuthis pealeii; assembly: GCA_023376005.1. Taxonomy (NCBI): domain Eukaryota; kingdom Metazoa; phylum Mollusca; class Cephalopoda; order Myopsida; family Loliginidae; genus Doryteuthis; species Doryteuthis pealeii. Next base: position 50,482,678 of record CM042156.1, on the reverse strand, counting down.
CACACACACACACACACACACATATATATTATATATATATATATATATAAGTGGGCAAACAATGTGTTTGAAATCGACTTTTTTCTCGATTTGTTTACGCTTTACATTTAAACCGATATGCACACCTAATTCATTTAATTATAATTAATTAATTAACAAATTAGGTATGACTTTAATTAAGCACATAATCTCTCAATATATATATATATATATATATATATATATATATATATATAAGGAAATAACAGATTGGTTAAAATCTAAAGAATATTTTGTATATTGTGTATATACTGGAGACGTAATGGTTAAGCCGGTGGAAATTGACTCGTCGACATGAGTTCAAATTCTAGACGAGTCTATTTGCATTTCACATAGCGCTAATACCCTTGGGAAAGGTATGTATCCAACTATTCTCCCTCCAGCTATCGATAAATAGTAGAGAAATCAACGGTGATGAAGAGGCGCTCCACATTCTTCAGACCTCCAGAACTGGAACCTCACCATCTGATTAAACGTTTAACATAATTCCCAGGACATAAAGGACCTCAGCTATAGCCTTCTAGCACCCATATGATAAAAAAGGGTTGGGGGTTGCCATAAGCGCAATAAGGTTGGAGCAATCATATAGATGCTAGGGCTTGGCGTGATCAGCCGATTTTCTGGCCACTCCTGTGTATGTGTGCGTAAGTGCATGCACGCGTATGTGTATTCATGTGTGCGTGCATGAAAGCATGAGTGTGTGCTTGCATTATTGTGTACGTGCGTATATACGTGCGTTAGAATGTGTATATTTCTATTCACATTAGAATAATTAATAATGGAGATTCGCTTCCGGTTTTTGTCTGTAACAAAAATTACGTCACTGCTTACGTCACATTACCCAAAATCGTCATAACATAAAAATAAATACACTCAAAATTTGAACATGCAACATTAGATTGTCCTCATTGTTTTTTTAAAACAAGTTTTAATCAATACATGACTGGTATTATCTATCTATATATAGTTTGTTTTATTCTAATACATATTTAAAGTTTACATTTCAAATTGTATTATTTTTTAATACTTTAATAAATTTGATGATTTTACTTACTTAGGGTACAAACTCGCTGACATTGAATTTTTTACTCCCACCCCTCAGGTAATATGCTTCAAAAATCTATTTTTACATCGCCCGGAGGGTGTTTTTTATTTTGTACTAGTTAGAACAATGTGGACATTTATTTTAGCACACACGAAAAAAAAACTCTGTTCTTTTTTGTTTCATGCATTTAATATGTATAAAAAAACAATATCTGTTAATATGTTAGGTGCATAATTAAGAAATTCTTCGGGTGCGCGATAGACACACCTACATGCACATAAACACACGTACATAATTAAACACTCATACATATTCAGAAACTAAAATAGATATACATACTTACCAACACTCACATTCCAAGAAACCTTTTTTTTAACTAAGCAGTTATATCCATGTCAATACAACCGTACCTCTAAATATAAACTTGCATTTGTGTGTATATGTATATATATATATGTGTGTGTGAGTGTGTATATATCTGTGTGTATGTGTCATAATAGTTACTTTAGAAGTACCTCTAAATATAACTTTACATTTGTGTGTATATATGTGCGTATGTGTGTATGTGTGTGAGTGTTTATATATCTGTGTGTATGTGTCATAGTAGTAACTTTAGAACCTCTAGATGTAACATTGCATTTGTGTGTGTATATGTGAGTAGGTATGCGTTTTTTTATGTGTGTGTGTTTATGTGTGTGTGTTTATGTGTGTGTGTGTGCATGTGTGTATGTCATACTTGTTACTGTAGAAGACAAAAGTGCAAATTAAGTCTCCCCATTTCCTGTGTTTATTTTCTCCTATTTCTTTTTGTATAACACCAACCAAGAATAACATCGGGAAGCCATTTTCTTTTCTTCTTCAATGTAAGCAACAGAGACTAATGTGCGTCTTCATTAAGAAAGTCAAGTCCAACAAAAAATCGTTATAAAAAGAAATGCACCATTTTTAGTTCTTTTATTCTCTATTTTATTTTTATTGTCTTTATTGCTTTTTAGCCTTGTTGGCAAAACAAATTGTTGTTATTTTTTTCTCTCAAAAGCTAAGTCAGAAGTCACGTGATCAAGGATCTTTTACATTTGTCAATTACGTTTTTTTTACGCGGAAAGTAACCTCCACCTTCCCCAGAGAGAAAGGATTTAGCTCAAATTTTAGGTTAATAAAATGGTTCCTCAAATACTCGAACTTATGTCCAAACTAAAAACGGATTGTATTTTGGATGAAAACTGTTTTCAAACTATGAAACTTGCTCATCTTTTCGAAATTTATGTACAGAAATTAATGATTGAACTGGAATTTTGATTGACTTTAACAGCATGTCAACCCGTCTAGGGAAATTTTATGCATATCGGTTAGGATATCGTGTTTATCTTACGTTTATATTTAATTATATTTGCACACAGTCATATAATATCATGTATACCTATCTAATGCAAATGATTAGCAGACATTGCATCATATTCTTATGTACTTCTAATAAATCATATATTGTCAGCGTGCCATAAATTCTGCAAATCAATGAGGGAGTATATCCCCTTTTCACTAGCGCTAAACCAAGGAGATTGTTTTTTTTGCGTCTGAGGTGTAGTGCAACACCTACCATCAGGATGTAAATTACAACGGAGATAATCTGTCAATGCAAACTTCGAAAGATCGACTTAAGATAGAATATCACCCTTCTTTCAGAAAACTATCTTCTTACCACGACCCCAAATAAAATGTCCCGTGGAATCTGAAAAATGGTTTGTTTACATTGAAAGGATCCGAAAATATTCCATAAAGATTAAATTAGACATCCATATTTGATTTATTGCGATTATTTTTGCGGCCAAAGAGAAAATAAAATGTGGAAAAAATATCATCTTATTTCAACCATAAATTCTATTGAATCAAAACTGGACGGAATTATTTCGGAATGGATCGGAATTTTCGGTTTATCTATGGATTCAAGATGGTGGCTTTGAATGTGTCGGAGAATTAGGAACGATGGTTGATTGTTAAATTGAAAGATTCGTTCAAAACATTCGAATAAAATGAAAGAAATAAAAAGTAAAAAAAAGAAAGAAAGAATAAAATAAACAGTTCAAATTTGAAGGAAAAAGAAATTGAATTGTTTTTGTTAATGGCATATTAATCTTCGTGGGTTATTTAATGCCAAAGTCATCCTTGTAGAAGAACATTAGTGGTCCTATTTAACCAAAAGCTGGGGAGATGAAGGGATTACATACCTTTCTCAGTTGTATTAGTCCGAATGTAAATGTAATAGAATGACCGGAGTTTTGCAGCCATCTGTTATACGGATTCTCGGTCACGTCGTAGAAACCGTTAGTAACGGGTACTTCGATATTACCGTTGGCCAGGTCACCGTCCGCTTCGTCCGCTGTTACCCTGTTCTCACAGCCGTTTTTTGTAGTCACGGAACTGTTGTTATTACTGACCAATGGGGATGTTGGTGTAATAATTCGCGTATCAATGATCTTATTATTATTATTGTTCACTCCTTTTGATTTGTTCACATCAGCGTTAGCTGATGGCCTTTCGCTGGAGTCTGAGTGAGAACAAGTCTCCTCAGTTCTGAGTATTCTGGAAAATTGCAGCAGTGCAGTATTCTGGATGGTTTCGATTCTCCCGCTGATTTCCAGATTTTCCAATGTTCTTTCCAATCTTTTTGGGGCCGTTCCAAGTGCACCAACTACAACTGGTATCAATTTGACTTTCATATTCCATAACTTTTTCAGTTCTCTGGCAAGGTCCAGGTATTTATCCAATTTTTCGTTTTCCTTCAGCTTCACCCTGTGATCTGCTGGAACTGCAAAATCCACCAGTTGACAAGTTCTTTCTTTTTTGTTAATCAACACTAGGTCTGGTCTTCTTGCTGGGATAAGGCGATCTGTTTTTATTTCAAAGTCCCAGAGAATTTAATGCGTTTCGTTCTCAAGAACAGATTCTGGTTTATGCATATACCATTTTGTTGTATGGTCAAAATTTAATTTTTTGCATTATTCCCAGTGGATCACCTTTCCAACCCAGTAATACCTAGCTTTGTACTCTCGTTATGCTAGTTTGCTACATTCACATAGTACATGGTTTACAGCCTCATCTCTGTCGCCGCATAATCTACATTTACTATTTTGTTGGGTCTTATCAATTTTTGCTTTGATTTAGTTTGTCCTTATGGCATTATTCTGTGCAGCAATTATTAGCGATTCAGTTTCTCTTTTGAGGTTTCCTTTTCTTAACCATGTCCAGGTTTTTTCATGTGCAACCTCTCGATTTGTCGTTTGAAGTGTCCATATAATTGTTTTTCTTCCCATTTTTTTTTTTTTTAGTTTTTGTTGTTTTCTGTTTGTCCATATGTCACATCTACTATTGTTGGCCGCCATAAGTAGTCTGTCTTTGCTCTTTTTGGTGTATTATTATTATTATTATTATTATTATTATTATTGTTGTTGTAGTATGACCCGGATGCTGATGATGACGTTGGTGGGTAGAGTGGTGACATCCTTCTTCTAGCCTGTTATTGTTTGTATTGTTATTATTATTGTTGCTGTTGGCGACGGTGGTGGTGGAGGGTGTAACAGCATGTGGATGGTGAGGTGGGCTCGTTAGGTGGTTGTGTTGATGATGGTGCCCGTTGTGATGTTGGTGATTTGATTTATTTTGTGGCAATTTAAAAATCAATTTAAGAATTCCTTTAACCCAATATTCTTTATATATACTAGCAAGAATATCCACCCTTCGAACGTATGTACATAGTATAATGAAATATATTAAATTAGAAAAAAAACTGAAGAAATTAAATAAGAATGCATATAAAAAGATTACATTTATTTTAATTATATTTTAATTGGTCTCTATATAGAATCAGTCACAGGATTGATTTTAATACGTTGGAGAATGAAACAATAATAGTAAAGATCAATAATCAATAATATTAATACGCTTGTTCCTTAATCTTCTGACCGTTATCCTCCTGCAATACCCTTTAGTTAAAATAAGACCCTTCAAATCGTCTAAGATGTAATGCATAGATATAAATCCAGATGATCTGGTGTCCTTTAATCACCGATTTTTTTTCTTATGAGTGTCATCACCTCATCTAAATAATAGACCAATCCGTTTTATTAGAAAGAAAGACAAAAAGAAAGAGAAAAAATGACATGTTACACAGAAATATTAGAAAGAAAGAAAGAAAGAAAGAAAGAAAGAAAGAAAGAAAGGTAGTAGTGGAAAGATAGAGAAATAAAATGAGCGCGTTGAAGTGATAACTCTAATCTGTATCAATCAAACATGATAAAAAGAAGGAAAGAAAGAAAAAAAGAGTGTGTGTGTGTGTGTGTGTGTGTGTGTGTGTGTGTGTGAGAGAGAGAGAGAGAGGGAGAGAGAGAGTTAAATCAAAAGCATTAATACATTATACATATTGAACTTTTGCAATAGATCTTAAGCAAATACATCAAACGTTGTAAGGATTAAGTTACCATACTGTGGTATATCCACAGATCCTGCTAGTATATATATATATATATATATATATATATATATATATATATATATATATATAATATATATATATATATTGTCGTATTGTATTTTATATATAAGAATCAATGAATTGGAAATTTGTAGAATTTTTCTTTTTGATATTTGAAACTGTTAAGCAACGTCCTATTTCTTTTGGCTGCTTTCACACCAATAGAACACCGACAATAATAAGCGCGAACTGACAAGTAGACATATGAGATTTGATGGTCGGATAATGTTTATGAAATGGTCACTTAACGGTTCATCGGATCAAAGGACACACGGATGAGAGGCGTCATTGGAACCATTGTAACGACCAGTGACAATGGCGGTGAAAATCTTTTAATGGAATGCCCGGATGTGATTGACGAATTTTGAACAACCCGGATAACAGACACAGGAAGTGGACTTTGTGATTGATTGTAATGTGAGTTGGTGCAAACGACTCATCTGCACCAGAAAAACCCCCATCAGCCTTTGTCGTGTTTTCGTTGAAGATCTTTTCTTGTAGCATCAAGTGAGATTTTCATTTTCGGTTTAAAAGGTTTGTCATCTATTGAGATTTTCTCATCTAAAGTGCCCTAATGTGTTTAAGGAAGAGACAATACGAGACAATGGTGGCAAGTGGAGAAGAAGAAGAAGAAGAAGAAGAAGAAGAAGAAGAAGAAGAAGAAGAAGAAGAAGAAGGGAAGAGATAAAAGAAGAAGAAGGAAGGAGAAGAAAGGTAAGATAGAACAAGAACAAGAAGAACAAGAACAAGAAGAAGAACAAGAAGAAAGTGAAAAGCAAGAAGAAGAAGAAGAAGGGAAGATGCAAGAAGAAGAAAAAGAAGAGAGAAGAAGAAGGGTAAGATAGAAGAGAAAGTAGAAGAAGAAGAGAAAGAGAAGAAGAAAAGGTAGACGAGACGAAATGCAAGAAGAAGAAGAAGGGAGAAGAAGAAGGGTAAGATAGAAGAAGAAGAAGAAGAAGAAGAGAGAGAGAGAGAGAGAGAGAGAGAGAGAGAGAGAGAGAGAGAGAGAGAGAGAGAAAGAGATAGAGGGGGGGGGGGTGATAAAATACAGAGATAAATTACCAGTTTGATAAAAAAAAGAAATGATTTCTCTAGCGATGAAATATTTCGAAGTTTAATTCTAAAAACACAAAAACCATTAAAAAGAAAAAAAAAAAGAAAAAAAACAAACAATAAAAATAAAAGACAAAAAGCGCAGGTTCTGTCGCTAATAACAAAAATTCAATTTCATTTTTGAAATTAAAGCAACGACCACTAGAAGTCAAAATATTCCGGCCCAGGGGCACGGATTTTCAAGAAATGAAAAAAGGATTACCAGGAGAGAGGGTGAGGAATTGAACAGAGATGGGGATATAGAACGAGAGAAAGGGGGAGAGATCGGAAGAGAAAGAATGAGTAGGAAAAGGTTTTCTTTTTTGGACATCAATTAATTTTGTCACAGCAAATTTTATTTGATAATTAATAAAATTAAGAAGAAAAAATAGATAAGTGAAACGAGTTAAGTGAATCGTGTAAATGCCCAGATATCTGTCAAAACTTCCTGATTAATAATCACAGTTCTTTTTCTGTTTTGTTTACTTTTTTATTTTATCAGGTGAACCAATATAGAGCTTAGTCGAGCGAGATTTTTAATATGAGACTTTTACAATTGTAGTTCACTGAATCTGGGCACCTTATTTTTAGAGTCTATAGGGATTGGCCCCTATATTTTTACGGCCGAATGAAAATAATTAAGTTATCTTAAACAATTAGTTTTACAATTATATAAGCTAAGTTTAGAATTAGGTAAACAAAAGAGAATCGAATGAATATTAGTTTAGAAATAGTTTAACAACAATAGAAACAATGGTTTAAATTCCATGGGAAAATATGTACACCATCGGAATGTACCAAAATCATTCGATATTGCATCATTGCAAATCACCTGATATTTGATGAATATTTTAGCTTAATGATCACGTAGACAATGACAAAAAGAAAATTATAAAAAGGCCCATAGAGCTGAAAAACAACAGACAGACAGTGGGAGCTTACGCTCTTCCCGACTCGACAGAGTTGGAGCTGATGCTCCCAACTCGACACAATGGGGAGAATACACTGTCCGAAAACATAAAATACGACTCAACAGGTTAGTCTATTTTTTCGTTTTTTATTTTCTCTCTCTCTCTCTCTCTCTCTCTCTCTCTCTCTCTCTCTCGCCTCAACAACAACAAATTTCAATTACAATTTTCAATCACAGACAAAACTGCTACAATGTTGACACAGTATCGCACAAATATAAACAATACATGTAACACTTGCCACACACAACTATGTACAGACATATACAGTCTGCAACACCTCTGAAAGAACAATTGAATATACCAATTGTAAATTAATGTATATTAAGTTTGTTTCTTTTTTCAATTTTGTCTTCTTTTGTTTTCTATGGAAACTTCATTTCCGTAGTCTTATACATATAAATTGTGGGGACCCATAACTCGGATCTTTTTCAACTCCTCAACTAAACACTCACCAAACAACCACGGTCCCTACAAGTCTAATTAGTACAGTCATACAGCAGTACTGATACAGCTACAGCTGAATTTCCAATTTCTGAAATGAGATTTTAATATGATCGATATTTGTCAATACCTTTTTATCCGTATATTGGCATTGGTTTCTGTAGATGAGATAATTTTACCTAGGTATATAAATTGGTTTTAGTGCTCGAGGGCAGAGAAAATCAAACTACGTTTAGTCTCGTGTTACAGCCCCACAAACATCAGCACTGAAACTGACATAGAAAGGTTTTATAACGAACTATCCTCCCTGTGTAGACCCACTCCCAAACATAACGTACTTATCATTGGGGGAGACATGAATGCGCAGATAGGTAGAAACGAAAACAATAAATTCTGCTTACACGACACCCCAAGCAGAAATGGTGAACTTCTAGCTGAGTTCTCACTTGGGAACCGGCTTGTATGTTTAAACACTAAATTCCAAAAGCGAAAAGGCAAATTATGGACATACACCAACCCAAATAACACAAAAGCGCAACTAGACTACATCCTAATAAATAGAAAATGGTCAAACAGTGCTATGAACTGCGAGGCATACTCCTCATTTGAAGGAGTATCCCCCGACCACAGAATAGTCACAGCCAAAATACGCCTAAGTCTGCGCAAAAACAAAGGACAAACCAGTAAATCGATACGATACGACTGGTCCTCACTTGCTAACAGCGACATACGCAATCGCTACTCGGTAACATTTAGGAATAAATTTAACATCCTCCAGGAGACCTTAGAAACACACACTCCAAATGAGGAATACGAAAATTTTGTCAATGCCTACCTAGAAGCTGCAGCAGAATGCATACCAAACAAACAAAAAAAACAAACATACTGTCCCCTGGGAGACAGAAGCAGTTAGATTAAAAAGGAGAGATATTAAAAAAGCATCCCAACACATGAAAAATAACCCAACTAACACCAACAAAGAGAATCTTAAGAAAGCACAGGTAGAACTAACAGAAATATACAAAAAAGAACAGATTGAATACATACAAGAACAAATAAATAAAATCAGACAGGCAGTAGAAGACAGACAGTCGCGTTTAGCATGGCAAACTGTAAAGGAAATTAGTGGCAAGAAAAGTAGCACTAGACCAAAGCTAAAGGCAAACAGCCAAAAAGATAGACTTCAAAAATGGAAAGACCACTTCCCGAAATTGCTGGGAACTCATAGAAAATGACATACGAAAAATAACAAATAACGAATTAGACATAAAGCTAGGGGACTTCACGATGGAAGAACTCAATGAAGTACTAAGAAAGCTTAAAAATAGGAAGGCCGCGGGCCTCGACGAAGTACCACCTGAGGTCTGGAAAATAAGGAAATTTGATGATATACTGCTTAGACTATGCAATGCAGTATACAGACAAAATTCGATAGAAAAATGGACGAAGGGATGTATTCTCCCATTCCCAAAAAAAAGCCGATCTAGGAATCGCCAAGAATTACAGAGGCATTACCCTTACTGCTATAGCTGCCAAGATATATAATGCCCTTCTCCTTAATCGCATCCGACTCGAAATAGAGAAAATCCTTAGAAAAAATCCAAACGGATTCCGCAGAAATCGATCTACAACCACACAGATCCTGACCATTCGCCGAATCATAGAATGGGTCCGAGCAAAGAATCTCGAGGCAACCCACTATTTGTAGACTTCTCCAAAGCATTTGACTCCATACACAGAGGGAAAATGGAGCAAATACTGCTAGCATATGGCCTACCCAAGGAAACAGTTAACGCCATAATGATGCTCTACCAAAATACAAAAGCAATGGTACGATCACCAGATGGCGACACAGACTTCTTTGACATTATCGCCGGAGTCCTACAAGGGGATACACTAGCGCCATATTTATTCATCATATGCCTAGACTACGTACTCAGAACATCACTAGATCCTATAAAAGAAAAAGGCCTCATACTAAAAAAAAGCAAGAAGCAGGCGATATCCCGCACATACTATTACGGATGCGGACTATGCTGATGACCTGGCACTACTCGCAAATACACCGGCACAAGCCGAATCTTTACTACACAGCCTAGAAAAGGCAGCACGAAATGTCGGCCTGTACGTGAACTCTGATAAAACTGAGTTCATGTCTTTCAAAAACAAAAGCGACATCTCAACCATCGATGGCAAACTCCTTAACTCTGTAGAACAATTTAGATACTTAGGCAGTAACATCTCCTCCACAAAAAATGACAGTGCACGTATAGGAAAAGCATGGACCGCAATAAATAAATTAACGATTATATGGAGATCCAATCTCACAGACAAGTTAAAGAGACATTTCTTCCAGGCCGTTGTCGTGTCAGTACTGCTGTATGGCTGCCCCACCTGGACCCTAACTAAGCGACTAGAGAATAAACTAGACAGGAGCTGCACAAGAATGCTGCGGGTGATCCTGAACCAGACGTGGAAACAACACCCTACGAGAAAACAGCTGTACCGTCACCTGCCACATATCACCAAAACCATCTGAGTAAGACGGACAAGACACGCGGGCCACTGCTGGAGAAGCAAGGACGAACTCATAAGCGACGTCCTCCAGTGGAAGCCAGCACATGGACACGCCAGTGTGGGCCGACCAGCAAAGACGTACATTGATCAGCTCTGTACGGATACAGGATGCTGCATAGAGGACCTCCCGAGAATTATGAGCGATAGTGACGGATGGAGAGAGAGTGTCATGGATATCCACGCTGACAGCACGACATGATGGTGATAATGATATAAATTGGTTTACTTATTTCAGGGATTTGCCATTTAATGTGGAGATGTCTGAGTCTTTTTTCAAACACATGAACTCTTTCTTCCTGTTTCACACTATGCAACAGCCATTCGATTTGCGCAGGTGTATTTACTAAATCATCTGCGTAGTTTTCATTCATAATAATTTCTGTAGAATTACATCTGCTTCTTGTTTTGTTTTAATGTGAACCCATTTTTCTTCATTAGATGTAATGGTGTTCGTATTATGTAATCTAGACATAGTATAAATAGAAATGGAGCTAATGCATCTCCTTGTAAGTCTCCTGTGATAATGAAACGAAATCGGTGTCTCCGATCCATTGCTGTTGCGTCTTAGTAGAGCATCATTATAGACGTAATATTTTCTTTGGGGAAGCCATGTGCTAAGAAGTATTTGCTCCATCTTTTGTCTGTCTATAGGGTTAAAGTTATTGGGAAAGTATATAAACGGAAGTGTTGCCTCGAGAATATTTGCTCATACTCCTTCGAAAGATTCGACAAATAGTCAGACTCTGAGAAGTTATGGACCGATTTCAACTTAATCCATTGTGATTTTCTCGATTTCAGCTCGGATGCAATTAAGTAGCAGGGTATTATAAATCTTAGCAGTTATGGCAGTAAGGGTTATATCTCTGTAGTTCTTGGTGATTTCGATGCCGCCTTTCTTCGGGAAGGGAATGGTGCAGTTTTCCGTTCAGTGGTATGCCGTCAGAGGCCCTTGTCTGCCATACATTAGGGGGTATTTCGTCGAAGCCTGTACCATTTCTTTCTTTTGATTAACTTTTAAAAACTTATTTGAGCTCATACTTTGTAAAGTGTATTAACTTGATATCTAATTGGATATTTATAATTTCTTGAGTTGATTTATTACAAGGGTTTTTTTCAAACAAATTCTTGAAGTATTCTTTCCACTTCTGATGTTTTTCTTCTTGGCTGACAGCTTGTAAATTTGATCTCGGGGTGCTTCTCCTACCACTAATCCCGTTTACTGTCTGCCATGCTAATTCTTCTTTTTTTCTATCTTTTGGTCTTGGATAACATAGCAACCCCCACCCCCAAAAAAAGGCTAGAATACATCCAAAGCAAAATAAGTAAAATCAGAACTTCTGCTGAAGACAGGTGGGCAGATACATTCTAGAAAATAAACTGATGATTATTATAATTAAGAGTTTTTTTTTCGTATGAATCTGGCGATAATGTATCTTTTTATGGGAGAAAGGTGGTTCATGCACAAAAAAAAAGGGAATGAACGTTTTGGACACTTAGTCGCCCCCGGCCCTCAGATTCCTGGTACCTCAGCTCTAAAAAATCGAATGCAAATTAAATGCACACCTCACTCCCTAAGGCGGATATCTTTGTCTAAAGTTATCCCATTATTCGATTAAATGAAGGGATGTGAATGGTTGGTATATTTAGCCATTTATTATTAGTATCTGACTTCAAGATGGGTTTGTTAACACTACAATATTACACTGAATTATCCACAAATATAAATCTCACTGTGTATCCATATATATATATATTATATATATATATAATATATATATAATATATATATAGTTCATTTAGAATTCATTTATTTAATAGAATTCATTTATTTAGTATTTAGGAATTCTAAATGAACTGGGGTGGTCCCTTTAGTTGAAATCAGGAATAGATTGATTTAACAGAAATTCCTAACAAATTACTGACATGGTCAAATATCTTTTATTACTCTACAGCGGAGCAACACGGAATCTTGCGTTATTCTCACCTATCAAACCATACCCCAAAGACAAGGCTTTTTTAATATATTCCCTTTTTTTTACTTTGTTGCAGCATCAAGGTTTTCGTTTTGAATTCATATCACAGGACTATTAATATATTTAAAAAGATAAATAAAAAAAATAAAAAAATAAAAATCTATTTTCAAATGCCTTTAAAGTAATAAAGAATTCATCATTCGCATCTGATGAGTCTGGAGAGTTAGACACTTTGTCTAAGCTCCCTGAAATAGACTATAATGCTAAATCTTTAAAGTCTTTTGTTATTTCTTTACTTATAAATTGGCTCTGTGACTCTAACATTAAGAGCACACATTGAGCTCTCAAACTGCAACAGGTTAAAAAAAAAACAACTCTTGTGTCGTAAGGAAGATTCCTTCTCTGGACTTTTGCATTATATATATATATATATATATATCTGTGTCTGTGTGTGTGTGTGTGTGTGTGTGTGTGTGTGTGTGTGTGTGTTTAGGCAGAATTCTTTCATTTATACATGTAGAATTAAACAAAAGGCACGTCTCCTGTTTAACAATTTTATTGATGATTTTCAAGCTTTCTGGCCAACTTTTTTGTATTTGGATGGCACTTCGAAGTGCCGAAAGTACTCGGGATACGAACTTCGATGGACTAATCCACGAATTCCATCCAAATATAAGAATGTTGGCCAGAAAGCTTGAAAAGATCATCAATAAAATTGTTAAACAGGAGACATCTGTTTTGTTTAATTCTACACACACACACACACACACACACACACACATATATATATATATGTGTGTGTGTGTGAGAGAGAAAGAGAGAGAGAGATATAGAGATAGTGTGTGTGTGTGGGGGTGTGTGTGGGTGTTTTGCATAACATTTTCTACAGATCACACAAATAGTACATACATAATACTACATTCAGGATATAGTACATAATAGTACATACGGTATATAGTACCTAATAATACTTACTGTCTATCTATATTAAAATACCCGTGTTCTTTAATTGTATGTGGGTTATCATTTTGAAACACCTTCTGGTTAAAAATGAGACCGTCCAAATCGTTCAAGATGAAATGCAAAAATGTAAACCTCAGCTAAATAATGGATCATTCCGTTTTTCATTATAAAGAAAGAAAGGGAAGAAAAAAGACACGCTACACCGAATGAATATGATAACAGAGAAAGAAAGAAAGAGAGCAGTGGAAAGATAGAAAGAAGAGGTGAGTGCGTGGAAGTGATAACGCTGATCTGTTTCAATCAAACATAATGAAAAGAGGAAAAGAAAGTAAGAAAAACACGCACAGAGAGAGAGAGAGAGAGAGAGAGAGAGAGAGAGAGAGAGAGAGAGAGAGAGAGAGAGAGAGTGGAAGAGAGAGAGAGAGAGAGTTAAATCAAGATGATTTTACTGTTTACATATTGAACTATCTATCAATAGCTCTTAAGTAAATATATCAAACGTTGTAATAATTAAATTATCATACTACTAGTAGTACATAGTAGTAAATATGACACAAGATAATTCTAAAGGAGATCAGTATTCGTAGCCAGTGACAAGGACGCAAGTGTTCTGTCTCTACGACATGTGTCATAAGGCATCAAGCTATTATGAAAAGGGGAGGTACTGTATTGGGAAATCCCAGTGAGAAGTTTGATGTGCAGTGTTGAAAGTTTGATGCGCAGTGTTTGATGCGCAGACAAAAAATTGGGGGTGATCGGCCCTCTTTATTATTGGCATTAGAAAAAAACCCTTCCCACCCGGGCGATGTAAAAATAGATTTTTGAAACATATATTGCCTGGGTAGTGGGAGTTAAACATTTAATGTCAGCGAGTTTGTACCCTAAGTAAGTAAAATCATCAAATTCATTAAAGGATTAAAAAATAAATCAATTTGAAATGTGAACTTTAAATATTAAAATAAAACAAACTATATATAGATATATAATACCAGTTATGTATTCATTAAAACTTGTTTTTAAAAAAAAATAAGGACTGTCTAATGTTGCATGTTCAAATTTTGTGTGTATTTATTCTATGTTATGACGATTTTGGTTAATGTGACGTAAGCAGTGACGTATTTTTTGTTACAGACAAAAACCGGAAGCAAATCTCCATTATTAATAGATGTCACACCTATTATAGGCAGAAGTTGCAATCCTATGAAAACAATTTAGTTTTTTACGGGTATTCTACTTATTTGGTTATAATAGATAAACAAATATTTAATTTATTTTGAGAATAGAACAAAATCCATGTGTTTGCAAAGAGAAAAAAAGGGGGAGGGTGATATAAAATTGTGAAAAAGATAGGAGGAAGAGGAGAAGGAGAAGGAGCAAAAAGAGAAAAATAAGAGAGGGAAAAGATAAGAGGAGAACGAGATATAGTAAAAAGAACAGAGGGAAAAGAGAGAAGGGAGTATTTCCATGTCAAATCATCCAGAAAAAAGTAAAATTATCACCAACCACTTCAATTTTTCTGAATTTTCCCCCCAGGTGTTGATTATGTTAACGCTAGACAATCCCCAAAATGTGAGCTTCCAATTCCAAAAATTTGCGGACTTATGTCGATTTTTAGCTCTCCAAATTTTGTTGTGTACGCGAAAAATGGCGACTTTTTGTAATCTATTTTCGTCTATAAAATGAGCTCTAGAGCTTCCCTCCTCCTAAAAATTAGTTTATAAAAACATTTTTGTCCAAGGAACCCAAAAATGCTATGAAAAAGTCTTAAAGTCAACCAATTTAAAGTTTATTGATGATTTCTGTATCTATGACAAAAAATTGTTTCTATTATTATTTTGGAGATTTAGATAGCTAAAGATCGACACAGCTCTGTCATTCTTTGCAATTGGAAGCTCAAATTTTTGGGATTGTTTAACTTTAAAATAATCCACACATAGACAAAATTTCAGAAAAATTGAATGGATGACATGGCCTGGATGATTTGACATGAAATTACTCAAGGAGAAGAACAAGAACAAGAAGAAAAAGAAGAGAGTGAAAAGAGAGGCGGAGAAGATCGAATAAATAGAATATTGAGGGAGGGGAAAAGAGGAGGAGGAGTAGATGAAAAATGAAAAAGAAGGGTGGAAAAGAGAGGAGGAAGAGAAGGAGGAGAAAAAGAAAAAAAGGAAAGGTAAAACTAGAGGAGTAGGAGGAGGAGGGAGAAAGGAAAAAAATGTAGGGAAAAAGAGAGGAGGAGGAAAAGAGAGGAGGAGGATAAGAGAAGGAGAAAAGAGAGGAGGGGAAAAGAGAGGAGGCGAAAAGGAGAGTAGGAGAAAAAGAGAGGAGGAGGAAAAGAGAGGAAGAGAAAAAGAGAGGGGGAAGAAAAGAGAGGAGGAGGGAAAGAGAGGAGGTGAAAAGGAGAGGAGGAGAAAAAGAAAGGAGGAGGAAAAGAGAGGAGGAGAAAAATACAGGAGGAGGAAAGAGAGGAGGAGGAAAAGAGGGAAGAGAAAAAGAGAGGAGGAGAAAAAGAGAGGAGGAGGGAAAGAGAGGAGAAAAAGAGAGGAGGAGAAAAGAGAGAAGGAGGGAAAGAGGGGAGGAGGAAAAGAGAGGAGGGGAAAGAGAGGAGGAGGAAAAGAGAGGAGGAGGAAAGAGAAAGGAGGAGGAAAGAAAGGAGGAGAAAAGGAGAGGAGGAGGAAAGAGAGGAGGAGGAAAAGAGAGGAGGAGAAAGAGAGAGGAGGGAAGGAGGAGGAGGAAAAGAGAGAAGAAGGAAAAGAGGGAGGAGAAAAAGAGAGGAGGAGGGAAAGAGGGGAGGAGAAAAAGAGAGGAGGAGGAAAAGAGAGGAGGAGAAAAAAGAGGAGAAAAGAGAGGAGGAAAAGAGGGAGGAGGAAAGAGAGGAGGTGAAAAAGAGAGGAGGAGAAAAAGAGAGAGGAGAAAAGAGAAGGGGGAAAAAGGGAGGAGAAAAAGAGAGGCGGAGAAAAAGAGAGGAGGAGGAAAAGAGAAAGGAGAAACAGAGAGGAGGAGGTAAAGAGAGGAGGAGGTAAAGAGAGGAGGGGAAAAAGAAGAAGAAAAAAAGAGAAAATAAGAGGATAAAAGGGGGGAAGATTGATTGATTAATTGACTTTAACGTCATTTCAACCCATCCAGGGTTATTTTATGCCAAGCAATTGTGAGGGATTATCAAATATATTGTTATGTCTTTTTTTCAAGGATTTTTATTGATTTTGACAGTAGGTTGTTTGTTGTTGTTTGTTGATAAGTCGTAAGTAGGTAAGTAGATAAGTTTATAGGGTACATTTCAAGTTTGTTATAAGTGATAGTTTGGTAGAAATGTTGTTTTTTAACAATTTTTATAAACAGTTTTGTTCCATTTAACCCATAGACTGAACTCTAACAGGCACTACCACTCCGGGCCAGAGTGGGCCTGAGATCAATGGTAATGAAGGGGTGCTCCACATTCCCCAGACCTCCAGAAATGGAGCCTCACCATCAGAGTTTAACGTCATTCCCAGGAAATGAAGACCCTCAGTCACCGCCTTCTAGCACATATATGATAAAAAGGGTTGGGGTTTGCGATAAGAGCAATAGGGTCGGGACATATAGGTGCTAGGGTTTGACGTGAGCAGCCTCTCCGACCACACGTCTAGCCTAAGTAAGGTTCTAAGTGGAGTGTTTTATGTCATGGACTGCTCATTCACCAGGATGCCGTCCTTAAGCATCATAGCTCACCACCCACGGCCCACACGGACAGGGCGGAAGGGTATAGGAGAAGGGGGATAATGAGAATAAAAAAAAAAAGATGAAGATGAAGATTTTTGTTTGTTTGTTTTGAATTACGGCATATCAACCTCAGTGGGTCATTTAATGCCGATAAAGTTTTGAAATAAATCAATTCTTAATGGATAATACAATTTTTTTATAAATACATTTTTCTATTTAACCCATAGATGGGACCCTAACAGGTACTACCACTCTGGGTTAGAGTGGACCAGGGAGCAATGGTGATGAAGGAGTGCTCCACATTCCCCAAACCTCCAAAACTGGAACCTCACCATCAAGTAGAGTTTAACGTCATTCCCAGGACATGTAGACCCGCAGCCACCGCCTTCTAGCACCCATATGATAAAAAGGGGTTGGGGCTTGCCATAAGGGCAATAGGGTTGGGAAAATCATATAGGTGCTAGGGCTTGACATGACCAGCCGATTGAACCGAAGGGACCTCTCCGACCGCCCGTCTAGCCCAAGATAGGGCCAAAGTGGAGTATTGCATGTCATGAACTGCTCATCCACCTGGGCTCTATCCTTAACCATCACGGGTCGCCACCCACGGCCAACAGGTGGCCCCATTGGGGGAGTCTTACCCCTCTGCAAAGGTGCAGTCGGTGCATTCTAACACCCCAGCCGACAGGGCGGGAAGAAAGAGAGAAGAAGGAGAAGATGAAAGAAGAAGAAAGGGAGAGAAAAGAAAAGTAGTCAATACTTGTAAATACAAGTGATTTTAGTTTTTATCTTTAACAAGTGTTTTTTTTTTTTTGACTAGCCTCCAAGTTGCGAAAGAATGTATCAGTTTATCATTTGTTATTAATGGAAAAGTATTGATCCCCCATTAACGATTAATCGATCTATAAACACATTCGATTAATCAAACTAATTTTTCCTTTTGTTTTTCCACTTCTATTTCCTCTTCTCTTGAAGCTTTGTATATTTCACTGTCTTATCAGTAGGTTGCTTATTCAAGTATTGTATCTTTAAAATACAACAAAGACAGATTGCCGATATCTCGACAAATCCCTCGAACAAACTAACACAATAAAAGATGGCCAAACTTTACAGACAGTTTCATGCTGCAAAACTTTGTAAAACTATTTGAACATGAAAATTCCTATTATAAAACTTGATAGATGCCCCTTCTTTCTACAAACAAGTTGGGAGCAAGTTAAAGGATTCCGATTTAAGAATACAAAAATGTCATAGTTTTAATGGTAAAATAAGTCATTTTTGTTTTTTTAGATAATCCTGTTTGAATAAGAATGAAAGCTCCTCAAACATTGGACCTCACCAACCCAACAGCTGAGCTTAAATAAGTTGCAAAAGAATTGAGCGCTCATTTTTAAAGTTAT
>CM042156.1:50438950-50458950 GCA_023376005.1 Doryteuthis pealeii | reverse complement strand
CTTCCCATTTCCACTGTAAACTGCTTTTTATTTATATATAAAATACAATTGCATGTTTTTAGTATGTATTAATAATGCGGAACAGTTTGGGCGCGGTAGAAATATTTCACACATAAATTGTCACCTGTGTGTGGCAGGTGAAAATACCAATGGTAGATCCATCTTGGACAGGTCGTATTTTCAAAGGTTGACGAATAGACCAAGGTAAGTGATATTTCAAAAAAGTTGGATGCATACCTTTCCCAAGGACTTGGCATTATGTGAAATGCAAACAGTTACGTCTGGGATTTTGCATTCAGGTCAACGTGTTGAATTCTTACGACGATGACCGTTATACAAGTGCGCCTTCACTCATGCCAAGTGTATTTAGAATAGAACTCACCCGATGCCAAAAGATGAAAATGAAATATAGCAGATTTGTTCTGTGATAACCATCCCTTTGGAGAATTCGAAATCCAAGGCATGAACACTAACACTTC
Organism: Doryteuthis pealeii; assembly: GCA_023376005.1. Taxonomy (NCBI): domain Eukaryota; kingdom Metazoa; phylum Mollusca; class Cephalopoda; order Myopsida; family Loliginidae; genus Doryteuthis; species Doryteuthis pealeii. The sequence goes on along the minus strand of CM042156.1, from coordinate 50,458,471 downwards.
AACCATTGGTAAATATGTGATTGTCTCATCTAAGGGTCACCCTGTCGGCTGCGGCGTTAGAATACACCGACTGCACTTCTGCAGAGGGGTAAGACTCCCCAATTGGACCACCTGTTGGCCGTGGGTGGCGACCCATGATGCTTAAGGATGAAACTCGGGTGGTTGAGCAGTTCATGACATGCAATACTCCACTTTTATACTTACTTGGGTTAGACGAGTGGTCGAAGAAACTCCGTCCGATCAATCGGCTGGTTACGTGAAGCCCTAACACATATATGATTACCCCAACCCTATTGTCCTTATGGGAAGCTCCAACCCTTTTTATCATATGGGTGCTAGAAGTCGGTGGCTGAGGGTCTTTATATCCTGAGAATAACATTAAACTCTATCTAGTGGTGAGGTTCCAGTTTTGGAGTATTGGGGATTGTAGAGCACCCTTTCATCACCATTGCTCCCAGGTCCACTCTGAACCGGAGTGGTAGTACCTGTTAGGGTCCCATGTATAGATTAAGTAGAAAAACATGAGTTTATAAATAAAATTGATAACCTATTAATAATGAATTTATTTCTAAACTTTGTCGGCATTAAATGACCCGAGGTGGTGGATATGCCGTAAAACAAACCAAACCAAACCAAACCAAACCAAATCAAACCAAAATATCTAAGGGACAGGGCTATATTCACAACTAGATGCATATTTATTTCTATTCTTGTTGATCGACTTCTTCAGATATATAGTCGATTAAAAAGGTTTTATGTACATTCATTTTAAATGACGTCAATTTCTTCCAAGCTCTATCGGTATCAGTGCTATAGTATGGTTGCACCACTTGGACTTTAACGGAATTGTTAAGTATCTGGCCTCCATCCTTGGCCAGTTGTAAAGAACTTAAAGTAAATAAGTAAGTAAGTCCCGAGTTATAGAATCCTTTGGTAAGTGAATAAGTCCTGTGATATAGAATCCTTCGGTAAGTGAATAAGTCCTGTGATACAATACTACGTTCCGTCGTCCAAGAAGATCCAAGTAGTAATGCTAGTGTGACCAGAAGAGGCCAGTATAAATAATAATATCAGCAGCGGAGCACTGCCAGTGATTGGACAATAGGTTGGTCACATGTTTATCGGCGAGTCTATAAGTACAAGTAGCCACCTTATATCAGAACATTCTCAACAGTAATCCCTGGAGAAAAATCTGTTGGAAACTACATAAGGATGCTTCGTGCTGTTTTGAATAATTTCTGGAGGCAGCACTCTAAAAAGTTACTGTATGACCATTTCAGAAACCATCCAAATAAGACAAGCAAGGCTTGCGAGGTTCAGCTGGAGAAGTAAGAACGAATTCCTAACTGACTTTCTCCAATGGATTCCGTCACATCGAAATACTAGGGTTGATCGATCAGAAAACGCATACATTTATACAGAATGACATACTATAAAACACTGTAGTAATTTCTACATTAATTATCAATCAATAAAATTTCGACGGCTAAGTCCACGTGGCGTACTGGTTAATGGCTTGGATTGCGATATCGTAGTAAATGAGTTCGAACTCTCTTCGCGCTATTACGTTCACCTTAGGACTAATATATGGAGGTTTCATTTGAGTTTACCATTAATAGAGTTTTTAGTTGATGTTATTTCTTCTTTACATTCCACATACACATTTGTCTTTGGCCTTCTTGAGTTCGCTGAAACGGAATAAAGGAAGGAGGAACAAGAAAACAAGTAACCTACTAAAACTAAACTATTATTTAGATTACAAGATTTTGATAGAGATATGTTGGATTGTTTCGACATAAAAGATGTGCTGAGGTCCACCACTTAAACTTATAGACTCTGCCTGGGCGTAAGGATTAAAGCCATCCAATCAACAGAAACTGGATGCCGTCTAGAAGATCTGTTATGGCCAGAAGGGACGTAGGCATAAACGAGAGAGATAGGAGAGAGGCCGAGAGAGGTTGGAGAGCAAAGGGAATGCGTGCTGTCCGCACATCATCATCATGATAATGAGGAAAGAATTTAGATTCTCTTAGAATCTTTAAAAATAAATACAAGACTTTACGTAGGTATTAACAAATATTTCCATTACACACGCATAAAACTCTAATTGATTGGTGAAATTCGTTAAAACTGGTGAAAATATCCCTATCAACACACACACGCACACACACACACACATATACATATGTTGATAAGAATATTTTCATATATATATATATATATATATATATATATATATATGTAAATTATCCGTTTTAACTTCAAATATCAAATTTGACCCTGAAGAAAGCCATTTTTCTTTACATACTTAAATATTTTATAATTTTCATTATTATTATTATTATTATTATTATTATTATTATTATTATTATTATTATTATTATTATTATTAATTAATTAATTAATTTCATATCTAAAATAATGATAAATAGAATACACTGTGTACATGAACAAACTACTGACCGAAACATGTTTAAAAATAAAATTAATTTCATCCTTTCAACATTTTCTTTCCTATGTTATTTTATCCTTATATATATATATATATATATATATATATATATATATATATATATATACCTGAGGAATTCCATAGCAAGAAACCGAATGGTGGCAATAAATGTTCCAATGATAATAAAACAAATCTAAACCTTTTATTCATTCATTCATTTATCTATTAACGCTCCATCACAGATATTGAACACTCTTCTAATAACACTGTACATTAGATTACTACCACTTTTTCAAGTATAATAGTGCCAACCATACACATTGATATATATATATATATATATATATATATATATATATATATATATATAATGGTATGTTGGTTGGTTTGAAGGCTGTCACAATGCAAGTGTAAAAAAAAAAAGGTAACTATGATGTTGTTTGTTAACCTGTTACTTTATTCTTAATATTCAGGATGAAAAATCCAATCATCAGAAGAATACTCGAACTGAAGTGGTGCTAGCAGTTGCTGAATTGTATATATATATATATATATATATATATATATATATATATATATATATATATATATATATATATAAATATAAAGTTTTATATATTTAATTCTTTAATGATACACACATATATATATGTAATAAATATATAAAGCTTTTATATATTTAATTATTTAATAACATAGGAACAGTCACGACCATTGGTTTCATGCATGCGTAACCGCAATCATTCATCAAGTGACGTTGGAGTTTTATGAGTTATATATATATATATATATATATATAGTTGGTGGGGATGGGTTTCGAACCAGGAATCTTGCGATTACCAAAGAAATTACACCACCGACTGAGCTAAATCTTGTAGCTTTTCATACAAATAAGACAGTAAATTACAAGTAGAATTAGCAATATGTATATACATAGGTATAGGCAAATATTTCCATTACACGAATAAAACTCTAATTGATTGGAGAAATTCATTAAAACTGATGAAAATATTCCAATCAACACGCACACACACACACACACACACACACATACAAATATATATATATATATATCATCATCATCATCATCATCATCATGTCACACATGTAGCACGTATATCCATTACAATCTCTCGCCAACCTACCCTATCATTCATTGTCCCTGTGAGGTCCTCTGCGCATCAACCAGCATCTTTGCATAGTTGGTCAATGTAGGCCCTTGTTGGGAGGCCCACATTAGCATGTCCATGTGCTTGCTTCCACAGGAGAACGTTGCGTATGAGCTCCTCCTTGATTCTCCAGCAGTGTCCTGCGTGTCCGTCTCACTCGGATGGTTTGTAAGAGGGGGCGCAGGTAGCCATGCAGCTGCTTCCTTGTGGGGTGCTGTTTCACGCAGTACACACACACACACACACACACACACATATATATATATATATATATATATACATATATATATATATATATATATATATATATATATATATAGTTGGCGGGGACAGGTCTCGAACCTGGAATCTTGGGATTGAGCTAAATCCTGAAGCTTCTCATATAAATGAGACAGTAAATTACAAGTAGAATTAGCAATAACAATTTAGCATCAGCGAGGAATAATAATAATAATAATAATAATAATAATAATAATAATAATAATAATAATAATAATCAAGAAGAGCAGTTGTGTCTTCTTTTGAGCATTCTGAATTTGCAATTCTTTTAATCTCATTGATCGTTTCGAATAAAGAAAAGCTTGAAAGTCATTTCTGATCCCATTTTATCTTTTGTTCCCAACGTTTGTTTACGAAAGGAAGGATTGAAAATGCGCTAAGGATTGGCATCGGCCTTTTTGTTTTGAGGATAGAAACTTCAGCATAATATTGATTTTGAACTGTTGAAACATCTGCTAAGTTTGCAAGCTGACGCCAAAGCCGAAGGAAGATCAAGAGGGAAAATTCTCTGCAGAATTTAATCAAAGACTGACCATTTCGAGTAGTGAGGTCTTTGAGGAAACTTAGGAATTCACAGAACAAGAAACGATTCCTTTTTAAAACGCAAAAAAGGCAAATGAATTTAGTTCCCCTTAATTTTTTATTATTATGGTATTATATTCCTAAGATGGCCAGTTTTTCATTGGAAGCTTTTTGTTTTCTTCTTCTTCTTCTTCTTCTTCTTCTTCTTCTTCTTCTTCTTCTTCTTTTTGTTTTTTCATTGGAAGCTTTTTTGTCTTCTTCTTCTTCTTCTTTCTTCTTCTTCTTTTTGAGTTTTCATTGGAAGCTTTTTGTTTTCTTCTTCTTCTTCTTCTTCTTCTTCTTCTTCTTCTTCTTCTTCTTCTTCTTCTTCTTCTTGTGACAACAAGTCTCCTCAGGTCTCCAGAAATATTCTGAGTATTCTGGCAGATTGCAGCAGTGCAGTGTTCTGAATGGTATCAATCCTTCCTCTGATTTCCAAACTTTCCAAACCCTTTTCCAATCCTTTTGGGACCGTTCCAAGTGCACCAACTACAATTGGTATCACTTTGACTTTCATATTCCATAACCTTTTCAGTTCTCTGGCAAGGTTCAGATATTTGTCCATTTTTTTCATTTTCCTTTAGCTTCACCCTGTGATCTGCTGGAACTGCAAAATCCACCAGTTGATAAGTTCTTTCTTTTTTGTTAATCTACTCTAGATCTGGTCTTCTTGCTGTGATAAGGTGATCCGTTTTTATTTCAAAGTCCCAGAGAATTTTATGCGTTTCGTTCTCAAGAACAGATTCTGGTTTATGCATATACCATTTTGTTGTATGGTCAAAATTAATTTTTTTGCATAATTCTCAGTGGTGTCTAGTTTTGTACTCCCGTTGTACTAGTTTGCTACATTCGCATAGTACATGATTTACGGTCTCATCTCTATTACCGCAAAGTCTACATTTACTATTTTGTTGGGTCTTATCAATTTTTGCTTTGATATAATTTTTTTTTCTTTGATATAGTTTGTTTTTTGCTTTGATATAGTTTGTATTATTATTATTATTATTATTATTATTATTATTATTATTATTATTATCACCCCTTGTGACTTTCACACCAGAATAAGCTGATGGCCTTTCACTGGAATCTGCGTGACAGCAAGTCTCTTCAGGTCTCCAGGACTCTGCTGAGTATTCTAGCAGAACTTAACAATACTGTTGTTTGGATTATTATTATGAGGTTTTTCATACCAGCGTTAGCAGATGGTCTTTTCTTGTAGTCTGAGTGACAACAACCCTCCCCAGGTCTACAGGACTCTTTTGAGTATTCCAGCTGATTTTAACAATGCTGTTGTCTGTATGGTCTCAATTAATCCTAATTTCCAGTTTCTCTATTCTTTTTTCTAAGTTTTTGGGGACCATTCCTAGCACCCCAACTATTCTACAGCTTTTTCAATTCTCTAGCAAGGTCCAGGTATTTGTTTATCTTTTCGTTTACTTTCATCTTCACCCCTTATCTGCTGGAACTGTAAGTTCTGTTTTTTAATCAGTACTAGGTCTGGTCTTCTGGCTGGGATAAAGTGATCCGTCTTTATCTCGAAGTCCCAGAAAATGTTGTATGTTTCATTCTCAATAACAGATTCTGGTTAATGTATGTACCATTTTGTTGTATGTTCAAAACTTAATTTTTTGCGCATTTTCCAATGGATCATCTTTCCAACCTAGCCGTTCTTCACCTTGTATTATTGCCGAGCTAGTTTGCTACATTCGATTAATATATGGTTGATTGTCTCATATGTTTCTCCACATCCTAGATTTGCTGTTTTGTTGTGTCTTATCTATTTTTGCTTCGATATAATTTGTTCTTATGGTATTTTTTGTGTTGCTATTATGAGTGATTCGGTTTCTCTCTTGAGGTTTCCTTTTCTTAACCATTCAATTTCACTCTTTAGGTTTCCTCTTTTAGCTATGTATAGGTCTTCTTATGTGTTATTTCTCTGGTTTGTCGTTTGAAGTATTTATATACTTGTTTCTTTTTCTCTAATATATGTTGCAATTGCTGTTTCTTTTTTCTGCATTTAGTTAGTATTGTTTTTTGTGTGCTCTTCGTGCTTGCATTGCCGCATCTACACAGTCTTCAATGCTAGCGATATCTCTTCTTGGCATATATAGACTGTCTATGTCGCCAGATTTTCTTGTTCTTTTGAGGTATTATTTTCTCACTTTTTAATTCATATCTGTTTGTTTGATGTCGAATTCCATTTCAATATCCTGGCTGTAAATTCGGATCGTTTGCACAAGTGTTTCCAGTTCTTTTTCATTTTTGGTAACAATTTGATATCATCCATCACGGCCTACTAATATTATACGGCCCCACATGATACATTAAGAGGCAAAAAATAACAGGCCGATTGGCCTGATAGTCAATCTGTAGGTTTAGGCTAGAAAATGTTAAAAGTATACAAAAATACACAAAAATATGTATTTTTGTATACTTTTAACATTTTCCAGCCTAAACCTACAGATTGACTATCAGGCCAATCGGCCTGTTAATTTTTGCCTCTTAATGTATCATGTGGAGCCGTATAATATTAGTAGGCCGTGCATCCATATATATATAAGGTGATTTATTTTTTCCTGTGATTTTGTAAATTTGTAACCTACAATAAATTATTATTATATCCTATATGATTCAATGATTTTGAGTTTACATATTTCCATCACACTTAGGGTAACGCTTATAGCGCCAGGGGCTCCGAGTTCAATTGACGATGCTGTATCAGTTTCAATTCACATTAAGGCCATAGGAAAGACCATCTCTTCTCACCGCAGCCATGGGTGATATAGTTGAGCAGACCATGCTCTTTAGCCTCGGCAAGGCAACCAGTCTAGGGCAAAGACAAATTCTTAATTCAAATCATCTGTACTCCAGTTAGCAAATTGACCTTGGGCCATAATCTGCTCGTTGCTGAGGAGGTTGGGAAAATACAAATATATTTCATCTACAGATTTTTTTTATTCGTCTAAAGTTTCTATATTGCATCATTTTATTTTTTATTTGTTCTTCCAACTTTTCTTTAGACTCGGTAATACTACCAGTCTAGGGGAAAGACAAACTCTGGATTTAACTCAACTGTATGTTACTTAGCAATTTGACCTTGTGTCATTGTCATATCCTGCTCGCTGCGAACGAGTTGGGAAAATATTTTATCAACAGATTCGTTTCATTGGTCTGAAGTTTTTAGATTGCATCATTTTCTTTTTTTCTTTGTTATTCTACTTTTTCTAGTAAGACAACCAGTCTAGGGGAAAGGCAAACACTGGATTCAACTCAGCTGTAATCCAATTAGCAAATTGACCTTGTGTCATATCCTGCTCGTAGCAGAGGAGTTGGGAAATTTTTATTGGTCTGAAGTTTTTCTATGGCATTATTTTATTTGTTTAATTCGTTATTCCTATTTTTCTAAACGACAATATAGACTGCCAGGGGAAATACAATCGTCTCTACTGTAACTTTATGCATTTGTAATTGTAACGATTTTTTATTTTGTTCTTTGTTTTTTTTTTCTTTTCTTTTTGTTTCATCTTTAACCTCGAATGTGATTTATTATGTATAGCAAAGCAGACTTTATCCTTCATAGAATAACAGTATATAGATCTTTACACATTTATTTCACTTTTCATCGAGTGAAATCGGAAAAAAAACTTGCGTTTTAAAATGTCAACTGGATTGACGAGCATTAAAGACAATTTGACCAACGGGGAGACATAAAATTCATCTTCGATACCAGCGTTTTTGTCTTTCTTAGTTTTCATATAAAAATATTTCCTGTGTTTTCATCGACTCTCTCTCTCTCTCTCTCTCTCTCTCTCTCTCTTCTCTCTTTCTTTTTCTGTTCTTTCTTTCTTTCATTTTCTCTCTTTCTTTCTCTCTTTTTCTCTTTCTCTCTCTCCCCCCGCCCTCTCTTGGTGTAGATGAATGGAAAGCCTGAGAAATGGAAATGAACAAATTGAAGCATACTGATATATATATATATATATATATATATATATATATAATATATATATATATATAGATAGATAGATAGATAGATAGATAGATACACTACCGACCAAAAGTTTGAGGCTGCATTATTTTTTCCTATAAACTTTTAAAAAGAATCAAGTTTAATGTCTTTAAAGTAACAAATTAATTTTTCTATGTTTGCAAGCATTTATGAAATAATTTGAGTAAGATAAAATGTGAAATAATCATAATTTCAATTAAAGCAAATTTTATATTTTCTTTTCATGAAAGAATCTTTCAAAATCATTAATAACTGCAGAACTATTGACATCCATTTTAGTATTGTAAAATATTTTGATGAAATTAATTCCTAAGAAATGTGTAAATGATGCCTTAGATGTTTCATTTCAAAAACTATTTGTCCCACACGTGTAACATGCAGTGAGGCAAGGCCAATTTCCAAGTAGAGTTTAACAAGTTTGCATTCTGAGTTTTCCTTCTCCTAGACCGGTTGCCATACCATGGTTAAAGATTCCAGTCTGTTCTACTATTATTACACACTAGAAAATATATGCACTTTCCGGGTGTAAGTGTTCAAGTTTTTGTGTAATAAAATACTATATTAAATTAGAAAGACTAATGAAAATAAGAATGCAGATAAAATGATTTGAAAAAGAGGGGGTATAATCGAAAAATAGAAGAGCAGAAACTTACTCTTGCCTCTCTCCCGTCTTTCATTGCTAAATTTTCCTAATTTAACGATTTCGTTACAGTTTTTTAAGATTTATCCCCGATATTTTTGCTCATATCCATTAAGATAAAACCAAACAATTAGAAATCAATTATACTAAGCACATATTTATTAAAATCAAATGTTTAATATCAATATGCAAATTAGCCTTTATGTTCATACTGTAAACTCCAATTTTGTTGTATATATAAATACAATTCCATATTATTAGTATGTAGATAAGGCCAACAGTGTTAATAAAGCAAAACAATTTTATTAATCATTGGGGTTTAAATATAAATAAAATCATGGAGAATGTGATGTAAAAAACAAAGGGAATTGTGACTTGAAGAGTAATATATTTTCAGTTACAGACAGAAAACACACAATCTTTATTATAATAAGATTGTTGGAGGGATACATACCTTACTCAAGTCTATTAGCGCTTCCAGGATTTGAACTCATATCGAGTTGTTCATTTCCTACGAGGATCACCATCATAGAACGAACGTCAAAAAAACCTTATTGGAAGAGAACAATTCATTTAAAATGTAAATTGTTCATTATTCCGGTTCATATTTAGCGTAGATGAAATTATTCTAAATAAACCCCCCCCCTCTCTCTCTCTCTCTCTCTCTCTCTCTCTCTCTCTCATTTCTAACGGGATGAAATTCCAACAAAGGTTGGGGATATCCCTCAAGTGATACCAAGCGCCTGGGTTAGTTGGATGGTTAGTTGCATACCTCTTTGGATGCTACTCTTTTCGAACGCCTCGGGTATCAGAAACGGACGCTGAAGATATTCTCTTTAATGCAATGTGAAGGGGTGATGCCTGGGGGGGGGGCACTGTCCCCTGAAGCTGGGATGTTAAAAGTGGAATCAGATAATTGCTGAATCAAAATAAGTCACGGGGCTAATAAAAATTTACCGAGCGGAAGAAATGTTTGCTTTCTATTCGACCTGAGATTGCCTATTCACTCGAACAATTCTTATAAAATCTACTCCGAGAAAATGGGAATATACGAGGTGTGTCTGAAAAGTAATGAGACTGTTGTCATAAACAATTCATTTAAAATCCAAACAACAAATTAAATGTTTTCTCTTCAAAAGTAATTCCTTCTCGAATCTAATGCAATTTCCTATCCTTCTCTGTCACGCTTCTCAGTCCTGCTGGAAGGATACTTCTGGTATGTCTCTCAGCTCTGTCGTTACGGACCTCTTGATGGCCTCAATGCATTCAAAATGGGTCCCCTTGATGAGCCCCTTTAGCTTGGGAGTGTGCGGAAAGGAACAATAGTTGAGTCAGGACAAATTGTGACTTTTTCTTTTCCCCAAGCTATATGCACAGGTCATGCTAGTCAAACATATCACATCCCATAATGCATCACATTCTATTTTATTATGTTTTTATACAATACTATGCTATTCTTCTTGTTTTAAAAAAACCTAACAAAAAAAATAGAGTTTTATTTTGGGGTGTGAAACGGATTAATGGCAATTCTTTTTATTTCGATGAGGAAAATTGATTTGATATACGAGTAAATTGAGTTACTAGCAGAACGAATTAAACGCATAAATAAGGTACCATTGTATTTCATAACATGCATCTCATCTTGCAATATACGTAAATATGCAAATGATATTCAAATTAGTGTATTTAGGGCAGATTCGGGAGCAAAGAAAGCTATGAAAGACACAATAACAAAAACAAAAATATCATATACTGATTATAAAACAGTTGTGAAAAAAATATCATTAAAAAATCGCAAAATCATTGGAATACACTCATTAATAACAAACTTCTAAAACATTAAACCTACCATTGGGGAATGGAACTTAAAAGACAACAAACATAGAAGTGAACAGGTTGTGATGATCCGCCTTCACATAAGCCACACCTACATCACCCATCATCATCATTTACTAGAGGGCACAGAATCCCCATATGCACTACATGCCAAGAGAGATTTACAGTGAAACACTAGAGGGTACAGAATCCCCAATATGCACTACATGCCAAGAGAGATTTACAGTGAAACACTAGAGGGTACAGAATCCCCAATATGCACTACATGCCAAGAGAGATTTACAGTGAAACATAGACTGCTAGAGTGTGTAGACTTTAATCAAATGTGAACAAAATACTTCCAAGCAAGTAATTTGAGTTTTCAGGAAAATAAGACCATCCAGGATTTTACATTTCTTAAAATAAATGGTATTGTACTTAAAAATTGTAAAAAATTAATTGAACAATAATTAAAATCTATGCATGAATACATTTGTTTTCTAGTAAAATATCGCTACGAATCCAAAACTTAGTCGGCCTTAAATAACCCAACGAGGTTGATATGCCGTAAAACAAAGCAAAAAAATTTAACCTTTTTGAATTATCTGTCTCAATCTGAATGATCCATCCAAATAACTATCATTGATAATTTCAGGCGAAAGCATCGATCAAACATTAAAGTTAACAACAAACATTTATATTAATCTATTCACGAGACAGATTTATGGCAGTTTAACATCAACAATAGCCAAACAATCGCTTACAGACATCCAGAAAGTTGCAATGTGATACCGTCTACAGAAAATATATTTACAAAGTGCAGATTCATTTTAGTCTGCCGATTATTGGCTCGACCAATCCAATGATTCTCAAAGAGAACTGTTATTTGTTGCAGATAAGACCGTAAATTGTATTGAGTTCATTCATATTTTGGCCGGACAGTGTGGTCATCATGGACCTCTACAATGTCTGGTTATGTGTGAGAGAGTGGACAAAGGCACACGCTTGCACGCACATCAATCGTACATAGACAACCACACACATACGGTATAATTGTGGATATTTCTGGAGGCAAACAGAAGAGTGTATATATGCTGATCAGTCTTCTTTGTGTATTTGAAATCCAAATATCCCACCCCATAAATCATATATATATATATATATATATATATATATATATCTTTATAAATCTTACACTCATAAATCTTAGTTTTCACTAACATATATATATATATATATATATATATATATATATATATGAGAAATGTGTGTCTTGTCGGTGAATATATAAAATCGAGTTAGTCGCAACTTCGACCATCAATAGAATAATTAACCGAATAAGTCGGGGTTATAAAGAATATAAGAGTACTCAATACGTTCTAAGAGCGGATTTAATAAAATGTAATAGTCAGATAACCTACTCTAGTTTCACCATGCGGATCTTTAGGGATAACTTCAATGAATTGATAGTATTAATTAAATTATAATCAATTCATTTCAGTTAGCTCTGAAGATCCGGATAGTAATACTCAATTAGGTTATCTGACTATAGCACTGTAACACACACACACACACACACACACACACACACACACACACATATATATATATATACATATATATATATATTTGTTTATTTGTTGAATTTTTAAAATATAAATGTTTTTCATAAGCAACTACCCAGGTTTCAGGTTATTTCACCATCGTCAGGCTGCTAATAAATCTTCTAGCCTGACGATGGTGAAATAACCTGAAACCTGGGTAGTTGCTTATGAAAAACATTTATATTTTAAAAATTCAACAAATAAATAAATAAAGCTCCTACAAATTTGTGGTTGATCACTGTGATTTCTTTGTTTCATCCCAAAAATTAAATATATATATATATATATATATATATATATATATATATATATATATGTGTGTGTGTGTGTGTGTAAAAGGAGTATCCGTCGTTGTCCGGGAGGAGAGAATAACACCACTTTTCACAGTAAGAAATGTATTCTATGATATATTTATCCAAATCAAATAAAGTCTTTATCTTACTGTTGTAAGAGAATAGATTTTCCCTACAAGAAAGACTCGTTCAACAAAACCAATTAATAATACAGACTGCACAGTCGAATAGTCGAGTTCGAGTAGTAGCTAGTTGCCACAGAGAACTAATTACTGTTGTGGAAAAGCTGCGCATTTGGACTCTGTTCAATTATATCGTTTGTATCAAAGGTAATAAAACTCGATTTACCTTTCTTCTGGATTTTCAATGTTGTTATTTTATAACTTAGATACAACACTTACTTGTTTATTTATTTCTTTTATTTTATTTCTTTTGCAAAAATTGATATATGTAAAATATATATGGAAATAGAGTTTCATTTTGATAATATTTATTTATGTCAAACAAATAATGATAAGAAGAACCTGTTATGTAATTCTTTTTGATTTCTTTCATCTGATCTGTCATCCTGTTAGCAAATCAAAATTGATCTACTACTTACTATTTTTGGTCTTGAATTGATTTCGAAATAGTGAGCGACAAGGAAGATAAATTTGGTAGTGTGTGTAGGATCTGAACATTATTCAAGTTGGGATACCTAAAGAGTACCCATGATGCGGCTTTTGGCAGCCGAATCAACATGAAACGTATTTCAATTTCATCGCCGGATCAATACTAGAAAAGGTTATGCAAAAATGTCCCGTTTTCACAACAATCGGGATTCAAGCACACGCAGATCTTATATATATATATATATATATATATATATATATATATATATATATATAAAGGGTTTTTTCTTTTTTATTGCTGGTCGAAGAGGAAGTATTTCCTCGAAATATTGCAAAATTATAAATTTACTTTTTATGCTTCAATTCTGCTGCACAAAGATGAAGTACATTCTGTTTTTCCAACTGTTTTTTATACTTGAGTTATCAGCATTTTTTTTTCAGATATGACATTTTTATTACACACACACACACACACACACACACACACACACACACACACACACACACACACAGGGGACAGTTTCCTTAAGAAATGATCGTATTATTAATTTAGTTTTAGGCCAATCTGCCTCGTAAAAGTTTTGTATCAGAAGTCAAGTGTATTTGGAATATTTTGTGTATGAAGTGTGCTGCAATACCCCACTTAAATCTATAGACTAAACGAGGTCATGTGGTTTAAACCTCAGCCAATCAATAGCCCGAGTGCATGGCTAGTTGATTACTTAATCGCTGATACTGAGAGACGTCCATTTGCAATCATGACGAAGGACCTGCAAGACTGAGGAGCAGCAAGGAACAACCAAAGGATTCTTTACTAAGAATCGCGCTCTGCTAACACAAAGGATGTCCGCTGGACAAGCATTCTTGCCTGAAACCTAAAGGATGGCCACTATAATTGTACAAAGTGTCGTTTCCTTGCTATTCTACGTAGGATCATTGTATAATACAAATGAAAATCCGAAAATTTCGCAGTTATGATAAAATCTCACAGGGCAAAAAAAGACGTCATTGTATTGAATAGTATTAACTTGAATCATTATCAAAGAAAATAATGATATTACATAAGATGATTTATTTTAATCTTTTAAATTTCTTTTTGTTATTATTGCAATATATTTATCAAGATTTCCTTAGTGACAGATATCACACTCTGATCATAGAGAGAAGTATTGATCATAGACTGAGAGTACAGGTACTACACTGTAGGTAGGCCTTAGGTTCAGTCAAACAATAACACACACACACACACACACACACACACACATATATATATATATATATATAATATATATATATATATATATATTATATTTAAGAACCTGAAAGAGTCAGAAACTACCTACTAAGGTTTCCCCTAAACGGCTCATCAGGGTAATTCTGAATTATCCTGATGAGCCGTTCAGGTGAAACATAGGTAGATAGTTTTGGACTCCTTCAGGTTCTTATAATTTTGCTCTGCTTAGTGTATTGAGCACTACATTTATAAGTTAGGCAACACTTTTGGTGTTTTTTTTCTTTTGGCCTTTTATTACGATACCGATAATTATTTTTAAGACAGTACGGGTGTTTTGGTCTTTTCGTTTTTTAAATTTTTTTCACAGATACAGTGATGCTGATAGCTTTTAATCTAGTGCGTCCTGGGACGCATGTACTTGATTTGAACGAGTCCCAGGGGAAATTTCTTAATAAATTGTAGAGTTTTTATCTATGAACGACTAACCTCTAACACCTAACTTCTAACCCATGCAGTGTAATTCATTTCCAAGAAAATATTGAAATGTATTTACAGTTAGCTGGAATGATGGAGAAGAAAAAATAAAAAAAAACAACGGGGAAGCATGGATACGATTTTTCTGCGTCCTTTTAGATTTTTCTGCGTCACTGACGCAGGACGAGTATCTATCAGTATCTCTGCAGATATCAACTTCTTCTTCATTTACAAACTGCTTTATCTGTTTTTATACACCGTTATAGTTATAGAAATAAAAAAAGTAAATATATAGGTTTATTTTGTATATATATATGTGTGTGTGTGGTGTGTGTATGTGTGTGTACGCGTGTGTGTATGCGCGTGTGTGTATGTGTTAGTGAAAGAGAGATAGTACGTTTTTATTTGACCTTTAATAAATGAATGAGTAAAATAATAAAAAGTGAAATCGTCCTAAACAATAATCTTTTCGACGATCCTTACTAATATTGCTGTAAGAGAATTATACACAAAATGAACATTAATCAATGTCTTTATCCAATGACAATAATGATCCTTCGTGCATATTAATTATAAAAATGCCGATAAATTTGTAACGCACTGATTGTCAACTAAGTGAATCAGCTGATCTTCATCTCCAGCGAGCTAAGCAGTGAGGCAAGTATCCTGATAATCTCAGATTCAAGGACAAAAACACACAAAATTAGAACAAGAAAAATCAAAACATTTTAATACACAGTTATTCATTAAAAGTAAACCGCTTTCCTTCCTGAATAACACAGATTTCTGCTTTTAATATATGATTTTTGCAGGCATCTTCTCTATAGCTGATAAGTGTATCTGTCTGGACATTTATAGTAGGAGTCACTGGTGCAATCTTATAGAAATAAGTGACAATGTTGTCTACATATAAATGCACTTAAAATCAAAGGATGAATATCGATAAATAGTTTATCAAAAGGATAAATACGAAGCTGAAATTAAAGAAACAATAATGACAGAAACGAATATATTAATAGAAAATAGATGTGCTATACTTACCCTTATATGGAGAGTGTTGAAGCCAGAAGGAAGGTGGAGGATTAGCAAGAAAGAGCGAAGGAAGAGGAGAAAAATTGAAGTTCGAGTGTAAGAATCCATAATCCGAGCATGCGCATTAAGAATCCAGTGAAGAAGAAACTACAGAAAGTTTTTCATCTGGCTACAAAGGGAAGCAATTTATATTTTTTCCGATGTTGGGACGACGAGGAAAACCGGATTGGCGTAAGGATTGAAAATTCGCATCCAAATGAAGAAAAATAATTTCCTTTTCAGTTTGAATAATTGAATTTAGAACAAACCTTGACAAGACTGTGTGACTGAAAACAGAAGACTTAGAGCAACGTAATGTGTTAAAATGGAATTCCTCAATGTATAAACGCCTGTATGATTTATACAGTTTCGGTGGGACTCGCATTTAGGCCTTAGATATGAAATTTGATTTATCATTGAGGAATATAAAAACACTTCTCTCAGGAATACTCACTTTTCAATGCTATGTTCAGAAAGAAATAACTATTGGAATCTCTACAATCGTAGATGATTTTTGTATGAAATACCAAACTATGGCATTTCATCCAAATATAAGGAACAGTTCTGAAATTCTTGTTTCTGAGATTCGGTGATGATATTTTGTTTCTTCTTTTACAAAATAGAATATAATCCTCGATATCGGGTTTAGGAAACGAATTTATATTGTATTTGTTTTTACTTCATCCTAAGATTTTTTTAAAAATTAGATGCTTAAACGTTTTCCTATATGGAGCAATTGATGAATAATTATATGTATTTTTGTGACACGTCCGTAGTAAAATTCATTGCTGCAAAAAAAGCCCCAGCCCTATATTAATACAAATATTATTTGGAATTGGAGGAAATAATTTAATCATACGACATAAAATAAAATATGCATATATACTATTGTACAGTATATTGAAATCTAATTTGAAATATTAATACTATACAAGTATATATTTGCCGATAGCATTACTATTGTACGATATAGAGTCAGATTCCTTTATTAAATCTATATTAAGAAATATTACGTACTTCGTCATTTTATATTAAAGTTGTTGTTTTTTAATGAATCCAAGATAATTTTAGATGTTACGTAATAAGCCAATTTATTATCACGCAAATCCATATATGCATAATTTAACGTTATAGATCTATTAGAGGAGAAAATATTTCATGGAATATAGATATGAAATAATAATAATAATGTTCGAAATATTTCGAAATATTAATATTTGGAATTAATATAACACTGAATTCATTCATTCTTGATTGAAATGATAACATGATTGTAGAATTTATTACGATGAAACTGAATTTCATCATTTAAATGAACTTTTAATATGAACTTTTATTTTTCAAATTTAGAAGAAAAACTAAGCTGTTTCGATGCTAAAATCTCATACTATATTCTGGTAAGATACTTGCTAAAATTATATTATACTAAATTCATTGTTAAATACTATGTTACCCATATCGATTTAGAATTGCAATAACCATACTTATATAATATAAGAGTGTTACAAAAGTCACGGAACAATATATTCCGTATCAAATACATTTATAATTTGGCATATAATTAGGAATGATGTTGAATTTGATAAACATGTTTTGTATGATTCACATATGTGGGAAAGTATTTAGTACAGACATACGTACCGATATATTAATGCATATACTATATTTTATGATATATATATGTGTGTGTGTGTGTGTTTGTGTGTGTATGTATGAGTGTGGTGTATGTTATGTGAGTGTGAATGATAGAATTAGTGAAAGAGGAAGACAGAAAGGTATGTACATTTTATCGTATGCGTGTTTGCAAAAAAACTATGTATAATAAAGTTATTAGTACAGAATTATGCACCAATATATAAATGCATATGCTATATTTTTATGATATATATATATATATATATATGTGTGTATGTGTGTGTGCATGTATGGTGTATGTTGTGTGTGAAAGAGAGAGAGAGAGAGAGAGAGAGAGAGAGAGAGAGAGAGAGAGAGAGAGAGAGGAGAGAGAGGATAGAGCGAGAGGAGGGAAGATGTATGTTCTATTGTTCGTTTGTGAAAACTTATATACATATATGAGTTGAAAATCGTCAATATGAAAAATGGTGGTTGCGTAATATTATTTCAAACATGTATCTGTGACGATATCTATCTGAAGAATTTTCAATTTGACTGCGTTGAGGGAATTTGCTTGTAGATACAAATATATTACCTCAACAGGAATAAAATATCATTTTTCACTTTGGTCTTTACGTCTGTTGTCTCACACGTTCATTAAGATAATATTTTTCTTACTTCGTTGTTGGTTTCTCTTCTTTTTTTTTTGTTG
Source organism: Doryteuthis pealeii (assembly GCA_023376005.1). Classification (NCBI taxonomy): domain Eukaryota; kingdom Metazoa; phylum Mollusca; class Cephalopoda; order Myopsida; family Loliginidae; genus Doryteuthis; species Doryteuthis pealeii. The sequence continues at coordinate 50,439,936 of CM042156.1, read as the reverse complement.
TTATTGATTTAGGATCCAATATTTGAAAATAGTATCCTCGCCGAAAACTGTTTTGGAACATTCAAAAATGGCCATAGAGTAAGAAGAAAATATCCAGCCATCAGTCGTTTTATGTTCCTTTTCGCTTTTACTGGTAATTCTCATTTTCTTTGTTCCGCAGTTTGCATTGGTTTTAAAGGAAGAAGAAATAAAAGAAAAAAAAAAGCACTCCGGTATGTGAATATGTCTTTCTGTTTCTGATGGACGACGCAGTCGGCAGCAATCAGTGTGTTCTTTGCCTTCTGCTGTTGATTTATTCCAAATCAAAGTAATTTGTCCAACTCGAGACGTACGTATATGTGTGCGTGGAGATGTGCTGCGACGACGCCGACGATCTCCAATGTGCATGGACGAAGATTAGTTCATAATTAGTCAGATGTCTTTATGTAACATAATTGCTGAATGAATGAAATAAAAAGAAGAACGGCCGGTCACTAACCAACAATCTCTGTGTGTGTGTGTGTGTGTGTGTGTGTGTAACTGTGTGTGTGTGTTAGTATTTATCTACCTACCAATATATGTCTTTATTGGTCTGATTGATTTAGCTTGTCTTTTTGTCTTATATATATATATATATATATATATATTACATATGTATATATATATATACATATATATTATATATATATATATATTTACATATATATATATTATTCATATATACTTATATATAAATATATGTTACTTGCTTACTATATATATATATATATATATATATATATATATATATATATATATATATATATATATATATATATATACTTATATTTACTCATATATACTTATATGAATATATGTTACTTGCTTACTTATATATATATATATATATATATATATATATATATATATATATTATTCTGTCTCACTTCCTACTCTCTTCCATCTCTGTTTCACTGTGTGTGTCTGTGTCGCTCTTTATTTGTGTGTGTGTATGTATTTATGAGTGT
>CM042156.1:50418950-50436450 GCA_023376005.1 Doryteuthis pealeii | reverse complement strand
AATTCGGCACTTTTATGGCACGCCTTGTATTCTGAATAAAAAATAAACGTTCCATTTATTGTTCATTTCTAACTTGGTAAATACAGCTTCAATCCCGATACTTTTATGACACAGCTTGTATATTTACCCCCCCCCCCCGCACGAGCAGGCTATCGGTAAATAGTAGGGCAGACTGTGCTCTTTAACCAGGGCTAGTTATCCAGTCCAGGAGAAGGTAAACTTAAATCTACCTTGTGACGCATCCTGCTCGTGCGGTAGTTGATAAATATTTTAGTCACTGTAATAATTTTTGCCTTTTAAACCCTTCTTCATGGGACCGAATAGATGATAGTCTGAATTCCAGTAACGAAGAAGTGAAATCTGTTGTGAAGAAGTGGCTTAAAGAACAGTCAATAGAATTTTACGGGGCAGGGATTCATGCTCTCATTCGAAGGTGGAACATTGCCATTGAGAGAAACAGTGACTATGTGGAGAAGTAGGGATGTGATCCACAGAGGACCAGCTTAATTTTGATGTATGATACATGTTCCTGTGTTGGTAATAATACCGGTCCTAAAAAAAATGGCATTACTTTTTTACTATCCCTCGTACATGCTCTCATTCGAAGGTGGAACATTACTATTGAAAGGAACGGGGACTGTTTGGAGAAGTAGGGATGTGATCTACAGAGGACCAGCTTCATTTTAATGTATAATACATGTTCCTGTGTTGATAATTATACCTGTTCTAAACAGAATGGCATTACTTTTTGACACACCTTCGAATGAGAAGTGGGGATGTGATCTACAGAGGATCAGCTTCATTTTGATGTATGATACATGTTCCTGTGTTGATAATTATACCTGTCCTAAAGAAAATGTCATTACTTTTTGACACACCTATGTAGAGAAGTAGGGACGTGATCCACAGAGAACCAGTTTCATTTTAATGTATGATACATGTTCCTGTGTTGGTAATTATACCGGTCCTAAACAAAATGGCATTACTTTTTTACTCACTAATGTGAAGAAGTAGGGATGTGATCCACAGAGGACCAGCTTCATTTTAATGTATGATACATGTTCCTGTGTTGATAATTATACCGGTCCTAAACAAAATGGCATTACTTTTTGACACATATGTAGGGAAGTAAGGATGTGATCTACAGAGGACCAGCTTCATTTTAATGTATGATACATGTTCCAGTGTTGGTAATTATACATGTCCTAAACAGAATGGCATTACTTTTGACACACCTATGTAGAGAAGTAGGAATGTGATCTACAGAGGACCAGCTTCATTTTAATGTATGATACATGTTCCAGTGTTGGTAATTGGTATAAAAAAAATGGCATTACTTATTGACACAACTATGTAGAGAACCTACTTCTCTACATAGGTGTGTCAAAAAATGGGGTTCACAGAGGACCAGCTTCATTTTAATGTATGATACATGTTCCTGTGTTGATAATTATACCGGTCCTAAACAAAATGGCATTACTTTTTTTACTCACCCTCGTATGTAATCATATGTGAGCCCATTCCGCCATTCTTACTATGAACGCTGATGTTTGAGAGAAATTATTAAAGAAAATCAGAAATCTATAACTAATTGTAAGTCATTAAGTGAATTTTCATTCTCTTAATAATTTCCGTCTTAATTTCTTTTCTCTATTTTTTCTTTCTCTCTTTCTTTCGCCATGTTTTATTTTCTGCTGTTTAATGTGATTATACTTCCCTCGTCTATACGGCTCGATGTATGTGCACGCACTAAAATATACGTCCACTAATTCAGTATATATATATATCTGTGTTTATAAGTAAGCGAATTTATCGATATGTACTAAGCATATTATATCTTAGGAACGGTTTAGCTCAGTCAGTAGAGCAATCGACTGTGTTTTGGGTTCGTTAACGGTCTCCGGAAACTCAGTACATAACTAGCTCAGCTCAGGTAATCTGATCTTTATATTAAAGTGGGGAGCTAACGGTAGGTGTGGTGCTCCAGCTCCACAAATCAATTTCCACTCGCTAGTGAAAGGTATATGCCGGGTTAGCTCAGTCGGTAGAGCGTTCGGCTAGAAACCACAAGGTTCTTAGTTCGATACCGGCCCTCGCCAACTCAGCGTATGAGTAGCACAGGGATCTGTGCGGTAAAGTAAGGAGCTGACAGTAGGTGTGGCGCTCCACCTCAGACGCAAAAATAATCTCCTTGGTCTAGCGCAAGTGAAAAGGGGATAGACTCCCTCGCTGACTGGCTGATACCGACATTAGGCCGCCCCGACGACTTTACTTACTTATATATATATATATATATATATATATATATATATATATATAAAATAAATATATAAAGGTTTTACATATCTATTTATTAGATGACAAAGGACAGTCACGACCATTTGGTTTCATGCATGTGTAATCACAAACATTCACCAGGTATATATAATAGCTCTATTTTTTTTAATATTGAGCACTCTCCAATAATACTGCACTTTGGCACACTGTTCCAGTAAAAGCTGAAACAGTGACAATCCCACGCTATATATATATATATATATATATATATATATATATATATATATATATGCCATCTTCGCACAAGGAAGATGCGAGACAAGGTCAATTACTTAAACGGAGTTTAACAAGTTTGAATTCAGAGTTTTCCTTCTCATAGACTGGTTACCAAGCTACGGTTAAAGTACTCAGTCTGTCCTGCTATTTACTCATTACTGGAGGGAGAATAGTTGGATGCATACTCTTCTAAAAGGTAATACGCTATGTGAAATACAAACAGCCTCGTCCAGGATTTGAACTCAGGTCGACGTGTTCCTTTCCTATTAATCTAACTAGTTAGACCACTTACTTCCATAAGGATAGACTCCCTCAACAGGCCACTCCACTAACTTTACTAAGCATAGTTTTGTTTAATACAAAGAAACAATTGCGTAGTGCCTAGTGAGAGTCAAACTCACTCTATTAGATCAGCAAATATCATACAGTCGGTAGACTATGCAAAATACTTGGGTGGTCAAATGTTTAGCAATACTTTTAAAAATATTTAGCAAATATATGCACCCTACCGGTGCAAGTATTTATTTTTCCATGTAATAAAATATTATACTCTAATGAAACTAAATAAGAATGCAGATAAAAAGATTTGAAACAGATGGAGCTATAATTGAAAATAGAACAATAGAAACTTACTCTTCCATCATTCCCGTCTTTCATTGCTAAATTTTCATAATTTAACTATTTAGTTAAATTAGGAAGTAATGAATAACATTACAGTTCTGCATCTGATGATGAGGTGTCAATTCTGAAGGTCTGTGGAGTATGGATGTAAAATAAGGAGATTATAAAGTAAAATAAAAGAGCTCTAAAAAACAACAAAGTCTTGTGTTCGTTAATTAAAAACTAAAAGAAAATACCTCAAGAAGATCCCTAGTTGTTCCAGACCCATAGAAAAATAGAGGGATTGCCAGCCCAACAGCAGTCCAGATGTTCAAATGTCCAGTAGTACCAGGGATAAGAAGATCATAAAATAAGTATTCCTATGTAAATTACAGTTAATTTGGTACCGTGACTTAATACCTCAACGAGCTTTAAAACCATGAAATAAAGAATCTCCCTCCTGATTTGAAAGGTAAGACTTTACATTCAAATGCACATCCACCACACAGAGTTTAGAGACACAAGGAAACCAATCCATCATCGGCGTTAACATCACGCTCTATTAAGTATATCCTTGTTAAAATGGGCCCATCAACTTTACATAGAGATACATCTTTATTAGCCTCACCAGGTTAGCTTTGACTATAAGTGGTAGTATATATTAGGGTTCAACCTATGGGTCCCGAAGATCTGTTTGAAATTATTCATATTAGATAGGAATATTTCAACTGTGAATTATTGTATTAATCAAAGTTAATTTAAACTATAATTGTTTACTATGGAGTATTATTCATTAGTTACTTGAAACTATATAACTAGATGTAAAAATGATTATTTCTAAACGTAAATAATTACTTGAAACTATATCATTATTTGTATTAAATAGAAATACTTATTAGTATGAAGATCTGGCCAGCAATCTTATTATAATGGAGATTTTGTGTTTTTTCGATCTGTAACCGAAACTATATTACTAATCGAGTCACATAGTTATTTTCATCACATTCTTCATGATTTTATTCATATTTAAACCTCAATTATTAATAAAATTGCTTCATCTTTTTATTAGTGTTGTCCATATCTACATACTAATAACATGCTATTGTATTAATATATACAAAATATAGCGGTTTGCAGTGTGAACGGGAAGGCTAATTTGCATATTGATATTAAAAATGTGATTTTATTAAATATGTGCTTGGTATTATTGATTTCTAATTGTTTGGTTTTATTTTAATGAATATAAGCAAAAATCTCTTCAATGAATCTTAAATGAAATCCATTAACAAGAAAAAATAAGTGTAATTTTATTCTTTATTTCCTAATTTAACTAAATAGTTGAATAAGTAAAATTAAGCAGTGAAAGACGACAGTGATGGAAGAGTAAGTTTCATTTCTATTTTTCTATTATAACCCCACTCTGTTTCAAATATTTTTATCTGCATTCTTATTAGACTTTCTAATTTAATACGATATTTTATTACATTAAAACTTAGATACTTGCACCCGGAGGGTGCATATATTTGCCAGTATTTATAATGTAAAACAATCTTATTAATAATTGATGGTGAAATAAATTAAATTAAAATCATAGAGAATGTGACGTAAATAACTAAGGGCATTGTAACTTGAGGAGTGATATAGTTTCAGTTAAAGGAACCGGGTTAGCTCAGTCGGTAGAGCGTTCGGCTAGGAATCACAAGGTTCCTGGTTCGATGCCGGCTCTCGCCAACTCAGCGTATGAGTAACACAGGGATCTGTGCGGTAAAGTAATGAGCTGATGGTAGGTGTGGCGCTCCACCTCAGACGCAAAAACTACCTCCTTGGTCTAGCGCTAGTGAAAAGGGATAGACTCCCTCGCTGTTATGTTGATACCGATATTAGGCCGCCCCGACGACTTTACGTTTTTTACTTATTATGATAAGATGTTTGACGTTTTTAGATTAGTCTTCAGTCATCGCCACTTAAAACAGTCTATAAATATAAGTTTTGGTTTGTCGCACCCCTTATACCAAGTATAATCTGGGCACCTCTTATACCAAGGACACCTCTTGTGGTGTAATGGTTAGCAAACCATTGTTAGTGAGTTCGATTCTCACTAGGTGTCCCATACTTCTGGCCTTGTGCCGCATCTGAGCTAAGCTTAGTAAATAACTATATCCAAAACGTATGTTTCGTCACTGAATTTTCTTTCCAAAAATTTAGAAAATAATTTTCAGCCACCGAAAAATGACGAACAACCTTATTGTTAATTCTATAGGAGTTCGGTGAATGTACGAAACAAAAACTAACTAAGCATTACAGATTTAGAGTAAACATATATTTATAGCTAGAAGGGTTACCGAACAACATCTGGGCAGAGGGGGGGGGACACGTGGTGTAATGGTTAACAAGTTAGTCTCGCAGATTCAGTATTATTATTTACATCTTAGTTTTTCGATGTCTTCATGAATATAAATATATTTACAGTTAGTTTGAAATGGTGGGGGAAGAAAAAAGAAAAACACTGGGACTCCTGAATATGATTTTACTGCGTCTTTTTAGATTTTTGTGTGTCAGGGATGCAGGACACGTACCTATCAGCATCTCTGAAGAAGATTAAAAACAACACAAGATTTTTTATTTTTTATTCTTTATCTTATATTTTCCATGCTTCTAATAGAACCCAGAAAGATTCACGACATCTATTACAATATATCAACAAAGAAGCATACGGAGACAACCTAACAACTTATATATATATATATATAATATATATATATACCTTATTATAATGGAGATTGTGTGTTTTTTCTGTTTGTAACCGAAACTTATTCCTACACAAGTCACAATTTTTTTAGTTATTGACATCACATTCTCCATGATTTTTTTTTATCTAAACCTCAATTATTAATAAAATTGTCTTACATTATTAATACTGTTAACTATGTCTACATACAAAACATGCAATTATATTTATATATACAACAAAATAGCGCTTTACAATGTGAATGGGAAGGCTAATTTGCATATTAATATTAAAAAATCGAATTTAATAATATGTGCTTAGTATTATTGATTTCTAACTGTTTGGTTTTATTTTAATGAATATAAGCTAAAATCTCTTCAATGAATCTTAAATGAAATCCATTAACAAAGATAAAATAACTGTCATTTTATTCTTTACTGCCTCTTATAACTAAATACTTAAATGAGAAAAAATAACAATGAAAGACGAGAGTTATGGAAGAGTAAGTTCCAGTTGTTTCATTTTTTTATTATACCCTCCTCTGTTTCAAATCTTTTATTATACTCCCTCTGTTCAAATCTTTTTATCTGTATTCTTATTTAGTTTCATTAGCCTTTCTAATTTAATACAATATTTTATTACATTTAAACTTAAATACTTGCACCCGGAGGTGCATATATTTGCTAGTATATATATATATATATATATATATATATATATATATATATATATAATACAGTAAAATCATACCAGTGAGACCAGTTGTAAGGTTTTCAAAATGAAACAACAAAAACCAGACTGACGAGACAATATGTCGAAATAAATTTATATCCCAAACAAAGTATATATCCATTTATCTTTATATTTTTTGCTCAAATACGACTGTAAGCATGTGTAGTTGCCGCGAATGCTTAATATACGGCGTGAAACAACACAAAAAATTAAATATAAACTTACAATGAATGAGATTCCCTAACCTCTTGGTATGAAATAACCCCGGACCAGTTGACATGACATTAAACTCAATTAAAGTCAATATTTGAATCGCACTTAGTTATTTTACAATTTCTACTGATATTGTTGATGAAAATAATGCATACATGAAAAAGAATATAAGAATCTATCATACCTTTCTAAAAAAGTTCTGCAATATTTTGGTAACATGATGCTTTTGACCGAGGTCGTTACGATTACGATCCACATTCGATTCTTAGATGCCGAACTCGCCTGATACTCTTCGAGTGCTACTCACCAGATTTGCCTTTATAGCTTTGAGCACTGTCTCAGTATCTACAGTATATGGTCTTCCCTGATCTTTAAGGTTCTTGAAGCTCGAGGAAAATTTCAGAACAAGTATTTACAGAAATGCGTTAATAATGATACATATAAAAACAACATTATACCAGTATGAATAGAACACCAGTATAAATGAAAGGTTCCAATGTTATATTGTTTTTGCAATTCCCCCGACAATGGCCCGTGAAGAGACTGAAAGTACTTGGGAACAAATCAGCTATGACACACACACACACACACACACACACACAACCACACACATATATATATATATATATATATATATATAATCATTGCTTATCTTATACAACATGGTTCAAGCCCGTTATAGTACCTGATGATGTTTAGGGATTCATCCAAAGTACACACAGACATTGTGCACACACACACAGACACACGGATACATACACAGACACACACACGCAAATGTTTTAGTTTCATCACACATGAAATAGCATTTTTGTAGGAACTTGTAATATCGCTCCCAATATTGCCCTGATGATGGTTAATAATACCCAATATATATAAACCGAACGAATCAGAATTATTTATACATTCACAAATGAATGCATCATGTGAACATTTGTTTTTTCATATTTCCATACTTTGACAGTCGGATTTTATTTTCATTTTCATTTGAACATAAACACTCAAACGCACACACACACACACACACACACACACACATATATATATATATATATATATATATGTGTGTGTGTGTGTGTGTGTGTGTGTGTTTTCGAACATCTCGGAAAGGCTCCCTATTTCAACCGATTTCATTTAAAATAATAAGGATCTACTCTGATGAAAGTCGCTTATTTCTTTGTATACTAAAAAATTTCTGTAGTTTTTTTCTATTTGTTGTTTTTTTTTTTTTCATTTTGTATTTTAAAATAATAATAGATAGAGTACATTTATGCATGGATAAACCCCTGATCGAAACACGTGTCAGTAAAATAAAATAAAATAAATCCTGTTTTATCCATTCAACATTTTCTTTCCTTTATTTTTCATTTCAACATATATATATATATATATATATATATATATATATATATCAAACACACCACTAACTTTACCCTCCTCCCTTGACCTACCCCTGTGCCCATCTACTCACAACCCACTCTCTACTTCCTGTAAACTATCCCCACACTTCATTCATGTCAGCCCCATTCTCCCTCCCTTCACTTCCGCTACTAACTCCCCCCTCACCAAATCACATGTACACGCACGTAATTTTGCTTTCAATAAAAAATCTTTCGACTGAGGTTGTCCGTATAAATCGGACGAAATATTTCAACTCTTAGATTTGTTTTGAGTTATCATTTCTTGTTCACTATCCTTTTACCTACCCTCATATATATATATATATATATATATATATATATATATATATATATATAATTTGTGTGTGTTTCTGTGTGTGTGTGTGTGTGAGTGTGTGTACCGTAATTTAATGTAAAATGTTCAAATTGTCTTTTTATTTTGTGTCTGTTTTTGCCACCAGATATAAAATCCAGACGTTCGCCCGTTTTACCAGCTAATTTGATACTAATTGTTGCAAGCGAAAAAAAGGGCGTGGCGGCTCTTTCATAGATGACCCTCTGCTTTTCGCCAATATCCACCTAGTTAAGACTTACTTTTACCGTTGAATACACATATTAAAATCTAAATAAATTCTTTAAGTAAAGAAGTCTATTCCTCTTCTGAATTTATTTATTTAACTTAGTACATAAAAAGCTAAAAAAAACATAAGTATTCATATTGATTCTGTCTTATTCTCCCTCCCTTCCATTTTAACCAGGATTTTCCGCTAAAGTCATTTTATTGGATATTTTATTCAAAATATTTATATTATATAAAATTGAGTTCATTCTACACAAGTCCCCAGAGATTTGGAGTTATTTTAAATGGCTGTTCGTTTCTATTTTCCTCTGCATTTCGTCTCCATACCAAACACGAAAAACCAATAAATTTGAAAAGAAAATGTCTTCATTTTTGCTTTTAGGTTTACTTTACTCTGGCATTTCGAGTAAGGATTGAAAACATCGAATACACACACATAGGTACTCACACACACACACACCGCACACACACACACAGACACACACATAGGCACACGCACACACACACACATAAATATATATACGTAGACTCAAAGATATATATATATATAAATATATATATATACAGTGAGAGAGAGAGAGAGACAGACAGACAGACAGACAGACAGAGACAGACATACACACACACACGCATACGTACACACATATATACATATATATATTTCTACCTAGACGCACATGGATGTATATATATACATACACACATAGACACACACAGATATATATATATATATGTGTATATATACATATATGTATACTTTCATACGCATATATATATATAAATATATATATATATATATATATTATATATATAAATACATAGACACACACACACATATATATATACATAAACATACACACATATACATGTGTGTGTGTGTGTGTGTGTGTTTACCTAAACCAAATTAAATGTCTACTCGACAGATGAGACATGTACATAAAAAGGACAAAAAAAAACGAATAAATATTCAATGTAAAAAAAATCATTTGATTTTTTTGTAAAAATACATTAAACTAATAGTAATGTCTGTCATGAGTAGACATATATTTATATTATGTATTTTTTTTTAGATATTGTACACTCTTCTGATTTATGAAAACATGTTAGTAGAACGATTTATTTCACCACACACACGTACACACACACGCACACACACAAGGATATATATATATATATATATATATATATATATATATATATTTACTTTACTTTAGTTTACTTTACTTTGCTTACTATGATGGACTCTCCCGTCGATCGACGTATGAGTGTTCATACAATGAACACCCACACAGTGATTTGTTTATAGTGTTGAAGACTTGTGTTGGACCATCCACACTTTTTGGGACAGTCGATAGGAAAGAATTGGTGCATCAAGGGTTGCCACAGACCCAATCAACGACCGACCTCAGGAATGTTGAGTTCAGAGTTATCCCTCTCCTAGACTGGTTACCTACTCAAGGCTGAAGGGCCCAGTCTGCCTTACTATCTAACCCATAGCTGGAGGAATTTTGAATTCAGAGTTATCTCTCACCTAGAGTGGTTACCTACACAAGGCTGAAGGGCCCAGTCTTCACTAATATTTAACACATAGCTGGAGGGTATATGGATTCATACCTTTCCCAAGGGTATTAGCGTGAAATGTCAACAGCTTCGTCTAAGAATTGAACTCGAATCGATGATTCCATTTTCCACGCGCCTACTAACTATATATATATATATATATATATATATATATATATATATATATATATATGTAAGCAAAGTAAAGTCGTCGGGGCGGCCTAATGTCGGTATCATCCAGTCAGCGAGGGAGTCTATACTCCTTTCATTAGGGCTAGACTAAGGATATTATTTTAGCATCAGAGGTTGCACGCTACACCTTCCATCAGCTCCTCACTTTACCGCACAGATCCCCGTGGTACTCATACACTGAGTTGAGGTGTGTCGGTATCGAAGCAAAAACCTTGTGATTCCTGGCCGAACACTCTACCGACTGAGCTAAACCGGCCATTCTTCAAATGATGCTCCAACATTTTCGCGGTAGTAGCAATAGCAATTAATCCAAAGAGTGCTCAATATATTTCGTAAAATATACCCCATTTGTAGTTGTAGAAAAAAGATATTCCCTCTGTAAAGCTTTCGGTGTTCAAGCTACACCTTCTTCAGGAGAACTAAATAAATTATTAGAACTAAAAAAGAAAAAAATTTTTTTTTATTTCTCCTGAAAAAGGTGTACCTTAAACAACTGAATCGTGGTATAGACAAACACTTTTTAACTATATATATATATATATATATATATATATATATATATATATATATATATAATTCAGATTTTCGAGGAATCCTGCTGTCCGAACTCAATCAGATCGTCTGTTATGTTGCTCTCTTCTAGCCACAGCTTCGTAGTCTCCATTGCAATTCTGCAGTTCATGCCTGATTGTTCTTACAGTGTTCAAGGAGCATTGGGCAGCAACGATAATCTCCTTATTTTGATGGCCGGCGCAGATCATCATAATACAAGTTATTCCCTTTCATGATTCAGGTGGGTTCCAGTCATTCATTCTATTATCACGTATATGAATGAAGAAGGGTCCAAGCTTTTAAATGATGCATAGTGTGCGTCAATACCTCCAACTTACGGAGAAAAATAACCGAATATAAATGTCAAATTTATCCCGCACACCCTATATATATATATATATATATATATATTATAAAATGGGTACAAGAAATAACCTACTCGAGTTTCAGCATATGGATCTTCAGAGTTAAATCCACTGAATTAATCGAGACACAGATTAATAGCAGACGATTTCATTGCAATGATCACACACGTGAAATCGTCTGCTATTAATCGGTGTCTCGATTAATTCAGTGGATTTAACCCTGAAGATCCTTATGGTGAAACTCGAGTAGGTTATCTCTTGTACCCATTTTATAATAAATTTGCTCTACTTAGTATTGAGCACTTTGTATTGTTATATCGCTGACTTACCTCCCTGAATTCCACACTTACTAACCATCGTGACCAAATTCACCGCTAAGTCAACTTTTCCTTTATAATAATATATATATATATATATATATATATATATATATATATATATATAGTGCGTGTGCATTGTTTCTATATACATCTACAACTAATGGTTATATGTTTAATCGATATATTTGCAGATGGTAACAATGTCGACAGAACCGGAAATTAATTAGTAATAAGAATGGTGAAATGAATCGGAAATGCTATAAAAATGACTCGTATCAGTTCATTATGATTGACTACTGACAATTTATTCGGTGTGACTGGGAAATTAGTTATGGGAGAATAGTTTTTTACACCTATATATATATATATATATATATATATATATATATATATATATGTATATACCTACCCTGCTTCATTCCGTTTCTCCCCCACCCCACACCCACAAGAATCAAAATTCTTCCCCTTACTCTACCACAAAACTGACCCAGTGACCTAATGTCCCTCAACTCTCCCCTCCCCCTTATCTTGCCCTGGCATCAAACACTCCACTACTATGAACTTTACCCTCCTCCTCGACCTACCCCTTTGCCCATCTAGCTCCTAGCCTCCACCCTGCTTCCTGTAAACTTTCCACACACTTCATTCATGTTATCCTCATCCCTTATTCCGCCCCTAACCTCCCTACCCTTCCTTTCCGCTACTAACACACTCCCTCATCAAATCACATGTACGTAATTTTTGCTTTGAATAAAAGTCATATGACTGAGGATGTCCTTATGAATAGGACGAAATATTTCAACTCTTAGACATGTTTTGAGTTATTATTTTTTGTTCACTATCCTTTTACCTACCTCATATATATATATATATATATATATATATATATATATATATATATATTTCCCGTCTATGTTGCTCGTGATGAAGACAATTTATCGATTTGGTCGAAACAGATTCTGTCAGCAATTACATACAAACATCATTTGTTTTTTAAAATGTTAAATTTCATACTGTCGGATTAATTTCCATCTATTTTTCATATATATATATATATATTATATATATATATATATATATATATATATATATATATATATTGACATGCTTTTGTTTTTGTTTTTGTGTCTTTTTCTTGGGCTATTTGACAAATAGATAAAAATAGAATACATAACAGATTTTTTTTTTCAATAGTCTAACCTGAACAAATACCAGAAGAAAAAAAAACAGTTCTGCATATATAGAGATAGATAGGTTTGGTTTAGTTTTTTCTTACGGCATATCAACCTCAGTGGGTCATTTAATGCGAACAAAGTATTGAAATAAATTCATTCTTAATGGATACTCAATTTTTTAATAACACATTTTTTTCTATTTAACCCATAGATACGACCGTAATAGGTACTACCACTCCGGATCAGAGTGGATCTGGGAGTAATGGCGATGAAGGGGTACTCCACCCTCATCTGAGATCCAAAATTGAAACCTGGAAACAATTGTGATAAAGATGTGCTTCCCATTTGCCAATCATCCAGAACTCGAACTTCACCATCAGATAAAGTTTAACATCATTACTAGGACATGAAGACACTCAACCACAGCCTTCTAGCACATATATGATATAAAAGTATTCGCGCTTGCCATGAGGATAATAAGGTTTGGGCATTCATATAGGTGCTAGGGCTTTACACGACCAGCCGAATCGCAGGAGAGGGCCTCTCTAACCGCCCGTATAGCCTAAGTAAGGGTCTAAGTGGGGTGTTGCAGGTCATAGACTGTTTATTCACCAGGTTTCCGAATTTAAGCATCATGGGTCGCCACCCAGGGTCAACTGTTGGCCCCATTGGTAGGTGTCTTACCCGGCTGCAGAGGTGCAGTTGGTGTTTTCTAAAGCCCCAGCCGACAGGACTGAGATAAATAGGAGGAGCGTGGTATAATGGTTTTAATCGTTGAAAATAGTCTGGTCGACCCGAGTTCAAATCCTGGACGAAGCTGTGTGCATTTCACATAGTGCTACCCTTAGGAAAGGTATACATCAAAGTACTCTTCCCTGGTAATGGGTAAATAGTAGGGAGGGCTGGGCTCTTTAGCCTTTGCTAGATGACCAATCTAGGAGAAAAAACTCTTAATTCAAACCTATTAAAACCCGTTTAAAAATTGACCTTGTGTAACATCCTGCTCGTGCTGAGGGGTTGGTAAATATATATTGATAAATTCCTTGTGAAGAAGTAAACATTCAGTTCATATTCATGCTTCTTACTATATATATATATATATATATATATATATATATATATATATATATATATATATGTGTGTGTGTGTGTGTGTGTGTGTGTGTGTGTGGAGTGGCCTATTGTCGATATCAGCCGAACAGCGAGCTGATCTATCCCCTTCTCAATACCGCTTCCCCAGGGAGATTATTTTTGTTGAGGTGGAGCGCCACACTTACCTAAAGCTACCAGATGTTTTACGGCACAGATAAGATTCCCCAAGCTGTGCTAATTATGTACCCAGTTGGCGAGGACTGATATCGAATCCAGAACCTCGCAATTCGTAGGCGGATGTTCTGCCAACTAAAAAAATCTGTTGCACTGACAGTTTTGGCTATTAGCAGATTGAGTCAGTGATAACACTGTTTTCCTTGGGTATCGCTGGTATAAATCTTGCAGTTATTCACGTTATTTGTTTAATACAAAATTGAGTTGCACTGATACAACTATGGCTTACTGTATAGTTGCACCTCTTGGACTCAAACGAAACGCCAAGAGAATAAACTCGGTTGGAATTGCGCAAAAATGCTGTATGTGATCTGAATTCATAGAAACCACAACGCTTCAAGAAAGCAGCTGAACGGCCACTTGCCTCATATCACACAAACCATCCGAGTGAGACGCACAAAACATACTGAACATCGCTATAGAAGCAACTGAACTCAGTAGTGATATGATCCTGTGAAAGCCAGCCCATGTGCACGCGAGTGCGGGCCGTACAGCAAAGACTTACATTAATCAGCTCTGCGCGGATACTGGATGCTGCGCAGAAGACCTGTCAGGGAGATAAATGATAAAGACGGTTGGCGAGAGATTGTCATAGATATCCGTGCTACTACAGTAACATGTTTTTTTTTTTTTGGGTTTGTTTTACGGCATATCAACCTCGGTGGGTGATTTAATACCGACTAAGTTGTGAAATAAATTCATTCTTAATGCATAATACAATTTTGTTTATCAACTCATGTTTTTCTATTTAACCCATAGATGGGACTACAGTAACATGATGATGATGATGACGATGATGATGATGATGAAAGTTGTATTCCTTATCTTTGAATTTGCTCGAATATTTTTTCTTTACTTTTTCTTTTCTTCCAGGCAGAAAGTGTGCACTTAATGTGTACTTGATGACTTTTAGCCTAACGGGATTACGACACAAGATAGACAATTTGTTGAATGAATTTCTATCTATTCACACTTACAATTGGAGTGTGAACGTTGCTTTGATAGCAAATTATATTATCAAAGTGCAAACGAATTCTTATGCAAAATGTAATTAGATCAGAGTTTACGATTACATATTCTGTAAATTATTTTTTGACACATGAGCAGAAAATTGTCACCACAATAATAAAAAAAAGAGCAGTGTGTTAGAACTGAAAAGGCGGGTATTTCTTGGGCGGTTCAGTTTTCACAAGCTTTCCGGGTTCGATACCGGTCCTCGCCAACAGAGTAGTATAGGGATCTGTGCGGTAAAGTGAGGAGCTGATGGTAAGTCTGGTGCCCCACCTCAGACGCCAAAACAATTTCCTTGGTCTAGCACTAGTGAAAAGGGGATATACTCCCTCTTTGTCTGGCTGATACTGACTTTAGGCCACACCAACGACTTTACTATAAACACAGATGAGTAAATCATGGAATATTGATAATAGAAAAATAAACTACCCAACCCGTTCAGTATGGGTAGGATTTGGCACAAGGTCACAAGTATTGTCTATAGTAAGGATTGAACTCAGTTTTCAGTAATAAAGAATATACAAGATTAGCTTGCTAACCCTTTCACAATACCTTGACGACTTTAAATATGGATAATAACTTGCAGGACCTGTGGATATACCACAGTATGATAATTTAATTATCACAACTTTTGATAAGTTTATTTAAGATCCATGGCTAGTTCAATATTCGAAAAGTATAATAATCTTGATTTAACTCTGTCTCTCTCTCTGTCTCTGTCTGTCTGTCTATCTGTCTGTCTGTCTCTCTCACTCTCGTTTTATCTTTTATTTTTTGTGTGTTAACCTGTATTTCATTCTTGAATTTTCGAGATAATATCTCTTTTTCAAAAGATCACTGGAACTGAAGCAGTCTAGTTATGGCAATAAGAAATGGCATAACTAGACTGCTTCAGTTCCAGTGATCTTTTGAAAAAGAGATATTATCTCGAAAATTCAAGAATTAAATACAGGTTAACACACAACATCATTGTTACCGTATTATTATTTTTTCTTTACACCTGCATTGTGATAGCCTTCTAAATCAACCTCCTAACCAATATATATATATATATATATATATATATATATATATATATATATATATATAAGGATATCTACTGAGTCAGACGAACCTACTATTAGTTTCGCATAAAGCTCTTCAAGATATTCGTACCAACAAAAAATAATCTATTGGTATAGTATTTGGCCAAAAGAAAAAACAATTTATATGTATATATATGTATATAAGATATATATATATTCATATAACCGCTAGGAGAAGCTAATTTGTAAAAAGTGCTCGATACCTAAGTAGAGCCAAGTAATAAGGATATCTACTGAGTCAGACGAACCTACTATTAGTTTCGCATAAAGCTCTTCTCTCCGCAAGGATCTACCAACACGCTTGGTATATTAAATTATATATATATATATATATATATATATATATATATATATATATATATATCTTTTTGTAAATCCGTATAAATTATATATCTTGCCCAACATTTCCCTATTAGAAATAAAAGGTATAACCTATTTTTCTTCCGTCTATTGGAAAATGAAGACATTAAAATATCGTATTGTTGTGTTTACATTTTTAGTACCAGTAATGGCCACCAGGGAACAGCGAGTGGGTGCGAATTTTAGTATCTCATTGACGCTTATCAACTTTTAATACCCACTAAACATAATAAAAATCTTTCGTAAAATTGCCACAGATATTCAAATTAAATTTGATACAAGAATTCAGGCTGGTGATGATTTTCATAGAAAGTATTTTCATAGAAGATACGATAGAGTAATTTACACAGCGCAAGTCAAAGATTTTGAACACACACACACCACACACACACACACACACACCACACACACACACACACACACGCGCGCGCGCGCACGCATAGACATACTCACACTATATATATATTTGCTATCTGAAAGTCAATGCGTGTCTTGGGTAGGGCGTTAAACTGCTTCTAATTGCGAAGTTCCAATTTGGATCTTCGGAGAGTTTGGAGTACCTCTTCATTGCCATAACTCCCAGTTCCACGCTGACCCGTATGGGTAGAACCTGTGAAGAACATACACCCAGGTGAAGGTGATAAAAAAACAGCAGCGCCGGGAGAACACACACACACACACACACACACAAATAAACAAATTACTAAGGCCTACCAAATAACAATAATGATAAAAGCATTGTTGGATA
>CM042156.1:50368950-50413950 GCA_023376005.1 Doryteuthis pealeii | reverse complement strand
TCAACATACACACACGTGCAAGCAAAAATAAACGCATTCACGTTCACACGAGAATACAGTTATTCAAAAAATAATATCATTTTCCAAAAAAAAAAAAAAAATTAATTTGGGAAGAAATGCCATAGCTGGACTGCTTCAGTTTCAATTCTTTTGATAAAGAGGTATTACCTCGAAAATTCAAGAAAGAATAAAAATACAGGTCAACACACACACTATTGTTACCGTATTATTATTTTTTTATTTATTCCAAACTGCATTGTGATAGCCTTCTAAATCAACCTCCTAACCAATATATATAATATATATATATATATATATATATATATATATATATATATATATATATATATTGGTTACTCGTTGTCTTTTAACGTTCTCTATGCGAGGCTTAGAATACCCTAATTTCTATCCCCTACGGAGATATTAAAAAAACTCCTGAAAAAAGTGTTCTTTACATGAGATTAAAATTAATTTGATGTTGAGGCTCTAGTTCTACAGATCTAGGGTGTGTGGAATTCAGCTCCAATGCCATTAGCCCTAGGTCAACAATAATCCATCGTATTAGAAGTAGTATCAATTAGTATCACTTTTAAGGGTTAAATATTAAATGCAAATTATTCGTATTTAGTTGCATCGATGCAAAATGTACATATGTACGTACAATGACTAATAACCCCGTACAGTTTGACATGCCGTTAAAATGAATCATATTCTTTGTAATAAGTAATTGAGAGTTACCTCTGCTATTTTATGATTACCTTCCCTTTGGCGAACTCTCTAGTGAATACTAGACTATATGCACTCTCAATAAGTGTACCAATTATTCTAAGTAGAATAAAGCTTTCCAAAGTCTATCGGTTTTATCGTTTGTCATAATAGTCTTTTTGTTTTATGTATTTTTTTTTCTTTTGAATTTCTTTTTTATTGTTTAATTCTATAATTTAATTTTGTTTTGTTTTGCTTTGTTTCTAATATTAATAGACTTTTTGCATCTCATTATTTTTCTTCTCTTTTCCTTTTTTTCATTCATGTTTCAAGTTTATTTCTTTTTTTATGTCTTCCTTTTTTTTCATTTTCGTTCAATTTGTTTCCATCAATTCCCTTTCTACCTTTACAGAGCGAATATCCTCATTCACTTTTCACCCTGTCATTTGCCGTTCAGATTTGGCAATAATTTACAAGTTTTCCAATAATGTTGGCCTTTATTTGTTTTTATCGTAACACCTAAAAGGGAAAAAGAATTGCTTTCCGATTCTTTTATTTTATATTACAAACAAGTCGTGTTTTCTGGGCAGAAACTCACCAACAAAAAGAACAATTTATTTGTTCAGCAATTGCCATTTTTTTTGGCAAACTTTAATGTTAACTTTACAAAGAAGAGAGAGTTATAAAACAAAGAAAAGACGAAAGAAAAATATGAAATGAAGAATGGCTCATTTGAAGTTCTTCAACTGATATCATAGGGTATTTATTGAGGGTCTTCTTATTTATAGATGTCACAAGGCGGGAAACTCAAAAGGTTGAGTTGTCCGGATGAGACAGTAACAAATCATGAAAATAAAGGGAAACTGAACTAAAAGAAGAAAATTGAAACCTGATATATCCGGATTAAGGGATATATTATGAAGTTGGTATTTGGTATATTATCGCAGTAGTAGTACGTCGAATAGCATACATCTTCCGAGCAGTCGGGGTGTAGTCTGGTGAGTAAGTTTAGGCTGTTAGGCTTAGGCTTAGGCGCTTGTACTACCAGTGTCGAATATTTATACATGACACTGTCCAATCAGATTATAGTGAGGGAGCACCAAGGTATTTACATATTCATTACATCAAAACCAAACAGACGAGACAGAGCAAAAAAGTCATTTTAATTCAAATATGTAATCTGGTGATAGTGACCACTTCTTCGTGTTTTTAACATCTAAACAACCTAGTAACAATTGACATTGGGGTTAACTTTGGGACCTTCTAAATCAACCGTACTCAATGTGGTAATACTCGTACCGGTTTGGCGTTACGGCTCTCATGTTGGAATGGAGTGATGGCGTGTTGATATAAAACTAGGGGTCAAAAGGTTATTAACCCTCCATCGGGTGATTTTCAATGAACTTCCTGATTTTAAATTAACAGACCTTAATTTAAATTTCTAGCTACAGGTCTCTTCACAATTTATGATTGCTCATACATTGTAACATTCATACCCAGGATATATACTAGGCAACCGGACCATTGCTAGTGACCTCCATGCTGGGAGGTCCAGAATACACCAATTGCATTCCTTGCACAGTGGTACGACCTTCCTTCTACCCCCTCCAAAAATGAGAGTGTCTTGGATATAATCTTAAATTGAACCCGTTAGGGACCCATTCATCGACCAAATAGATCTATATGAAATATTAGTATTAGATAGGAATAATTGAAACCATATAATTATGTGCAAATTATTGGTGTTAGATAGGAATACTTGAAACCATATAATTGTGTACTAACTATTGGTGTTAGATAGGAATACTTGAAACCATATAATTGTGTGCGAATTATTGGTGTTAGATAGGAATAATTGAAACCATATAATTGTGTGCAAATTATTGGTGTTAGATAGGAATAATTGAAACTATATAATTGTGCGTGCGTTTATCTAACCTGTTCACTAAATTTAGGAATGGAGTGATGACGTGTTGATAATAGAAATAATAGTTGTATACTTATCTCTGGACTGGTACTACTTTGAGAAGCCTAAATCTGTTTGCTGGGCCGATGCTGTGTTGGCTGACAATTCCTTGGAGTTCGGAGTATGGAAACCAACTTGGGGTACTGGAGGACATGTTTCCTTGTGCCATTTAGAGTTTTTAGAAATAATACAAGGCGACTTATCTTTTTCTCATGAGATTTTTGCCAAAGCCAAAACTGCCGAGTAAGAGCCCACGCCTCACACTGAGTCAACGCATAGTTCCAAACTCTCATAACATTCTCACCTCTCACCCTTCTTCTCTCCCACTTCCCCATCTGACATCTCTCGACCAGTAGAAAAAATGTCGCGTGGCATTATGCTGATTCATCCTTTAAAAATTCCCATACTAACATACTCTCTCTCTCTCTCTCTCTCTCTCTCTCTCTCTCTCTCTCTCTCTCTCTCTCTCTCTCTCTCTCTTAATCTGTCTGTCTGTATCTGTCTCTGACAGCCTGTCTGTCTGTCTGTCTGTCTGTCTGTCTGTCTGTCTCTCTCTCTCTCTCTCTGTCTCTATTGGTCTGTCTCTGTCTGTCTGTCTATCCCTGTCTCTGTCTGTCTGTCTATCTCTGTCTGTCTGTCTGTCTGTCACTCTCTGTCTGTCTGTCTGTCTGTCTCTCTCTCTCTCTCTTGGTACAACCAGTGCGCAAGTCATTGATTATTTGTTGAGAGAAAATATGATATTGGTCCATGCCACATTAAGAAAATATGTTACATCAGAAGATCGTTTGAGAATTGCTTCCCTAAAGTGTCATCTTATTTATTATTTTTTCAATGAAGATGGGGACAATAGTCCGAATACCGCAGATAATACTATTTATTATTTATCTTTCAATAGAAAGTTTATTATAATAATTAGATAAAATTAAACAGTTCTGACTGCAGTCAAAATTAATTGATTGTTTGCATCGCATAATGTGATTGGGAAGAATTTCTTTTGTCTATCTGCCATTCACAACTAGGACATATTTCAAGTGGAGTGTTTATATTCAAATCATCCTGAAAAATCACACTTTGTCTTATTTTTTAGGTATGTATTATCTTTGTGGAAACACGTTACATATTTGGCTTGCCAACCGGACAACATTCTTACGGGGGGGGGTCTGTTCAAGCACTTATGAATGCAGGTTATAAGTATTTTAAGTATCAGCATGCTTCTGTATATGTGGGTGGATATTGGTGTAAATATTTATTACAAGCAAAGGTACTGGGGCATTGTTCAGGAAAAACATTTTTTTAAATAATCAAGACTTAAATATTATTGAGTAAATTTAATATGTATCTTTATAATAAAATAAAGATTTAAAAAAAATAAAAGATTAACAGCAAATGAAATATAATAGGTGGATATATCAATGTATATATATATATATATATATATATATATATATATATATATATATATATATATATATATATATATATAGAGCTTTATGAAAGGCTTAACGAGTTCAGATATGAAAATGTGGTCATTCGGTGTTTTTCAACTCATACAAAAGTTTTAATGTTATTTTTTATTATTTCTCTGAATGTTTGATAATTGAACACATAGCTTAGTAGATAAGGTAGTTAGGTTAAGACAGTTCTAAGTGACAGTTATCTCTGGATTCTGGGTTCAATCCTGAGTAGAGGCAGTAACATAGAAACATAATTAACACAACTCCCCAGCTATGGTTAGCGGAATGAGAACAGGATACCCCCGAGGATTGAATAAAGGGTTAGGCTCGAAGTTCCGTGATGGCTTTCGATTACGACAAGAAGGTTCCCGAGTTCGAAAAGAAAGTTCCCGAGTTCGAAAAGAAGGTTCCCGAGTCCGAAAAGAAGGTTCCCGAGTCCGACAAGAAATACCTGAAAAAGGCCAGAGGGCATATCGACCGAAACGTGTTACAAATAAAGATGGGGACAATAGTCCGAATAACGCAGATAATACTATTCTTTTTTATCTATTGAATATTAACAGATATTGAGAAATAGTTGAATGAGAAATATAGTTTCCTTGTAGAGAATATACATAAGAAGAAATAAATACATATTTAAAAAAAACTTAATAGAAATAATACAAAAGGAGTAAATGAAGATGGGTATGTAGAAATGTACTTATATGTGTGTATATATGAAGTTGCTAAGATACATGAAAGTTTGTGAGAGACTTACATTTTTAGAAGTGTTACTTTGCTGTTTGTATGGAATTAAGTATGTCACCATTTCTATGAGTCAGCCCCAATACTTACCCGGTTACTTTGGAAGCCTTTGTTCATTGGACCGGTAAGATATATAATATTAGCATGAATTCCAGGGAACCATCCTTCAAGCAATATCTCCTTCCTCGTTTAAAAGATATTGAATTGGGTTTATTGCTCGGTGTATGAGGCACCTCAAATAGGAATGCCTAGTGTAGCAAGATTAGATTTGGCAAGGACTACTAATGGAAGGGGGAGGAAGAAAGAAATAAGTGAGAGAGTAAAGGTTTTAAAAATAGTGATGAGCACAAAAACAGGATGAACGGTGATTTGACCGGAGCGTGACCTCCCGAATGGAGAATTGACTGTCAACCGGAAGTTTCGGGTGTTGACCGGAACCGGGGGTCACGTTGTGACGTGGAACAACGAAGAAAGGGACCGGCCTCTTTTCGATTTGGGACAGCGTAGAGTTAAGACCTGCCCTTGGTCCCGTGTGGGATGACAGTAGTTTAATAGTTCTCTCTCCCTGTCTCTCTGCCTTTCCTCCTCCCCGATACAGTCCACGAGACGAGCCTAGCCTGGAAATAAAGGCAAGCAAGTGACTACATATTTCTCGCGTTGTAATTTTTATCAACAAGATGACCGCCACGTGCCGAATACATTTTTAGTACGGTGAATATATCGCCACCGCCGCCGCGTTACTTATATACGTTTGGGTACTGTGAACATATACGACAACGTTACACTAGGGTATACACGAAATTTTTACACTGGCCACTGCATGAGCTTCGGTTTGCGCGTAGCTCCCCAAAATAATCATACGTTATGTTGCCTAAACGGTTACCCACCTAAGTACTTAACAGGCTCATTGCTGCTTAACTGGTGCTTTCAACATGACTTGACTGTAGAGAAAAATAAATATTATGAGCAAACTCGATAGAAATAATACAAATGGAATACATGGTGTGTATGTACGAATTTATGAAGTTCCTAAGATATATGGAAGTTTGTGAGAGACTTACAATTTTTAGAAGTGTTATTTTGTTGTTGTTTGTATGGAATAAAGTATGTTACCAATACTATGAGTCAGCCCAGCTAATGACTAAAGTTTTTTAAAAATATATTTATTCAGTTTACTTTCTTTTATTTCTCATGTGGACGATGAGGAAGAAAAGTTTACGTTGCTACGAGAGTTTGAATCTGATATAAAAAATAGAAGCCAATATTTGTAAGGAGTCAGAATGAATTTAATTTCAGTGTTACAAGATTCATAGTAGAAATTCAGTCGGAATTTTGGAGTTAATTCATAATTAATAGAAACATGAGTCAAGATCAAATCGTTTACGTGATCAACATTCAAAATGTTTATTTTTACTTTATTCAATCAAAAAGGAAAATGAGAAAAAAGGGCGGGAAAATGGAGGATAAAAATGTCTTGCGGATGAAGGAATAAGAATAAGACAAATAATTATAAGATGGAAGAGAGAGAGAGAGAGAGAGAGAGAGAGAGAGAGAGAGAGAGAGAAAGAAAGAAGAATGAAAGGAGAAAGGAGACGATGAAAATACTATGAAATGAACAAATGAAAAATTGGTTAACATATTCATCTTGAAAATCGCCATTTTACTTGAGATGTAAGATACGCCAATATGTCTGCCATTTTATTCCACCTGGAAGAAGAAGAAGAAAAAAATTAATGATGTCAGGTAGAACTTGTAATATCGGTCAAGGAAAGTAAAATATAAGTGTGGAGCTACAGTCTGACTTTGCATATAAATATGGCCACATATGCACACACTACATAATGACTAATGACTTATATATATATATATATATATATATATACACTAGCAAATATATGCACCCTCCGGGTGCAAGCATTTAAGTTTTAATGTAATAAGATATATTAAATTAAAAAAGGCTAATGAAACTAAATAAGAATGCAGATAAAAAGATTTGAAACAGAGGGTCGTATAATCGAGAAATAGAACAACTGAAATTTACTCTTCCATCACTCCGTCATTGCTAAGTTTTCCCAATTTAACTATTTAGTTAAAATAGGAAGTAAAGAATAAAATTATAGTAATTTCATTTTATTAATGGATTTTTTTTAGATTTATCCCCGAAATCTTTGCTCATATTCATTAAAATAAAACCAAACAATTAGAAATCAATAATACTAAGCACATATTTATTAAAATCAAATTTTTTATAGCAATATGCAAATTAGCCTTCCCGTTCACTCTGTAAGCCGCTGTTTTGTTGTATATATACATACAATTGCATGTTATTAGTATATTGGTAAGGACAACAGTATTAATAATGTAAAACAATTTTATTAACAATTGAGGTTTAAACAAGAATAAAATCATGGAGAATGTGACGTAAATAACAAAGGGATTTGTAACTTGAGTAGTTACATAGTTTCGGTTACAGACATACATACACACAATCTCCATTATAATAAGATATATATATATATATGTCATTATGTAGTGTGTGCATATGTGGCCATATTTGTATGTGTGTGTGTATAAAGTTATATATATATTAATTTATATATATACTACTTTATATATATATTACTTTATACATATATATACTAGATATTGATGAATTCAACTATTTTACCTTTTTTCTAACACACACACATACACACACATACACTACTAAATAAACAAATAAATATAATAATAATATTGATTATATAATAATAATAATAATAATAATAATAATAATAAGAAGAAGAATTATAAATGATTAAATTGATTTATATTACATCCAACACGAAATATTATACATCACCATGGCCACCAAACACAAATATGCTCTTTAATACGCACATACATATGCACGAGCAATCCCGCGCTACGATAGAGTTATAACGTCACAACTAACACGCATTTTCATGGACATGCGCATGACAACATACGCGCAAGTACAAAAAAACCCGCATTCACGTAAACATACAACACGAGAATACAGTTATATAAAAATACCATCATTTTCAAAAAAAAAAAAAATCATTTAAAAAGAAATGCCATAACTAGACTGCTTCAGTTCCAGTAATCTTTTGAAAAAGAGATATTATCTCGAAAATTCAAGAATTAAATACAGGTTGGCACACAACATCATTGTTACCGTATTTATTTTTTCTTTACACCTGCATTGTGATAGCCTTCTAAATCAACCTCCTAACCAATATATATACTATTTATATATATATATATATATATATTATATATATATATATTATATATATATATATATATTGTATCATCCACAGACTCCATGTTTTGACATATCACGTCTCTTCACTGTGGCTAGATTTAACAGGCTACCACGACCGGGATAGAAACCTGGTCGATTTTTCATCAGTCAGAGTTCTTAATCACTAGGCCATCAGCCACCTGCAGGCAAGTATTGAAATTTAACTGATAAATACATCCATGAATATATATGTTACACTCCTAGAGGGCTCACGCTTGTTTTATAGGAGAGCCTTGCCAAATATATTTTACATATACGTATATATATATAGATTTGTGTGAATATATCATTATATATTATACAGATATGTGAGTGTATGTGTGTTATTTTAGGCTAATTCCAGCTCATCATAATCATGTCGTACTGAGAGCACGGTTTCCTTTAACTCTCTCTCTATCTCTCGTTGTTCGTCCTAGTTGGGTATTGATCATGGTACGTCCTCAACACGGCATCAAGTGTTCATACAGACCTGAGGAATGTACGCTTTTGCTGGTCGGCTAAAACTGGAGTATCTATGTATCTATCTAGGAATACACAAAGAGCGACCGTTTATTTAAAATAAAAATCTTAAAATATTAGTTTAAAAACAAAACCAGTAGTTATAACAAAAAATAAAATTGCTATGAATACAAAAACTATCATAGAGCCAATAATAATAATAATAATAATAATAATAATAATAATAATAATAATAAATGGACAAATATCTAGACCTTGCCAGAGAAACTGAAAAAGTTATGGAATATGAAAGTCAAAGTTATACCAATTGTTGTTGGTGCACTTTGGAACGGTCCCAAAAGGATTGGAAAAAGGGTTTTGGAAAGTTTGGAAATCAGAGGAGGAATTGAAACCATTTCAGAACACTGCACTGCTGCAATCTGCCAGAATACTCAGAAGAGTCCTGGAGACCTGAGGAGACTTGCTGTCACTCAGACTCCAGTGAAAGACCATCAGCTAACACTGATATGAAAACTCAAAAGGAGTAAATAATAATAATAATAATAATAATAATAATAATAATAATAATAATAATAATAATAATAATGAAAAGAAAATTAACTAATGTTTTTAAAAATATTATTTTATTGTAAAATAAATTTATCTAAATAAATAAATTTATTGTAGGTCATATGCGTAAATGTGTATGGGGTATGTGTTTCCTTAGCGTAAACAGTTAGATACTAGATATTAAATTTGAATTTAAGTATATACGTAATTGAAACACATACGCTCTGTGTGACATCAACACTTGTGTAAAGTGCTACATCTACACCCTCATGCTGATCTATTACATGTGAACACCTTCTTGAAAGAAACATTCAATATAGACTATATATCTAATTCAACAAAACTTTTATAAAGCCAGGCTGGTCTGGTTAGTGTTTTCTTTTTAATTTTTTTTTTTATAGTCGTTAAAAAATGCCTGTAATAAAAAAAAACAACAAAGTAATAGCTTGATTTGAACCTTTATCAAAATATAATACACCAATGGTGAGTTAGGATGGAGGTTTGTCTCTCTCTATATATGGGTAGTTGATCTAGATGGAAACAACTATGGCTGAATTCGCTACGATGTCAAATATTATATTTCCTCCTGTAATGAGTTATTTTATTTTCATGATCAATTTTGTTGCAATTCTCGCTGATTTTTTTGTGAAGTAAATGAAGGAGTCAGAATATGAATATCTAGCTAGAAAAGTAAATTTATAAATGCCTAACAAAATAAATAATATCAAGTAATATCTGTTTTGATGGTGAAATTGCTTCCCGGTCTTAGTTTAATGTATAATACAAACATCATAAAGCACTTTTTATATTTCATATCTTCCACGCCAATTCGTGTTTTAAGGCCTCTCTTGGCTGAGTGATAGCAGCTAATTTGGCCCTCAAACAATGTCCAGTCGTGTGACAGTTGCAGGTCAAAAGTGACATATGCGATATACCATCCAATTTCGCGAATGAGGAATCCCCCTCTTCCGGTGTCTCGAATGCTAAAAGAATAAAAATAAACGGAAAATTGATCATGAAAAATGTTCATTCATAATAACCAAATAACAATTCAGTCTATATAAATCGATTTTTGCGACAATGGTTATTATGTTTAGAATTTTATCACCTTCAGGGTGAACTAAGTATCATGCTTCAATTCAAAACAGCTTTAAAGTTGTGAAAGTAATTGATGAACAAGTTTATTCTCCATTTGATTTATTGTATTCCCTTAAAGCGAAAAGTATTGTTTGCCATTTTTTTTTTTTAGATTACAAACATGGCGTGTGTTTTTTGGACATAAACTGAATAACAAAGGAGAGAATTTATCTCTTCGTCAAAAGATGACGAAGAGATAAATTCTCTCTTTTGCCAACAGATTGCTGTATAAAATACTAAATAAATCGGTACAGGGTAACGAAAAAAAAAAACTTTCTTTGGTTTATTATGTAAAAACAGAGAAATATATGAGTTTTCTAATTTGCTTGAAGCATTGTGTTTATATTGGTTTGGCGGTTTGTAATGAAGGCTATCCCAATGCAAGTGTAAACAAAGTGTAAAGAAAAACAAGGTCACTATGATGTTGTTGTTAAGTTTCTGACCGCCATTCTTGACCAGTTGTAAAGGACTGAAAGTAATTAAGTAAGTAAGTCCTCCGCTATGGAATCCTTTGGTAAGTGAATAAGTCCTGAGTTATGGAATCCTACATAGTGTCAAAGGTCCAGTGATATAATCATATGTTCCGTCGTCCACGAAGGTTCAAGGCAATTGAGTGTAGGTAAGATCCGAACAGCCGGTATAAATAACAATATCAGCAGCAGAGTACTGCCAGTGATTGGCCAAGAGTATGGTCACATAATTATCGCCGAGTCTATAAATAAGAGTAGGCATCTAGGACACACCGTATATCCAGAAAAATCAACAGTTGTTCATTTACATTTGATTTATTCTCTTAATATTTCGGAATGAAAGAATGCGTTATGATTTATTATACAGCTGGGTCTGAGGATCACATACACACGCACAAATGGACAACAAACGACTGGAACATACCTCACCTCTAGGATTAGCCAAATCACTACAACCAACACCAAGAAAACAACATGAAAACACACAAACATTACTCTGGAAAAGCTCATTTAGGTAAGAGAAAAAATTCTTCTGCATTGCAATGTATAAAGACCAAAGTAGGCAGGTCATTAAATGTTGACCCTGAGCTGTTGAATGATGAGGTTTTGGAAATTCAAAAATGAGATTTTAGATAAAACTAAGTGCTTTGATAAAAGGATAAAGCTACAAGAAGTAGTAAAAGTGAAGAGAGTGGAATCAACCAACATAAAAATACAAATCTTGACACTTGCCCCTACCAACTGGTCACACAAAAAAGTCATGTGTGTTTGTTGTTTCAGAACACATTGTACACAAGGGTCACAAATTGTGTTCAGTAAGAGGTATTTTAGCTGTGCCAGAACCAACAAGCGGCAAGTCTTTGCCTGCTGATATTGCACAGCTAGTGGAAGCATTTTACCAAGATGATGAATATACTCGACTGACGCCATGCAGGAAAGACTATGTTAGTATTAAACGTAATATTCATCAGCAGAAAAGACTCATCTTGTGCAACCTGAATGAGCTCTTCAGACCATTCAAGGAACAGAACCTGACAGTATCCTTGGAGTTTACAAATAAAAGACCAAAATACACACTCATACATTAAAAACACACAGGGACAAACACAAAAACACATGCAAACAAATAGACACAAAAAATTTGGAATTATATTAAGACATTATTAACTAACACACACACATAAACACACACAGACACACACACACACACACACACACACACACACACACACACGATGAGTTCGGGGAAATAGGGATTAGCAATAAAAAAAACAGAATGAGAAAACCTCTTTATTGACATTACTCCAGGACTGAGTCGGATCTTAGCCCTGAAGAGCACTAAGCGAAACTTAAGTAGGTTTATCTGAATCATTAGGTTTTATCTTTATATATATATATATATTATATATATATATATATATATATATATATATTGGAGGAGAATATGTGCTTAATTGAAGTCATACCTAATTTGAAAATTAATTAGTTGATAATTAATGAATTAGGCGAATATATCTGTTTAAATATAAAGCGTAAACAAACATTTAAACAGATATATTCGCCTAATTCATTAATTATCAACTAATTAATTTTCAAATTAGGTATAACTTCAATTAGGCACATATTCTCCCAAAAAATTGTCGGCATAGCCATATCAAACAAACTGTTTGCGTACTTTCATATATATATATTTACCAACCCCTCCGCACGAGCAGGATGTGACACAAGGTCAATTTCTTAAGCGGAGTTTAACAGGTTTGAATTCAGAGTTTTCCTTCTACCTTTCATACCTTTCCCAAGGGTATTAGCGTTAAGTGAAAATGCAGTTACAGCGTCCAGGATTTGAACTATATATATATATATATATATTGTCTACTGACAACATCTCCCTTCCAGGACTTCATGCTTTCAGAAATCCTTCTGACGAAGGGATTTCTTCATCTCGAAATATTAAGAGAATAAATCTAAGATAAATAAAAAAAAACATCATAGTTACTTTGTTTTTCATTACATTTTCATTGTGATAACCTTCAAAATTAATTGCAAAAAATAGAAATATTTCATTTTCGACATTCATTTAAAAAAAACTACAGAAACAATATTGTTGGATTATTTTGTTGGACTATCGTCTGACATCTTTAATAAAACTCGATTATTTCATTCTCCCAAAACTTTTCCCCTATCTTTGCCATCAAAGAATCGCTTGATATTTCTTGCAGTCTTCCAGGAAAAAAAAAACAATTTTATTTTTATTAAGATAACAAAACGAAAAGACCCCGATAAATGCAATGACGACAAATTATAGCAAATACAGTTTTATTTCCATCATTAGCGGCGATCCGAGTTAACTTATAATAGAGTTGGGAATGGGTATTTGCCTCATACCCCACTTGTATGGGCTGGGCACAAGGCCTCGTTTTAGCGTGGGCCCACTCACAAACCGAAGCTCATGGGTGGGAAAGAACAAAAATTGCGTCGATCCCTTCGGCATTCCCCCTCAAGGGGGCGCCTCAGGCGTTGGGCAATAAACCCAGCCCTGCCCCCAAGGGGGCAGGTATGCCTGGGGGGATAGCCCCTTGGGATCGATGCTATTAATTCAATACGACCGGACCAGTGGCCGAAGCACACCGGACCCCCGAAGGACGGGTTGGTAGTGTGTGATATAATAGAATTGGGAGTGAATTGTCTAAAGCAGGAACTCTGGCTAATTCGACCTCTTCAGCATCTATCTCGACTCTGCTGCTGGACGAAATTGTGTGTTTGTTTTATGTGGATTCAGTCTCTTTGTCTTGTCAGAATCACCCAGAAATCATCATTCATAAGTAGGCTCCGCTTGAACTGAGTCCGTCAAGTTCATATCACCTTGCTTCGGTTCTAGTTACTGACGCCAACTCGTACGATACATTGGTCTACATGAGCCATCCTCTTNCAACGAGAAATGAAAAAAAAAAAGAGATACATAAAAAAGAAATATAACTTGAAACATGAATAAAAAAGGAAAAGAGAAGAAAAATAATTGAGATTGCAAAAGTCTATTAAATTAGAAACAAAGCAAAACAAAACCAAAATTAAATTATAGAATTTAACAATAAAAAAGAAATTCAAAAGAAAAAAAACACAATACATAAAACAAAAAGACTGTTATGACAAACGTAACACCGATAGACTTTGGAAAGCTTTATTCTACTAGATAATGGTACACTTATTGAGAGTAATATATAGTCTATAGATTTTTGGATGTTTGTTTTATATAGAAGCATTGTTGAATAAATTATTTATTTAAATAAATAATATATAGTCTAAGTAATTTTAATATAAATAATATATAGTCTAGTATTCACTAGGAGAGTTCGCCAAAGGGAAGCGTAATCATAAAAATAAGCAGAGGTATTTTCATTACTTATTACACAAAGAATATGATTGATTTTAACGCATGTAAACCTGTACGGGGTTATTAGTCATGGTACGTACATATTTACTATTTCCATCGATCCAACTGATATGAATAATTTTGCATTTAATATTTAACCCTTAAAAGTGATACTAATTTGATACTACTAGTATACACGGATTATTGTTGACTAGGGCTATGGCACTGGAGTTGAATTCCACACACCCTAGAACTGTTAAAAAAAAGAACTAGAGCTCACATCAAATTAATTTTAATCTCAGTAAAGAACACTTTTTTTTCAGGAGTTTTTTTTAAAATATCTTCTGCAGGGAAGAATTAAGAATTGTCTAGAGCC
The DNA here is from genome assembly GCA_023376005.1 of Doryteuthis pealeii. Lineage (NCBI taxonomy): Eukaryota > Metazoa > Mollusca > Cephalopoda > Myopsida > Loliginidae > Doryteuthis > Doryteuthis pealeii. The sequence goes on along the minus strand of CM042156.1, from coordinate 50,399,413 downwards.
TCCACATAGAGAACGATTAAAGATAACGAGTAAACCATTATATATATAAATAGTCTATATATATATATATATATAATATATATATATATTATATATATACTATTGGTTAGGAGGTTGAAATTTAGAAGGAATATCAAATCAGTTTGAATTAAATAAAAAAATAATAATTTACGGACAATGGTGTTGTGCTGTTGGACCTGTATTTATTAATCTTTTTTGAATTTTCGATAGGTAATACCTTTACAAAAAGAATTCGAAACTTGAAGCATACAAGCTATGGCATCTTTTCTTCCAAATGAATTTTTTTTGAAATGATGTTATTTTTTTAATAACTGATATTCTCGTGTGAACGTGAAGCGTGTTATTTTTGTTTGTACGTGTGTGTATGTTTGATAAAGAGGATTAAATTCGAAGAAAGAATAAAAATTACAGGTCAACACACAAACCACATTTGTTACCGTATTATTATTTATTATTTATTCCAAACTGCATTGTGATAGCCTTCTATCAACCTCCTAACCAATACATACACAATGCTCAAGCAAATTATGAACTCTCTTATATATAATATATATATATATATATATATAGAGAGAGAGAGAGAAGGGAGAGAGAGAGAGGAGAGAGAGCGAGAGGAGAGAGAGAGAAGAGAGGAGAGAGATCAACACCACCGCATTACGGTCATCCTTCACCTACCTTCAAAGGCAGCGTTTTTAATAATTCCAGGAGACGCTTTGGTCCGCAGATTGAGGAATTCAAAACCCGTATGCTAACATTAGTCTACACTAATATCGTAAGCTTTGTTACCATTTACACTACTGTTGGGCCCCAGTGAAATAATCCGTGTAAAATCTTAAAATCAATTCACGTATCATTTGCTCGCAGTTTCTCTTCTTATTATCTCCATTGTAGACACCTGATCATCTTTCGTTTATATGTTTCTGTTGGACATTAGCTACGCTGTGATATCTTACTCTATGGTGTGCCAGCTAGCAAAACATAACATCACCACCGACAAACAATTCTTCTTAGTCTATTACGTCTATACTTCTTAATTACTTATTAGATGAAGTCCATTCACCTTTATCTTAGTCAGTCTTTCTACTTTTAAATAAACGGCTTTGTCTATTTAAAGTTAAGCTGAGTTAGGATTTCCTCAAAAACGCCCATGTTATTAGTGCATTTAAATTACCTGCAATGTGTTTTATATTCATATGAAATAAAGGTTTACATAGTATATGGTGTTGGATAATTTGCGTACTGGTTTTTAACAAAAACGGGTTTGATAAATGATTACTTAGTGTTATTGATTTCTAATATTATAATGTTGTTCTCAAATGGTATTGTAAGCAAATCCTATGAAGGGATTTTTATTTTGAAATCACATTAAAAATGAATTTAGAATAAGCGTAATCCTTTATTTGCTCTCTCACTTTTGTTAGTTAGTCTTTCTAATTTAATGCCAGTACAATTTATTAAAAACTTAAATAATTTGCGCCCTGCGGAACGTGAATAATTCTGCTAGTAAGAATAAGTAAGATTGTTTAGGAAATGCCATTATAACGGTCTAATTCAGAGAATTTTTTCTCTGATAAAACCGATCTCATGTGTTTTAGAAATGAAGAAGAATCTCCACATTCAATGGTAAACTCCTGAAATCGGTGAATCAGTTCACGTTACCTGAGTAGTAATATTTCTCATCAAATAGAAACACAATTTTTTCTCTGATAAAACCGATTCATGTTAAAACACATGAATTCGCTTTTATCAAGAGAAAACATTCTCTGAATTAGACCGTTATATGGCATTTACCAAACAATCTTACTTTATTCTAACTAGCAGAATTATTCACGTGAATAAATGAAGAAGACATCTCCACATTCATTTTGGTAAACTCCTGAAATCGGTGAATCAGTTTTCATCGTACCTAGGTTAGTAATATACTCATCAACAAGAAAGCGACTATCAATGGCACGCATAGGTAAGGCATGGGCTGCTTTAAATAAATTGTCAGTTGATATGGGAAACGATCTTGCTTGACAATTAAAGCGCGAAAATTCTTCCAACGCGTAGTTGTATCAGTGTTACTGTACGGCTGCACTATTTTCGGGACTCTAAAGAATCTCTCTGAAGAATAAGCTAGTGGACTTGCACAAAAATCCGCGTGCAATATTAAACAGACGTAGAAAAAACAAACCCACAAGAAAACAGCTGTTATGGCCACCTGCCCATTATCGGCACCCAACCATCCGTGTGAGGCGAACAAGACACGCTTGGACACTTGCTGGATAAGAAAATGAGATCATTTGTGACGTTCTTCTGTGGGAAGCCATCACATGGGTGCGCCAGATGTGGTGGCCTAGCAAACGACCTACATAGATCAGCTCTTCGCGGATACTGGATGCTGCACAGAGGACCTTTCTTGGAGCAATGAATGATAGGGAGGGGATGGCGAGAGATTGTCATGGATATTCCGCAGCTGCTAGTGCGACAGGATGATGATAATGAATCAGAGAATAAGCATGCCATATGTGAGTCAAATATGTAATTTGAACCCAGATATATCCCTATTTTTCGTACGTAAACTCACAGCTACCTTTGCTAAGAAAAATATTGAACATTGAATAATTGATCGAAACACAATTTTTATGAGCCCAAAATTATTGAACATTACCATAAAGCTACGCTTAGAAAACAAAGAAGTGTGTGTATTTGTTTTCCTTTTGGTCGATGTGTTTGTTATGTGTTGAGCTGAGAGAAAGTTGAAAGAAAAAAATGTTTTATTGCAAGGGTGAATAATGGGAAAATGAAAAGCGGGTTTCAAACGCTGCTCTGTCCTCTTTGGCATTAGATTTATGTGGCAAGTTATTTATACAAAAACAAAAGACAAAAAAAAAAAAAATAGTCATTCAATAAGTGCATGTAAGGAGCGAAGTATATTCATTTCAACAGATATTAATATTGTCACACGTACATACACATATCACAATATATATATATATATAGTATATAATATATATATTATATATATTATATATCACACCGTACATACACACTACACGCTTATATATATTATATATATTAGTATATATTATATAATATGTGTGTGTGTTGTGTGTGTATGTGTTCATGTGTGTGTGGTGCTGTGCGTTGGGTTATACTGTAAAGAGAGAAAGATATTCATTCTCATGAGATATTAATATTGCGACAGCACTATAACACACACACAACACACACACATTATTAGATATATATTATATTTATATATATATATATATATATATATATGCGGGTATGTGTATGTGCGTGTCGCAATATTAATATCTCATGAATGAAATATCTTTCTCTCTTTACATATACACGCACGCACGCACACACACACACACACACATACACACACACACACACATATATATATATATATATATATATATATATATATATATGCGTGTATGTGTATGTACGTGTATATATATATATATATATATATATATATATATATATATATATATATATATATATTGTGTATGTGTATGTACGTGTGACAATATTAATATCTGTTGAAATGAATATACTTCGCTCCTTACATGCACTTATTGAATGACTATTTTTTTTTTTTTTGTCTTTTGTTTTTTGTATAAATAACTTGCCACATAAATCTAATGGCCAAAGAGGACAGAGCAGCGTTTGAAACCCGCTTTTCATTTTCCATTATTCACCTTGCAATAAAACATTTTTCTTTTCAACTTCTCTCAACTCACACATACAAACACATCGACCAAAAGGAAAACAAATACACACACTTCTTTGTTTCTAGCGTAGCTTTATGGTAATGTTCAAATATTTTGGGCTCATAAAATTGTGTTTCGATCAATATTCAATGTTCAATATTTTTCTTAGCAAAGGTAGCTGTGAGTTTACGTACGAAAAATAGGGATATATCTGGGTTCAAAATACATATTTACTCACATATGCATGCTTATTCTCTGAATTCATTATCATCATCCTGTCGCACTAGCAGCGCGGATATCCATGACAATCTCTCGCCATCCCTCCCTATCATTCATTGCTCCAGAAAGGTCCTCTGTGCAGCATCCAGTATCCGCGAAGAGCTGATCTATGTAGGTCTTTGCTAGGCCACCCACTCTGGCGCACCCATGTGATGGCTTCCACAGAAGAACGTCACAAATGAGTTCATCATTTCTTATCCAGCAGTGTCCAGCGTGTCTTGTTCGCCTCACACGGATGGTTTGTGCGATATGGGGCAGGTGGCCATACAGCTGTTTTCTTGTGGGTTGTTTTTTCTACGTCTTGTTTAATATTGCACGCGGCATTTTTGTGCAAGTCCCATCTAGCTTATTCTTCAGGAGATTCTTTAGAGTCCAGATAGTGCAGCCGTACAGTAACACTGATACAACTACGGCTTGGAAGAATTTTCGCTTTAATTTGTCAGCAAGATCGGTTTTCCATATCACTGACAATTTATTTAAAGCAGCCCATGCCTTACCTATGCGTGCATTGATGTCGCTTTCTGTTGATGAGATATTACTACCTAGGTACGTGAACTGATTCACCGATTTCAGGAGTTTACCAATGAATGTGGAGATGTCTTCTTCATTTATTCACGTGAATAATTCTGCTAGTTAGAATAAGTAAGATTGTTTGGTAAATGCCATTATAACGGTCTAATTCAGAGAATGTTTTCTCTGATAAAAGCGAATTCATGTGTTTTAACATGAATTCGGTTTTATCAGAGAAAAAATTGTGTTTCTATTGATGAGATATTACTACCTAGGTACGTGAACTGATTCACCGATTTCAGGAGTTTACCATTGAATGTGGAGATGTCTTCTTCATTTCTAAAACACATGAATTCGGTTTTATCAGAGAAAAAATTCTCTGAATTAGACCGTTATAATGGCATTTCCTAAACAATCTTACTTATTCTTACTAGCAGAATTATTCACGTTCCGCCGGGCGCAATTATTTAAGTTTTAATAAATTGTACTGCATTAAATTAGAAAGACTAACTAAACAAAATGAGAGAGCAAATAAAAAGATTACGCTTATTCTAAATTCATTTTTAATTGATTTCAAAATAAAAATCCTTCATAGGATTGCTTTTAATACATTTGAGAACAACATTATAATATTAGAAATCAATAACACTAAGTAATCATTTATCAAACCCGGTTTTTGTTAAAACCAGTACGCAAATTATCCACACCATATACTATGTAAACCTTTATTTCATATTGATATATAAAACACATTGCAGGATATTAAATGCACTAATAACATGGGCTGTTTTGAGGAAATCTAACTCAGCTTAACTTTAATAGACAAAGCGTTATTAAATAAAAGACTGACTAAGATAAAGTAATGATTATCTAATAATAATTAAGAATATAACGTTAATAACTAAGAGAATTGTGTTGTCGGTGGTGATGTTATTTTTGCTGCTGGCACACCATTAGAGTAAGATATCACAGCTGCTAAATTCCAACAGAAACATATAAACGAAATGATCAGGTGTCTACAATGGAGATTAATAAACAGAGAAACGGAAAATGATACGTGAATTGATTTTAAGGTTTACCACGGATTATTTACTAGGGGCCCAACAGGTAGTGTAATGGTTAACAAGCTAGATTAGTAGACTAATGTTACTGTTTTGAATCCTCATTGATTGGATAAAACACGTCTTCTGAATAAAATAACCCTTGTTGCGGTGGTGTTGATCTCTCTCTCTCTCTCTCTCTCTCTCTCTCGCTCTCTCTCTCTCTCTCTCTCTCTCTCTCCTTCTCTCTCTCATCTATATATATATATATTATATATATATATATATAAGAGAGTTTCATAATTTGCTTGAAGCATTGTGTATGTATTGGTTAGGAGGTTGATTTAGAAGGCTATCACAATGCAGTTTGGAATAAATAAATAAATAATAATACGGTAACAATGGTGTTGTGTGTTGACCTGTATTTTTATTCTTTCTTGAATTTAATACCTCTTTATCAACATACACACACGTACAAACAAAAATAAACGCATTCACGTTCACACGAGAATACAGTTATTAAAAAAATAACATCATTTTCAAAAAAAAATTCATTTAGGAAGAAATGCCATAGCTGTACTGCTTCAGTTCAATTCTTTTTGATAAGAGGTATTACCTCGAAATTCAAAAAAGAATAAAAATCAGGTCAACACACAACACCATTGTTACGTATTATTATTTTTTTTATTATTCCAAACTGCATTGTGATATCCTTCTAAATCAACCTCCTAACCAATATATATATATATATATATATATATATATATATATATATATATATATATATATATATATAATGGTTTACTCGTTATCTTTTAACGTTCTCTATGTGAGGCTTAGAATATTCTAATTCTATCCCCTGCAGAGATATTTAAAAAAAACTCCTGAAAAAAGTGTTCTTTACATGAGATTAAAATTAATTTGATGTTGAGGCTCTAGTTCTACAGATCTAGGGTGTGTGGAATTCAACTCCAGTGCCATTAGCCCTAGGTCAACAATAATCCGTGGTATTACTAGTAGTATCAATTAGTATCACTTTTAAGGGTTAAATATTAAATGCAAATTATTCATATTCAGTTGGATCGATGGAAAATGTAAATATGTACGTACAATGACTAATAACCCCGTACAGGTTGACATGCCGTTAAAATCAATCATATTCTTTGTAATAAGTAATTGAAAATTACCTCTGCTATTTTATGATTACCTTCCCTTTGGCGAACTCTCTAGTGAATACTAGACTATATATTATTTATATTAAATACTAGACTATATATTATTTATATTAAATAAATAATTTATTCAACAATGCTTCTATAAAAACAAACATCCAAAAATCTTATAGACTATATATACTCTCAATAAGTGTACCAATTATTCTAAGTAGAATAAAGCTTTCCAAAGTCTATCGGTGTTATCGTTTGTCATAACAGTCTTTTTGTTTTATGTATTGTTTTTTTTTCTTTTGAATTTCTTTTTTATTGTTTAATTCTATAATTTAATTTTGTTTTGTTTTGCTTTGTTTCTAATATTAATAGACTTTTTGCATCTCATTATTTTTCTTCTCTTTTCCTTTTTCATTCATGTTTCAAGTTTATTTCTTTTTTTATGTACTCCTTTTTTTTTTTTCATTCTCGTTCAATTTGTTTCCATCAATTCCCTTTCTACCTTTACCGACCGAATATCCTCATTCACTTTTCACCCTGTCATTTGCCGTTCAGATTTGGCAATAATTTACAAGTTTTCCAATAATGTTGGCCTTTATTTGTTTTTATCGTAACACCTAAAAGGGAAAAGAGAATTGCTTTCCGATTTCTTTTTTTTTTATATTACAAACAAGTCGTGTTTTCTGGGCAGAAACTCACCAACAAAAAGAACAATTTATTTGTTCAGCAATTGTCATTTTTTTGGCAAACTTTAATGTTAACTTTACAAAGAAGACAAAGTTATAAAACAAAGAAAAGACGAAAGAAAAATATGAAATGAAGAATGACTCATTTGAAGTTCTTCAACTGATATCATAGGGTATTTATGGAGGGTCTTCTTGTTTATAGATGTCACAAGGCGGGACACTCGAAAGGTTGAGTTGGCCGGATGAGACAGTAACAAATCATGAAAATAAAGAGAAACTGAACTAAAAGAAGAAAATTGAAACCTGATATATCCGGGTTAAGGGATATATTATGAAGTTGGTATTTGGTATATTATCGCAGTTGTAGCTGGTACGTCAAATAGCAGTACATCTTCCGAGCAGTCGTGGTGTAGTCTGGTGAGTAAGTTTAGACTGTTAGGCTTAGGCTTAGGCGCTTGTACTACCAGTGTCGAATATTTATACATGACACTGTCCAATAAGATTATAGTGACTGAATAAAGGGTTAGGTTCGAAGATCCATGATGGCTCCCGTTTACGTCAAGAAGGTTCCCGAATACGACAAGAAAGTTCCCGAGTTCGAAAAGAAGGTTCCCGAGTCCGAAAAGAATGTTCCCGAGTCCGACAAGAAATACCTGAAGAAGGCCAGAGGGCATATCGGCTGAAACGTTGTACAAATAACAATAAAGATGGGGACAATAATCCGAATAACGCAGATAATACTATTCTTTTTTATTTATTGAATATTAACAGATATAGAGAAATAGTTGAATGAGAAATATAGTTTCCTTATAGAGAATATACATAAGATGAAATAAATACATATTTTTTTTTAAATTAATAGAAATAATACAAAAGGAGTAAAGAAGATGGGTATGTAGAAATGTACTTATATGTGTGTATATATGAAGTTGCTAAGATATATGAATGTTTGTGAGAGACTTAGATTTCTAGAAGTGTTACTTTGCTGTTGTTTGTATGGAATTAAGTATGTCACCAATACTATGAGCCAGACCCAATACTTACCCGGTTACTTTGGAAACCTGTGTCCAGTGCCTTCGGCCATTGGACCGGTAATATAATATTAGCATGAATTCCAGGGAACCATCCTTCAAGCAACACCTGCTTCCTCGTTTAAAAGAGATTGAGTCGGGTTTATTGCTCGGTGTATGAGGCACCTCAAATAGGAATGCATAGTGTAGCAAGATTGCATTTGGCAAGGACTACTAATGGAAGGGGGAGGAAGAAAGAAATAAGTGAGAGAGTAAAGGTTTAAAAAAATAGTGATGAGCACAAAACAGGATGAACGATGATTTGACCGGAGCGTGACCCCCGAATGGAGAATTGAGTGTCAACCGGAAGTTTCGGGTGTTGACCGGAACCGGGGGTCACGTGGTGACGTGGAACAACGAAGAAAGGGACCGGCCTCTTTTCGATTTGGGACAGCGTAGGGTTAAGACCTGCCCTTGGTCCCGTGTGGGATGACGGTAGTTTAATAGTTCTCTCTCCCTTTCTCTCTGCCTTTCCTCCTCCCCGATACAGCCCACGAGACGAGCCTACCCTGGAAATAAAGGCTAGCAGTTGGAACTACATATTTCTCGCGTTGTAATTTTTATCAACATGATGACCGCCACGTGCCGAATACATTTTTAGTACGGTGAATATATCGCCACCGCCGCCGCGTTACTTATATACGTTTGGGTACTGTGAACATATACGACAACGTTACACTAGGGTATACACGAAATTTTTACACTGGCTACTGCATGAGTTTCGGTTTGCGCGTAGCTCCCCAAAATAATCATACGTCATGTTGCTTAAACGGTTACCTACCTAAGTACTTAACAGGCTCATTGCTGCTTAACTTCAGTGACCAAGTGGGAACTGGTGCTTTCAGCATGGCTTGACTGTAGAGAAAAATAAATATTATGAGCAAACTCGATAGAAATAATACAAATGGAATACATGGTGTGTATGTACGAATGTATGAAGTTCCTAAGATATATGGAAGTTTGTGAGAGACTTACAATTTTTAGAAGTGTTATTTTGTTGTTGTTTGTATGGAATAAAGTATGGTTCCAATACTATGAGTAAAGCTTATGACTAAAGTTTTTTTTAAATATATTTATTCAGTTTATTTTCTTTTATTTCTCATGTGGACGATAAGGAAGAAAAGTTTACGTTCCCACGACAGTTTGAATCTGATATAAAAAATAGAAGCCCGTATTTGTAAGGAGTCAGAATGAATTTAGTTTCAGTGTTACAAGATTCATAGTAGAAATTCAGTCGGAATTTTGCAGTTAATTCATAATTAATAGGAATATGAGTCAAGATCAAATCGTTTACGTGATCAACATTCAAAATGTTTATTTTTACTTTATTCAATCAAAAAGGAAAATGAGAAAAAAAGGGCGGCAAAATGGAGGATAAAAATGTCTTGCGGATGAAGGAATAAGAATAAGACAAATAATTATAAGATGGAGAGAGAGAGAGAGAGAGAGAGAGAGAGAGAGAGAGAGAGAGAGAGAGAGAGAGAGTGAGAGAGAGAATGAAAGGAGAAAGGAGACGATGAAAATACTATGAAATGAACAAATGAAAAATTGGTTAACATATTCATCTTGAAAATCGCCATTTTACTTGGGATGTAAGATACGCCAATATGTCTGCCGTTTTATTCCACCTGGAAGAAGAAGAAGAAAAAAATTAATGATGTCAGGTAGAACTTGTAATATCGGTCAAGGAAAGTAAAATATAAGTGTGGAGCTACAGTCTGACTTTGCATATAAATATGGGCACATATGCACACACTCATATACATAATGACTTATATGTATGTATGTATGTATGTATGTATGTATCTATCTATATATATATATATATATATATATGTGTGTGTGTGTGTGAGTGTGGGGGGTGTATAAAGTTGTATATATATTAATTCATATATATACTACTTTATATATATATATATATATATATATATATATAATATTACTTTATACATATATATACTAGATATTGATGCATTTAACTATTTTACCTTTTTTCTAACACACACACATACACACACATACACTACTAAATAAACAAATAAATATAATAATAATATTGATTATATAATAATAATAATAATAATAATAATAAGAAGAAGAAGAAAAAGAATTATAAATGATTAAATTGATTTATATTACATCCAACACGAAATATTATACATCACCATGGCCGCCAAACGCAAATACGCTCTTTAATACGCACATACATATGCACGTGCAATCCCGCGCTATGATACAGTCATAACGTCACAACCAACTCGCATTTTCATGGACACGCGCATGACAACATACACGCAAGTACAAAAAAACTGCATTCACGTAAACATACAATACAGTTATATAAAAATACTATCATTGTCAAAAAAAAATTCATTTAAAAAGAAATGGCATAACTAGACTGTTTCAGTTCCAGTGATCTTTTGAAAAAGAGATATTATCTCGAAAATTCAAGAATTAAATACAGGTTAACACACAACATCATTCTTACCGTATTATTATTTTTTCTTTAAACCTGCATTGTGATAGCCTTCTAAATCAACCTCCTAACCAATATATATACTACTTTATATATATATATATATATATATATATATATATATTGTGTCATCCACAGACTTCATGTTTTGACATATCACGTCTCTTCACTGTGGCTAGATTTAACAGGCTACCTCGACCGGGAGAGAAACCTGGCCGATTTTTCATCAGTCAGAGTTCTTATTCACTAGGCCATCAGCCACCTGCAGACAAGTATTGGAATTTAACTGAAAAATACATCTATGAATACATATGTTACACTCCTAGAGGGCTCACGCTTGTTTTATAGGAGAGCCTTGCCAAATATATTTTACATATACGTATATATATAGATTTGTGTAAATATATCATTATATATTATACAGATATGTGAGTGTATGTGTGTTATTTTAGGCTAATTCCAGCTCATCATAATCATGTCGTACTGAGAGTACGGTTTCCTTTAACTCTCTCTCTCTCTATCTCTCGTCATTCGTCCTAGTCTGGTATTGATCATGGTAAGTCCTCAGCACGGCATCAAGTATTTATACAGACCTGAGGTATGTACGCTTTTGCTGGTCGGCTAAAACTGGAGTATCTATGTATCTATCTAGGAATACACAAAGAGCGACCGTTTATTTAAAATAAAAATCTTAAAATATTAGTTTAAAAACAAAACCAGTAGTTATAACAAAAAATAAAATTGCTATGAATACAAAAACTATCATAGAGCCAATAATAATATAATAATAATAATAATAATAATAAATGGACAAATATCTAGACCTTGCCAGAGAACTGAAAAAGTTATGGAATATGAAAGTCAAAGTTATACCAATTGTAGTTGGTGCACTTGGAACGGTCCCAAAAGGATTGGAAAAGGGTTTGGAAAGTTTGGAAATCAGAGGAGGAATTGAAACCATTCAGAACACTGCACTGCTGCAATCTGCCAGAATACTCAGAAGAGTCCTGGAGACCTGAGGAGACTTGCTGTCACTCAGACTCCAGTGAAAGACCATCAGCTAACACTGATATGAAAACTCAAAAGGAGTAAATAATAATAATAATAATAATAATAATAATAATAATAATGAAAAGAAAATTAACTAATGTTTTTAAAAATATTATTTTATTGTAAAATAAATTCATCTAAATAAATAAATTTATTGTAGGTCATATGCGTAAATGTGTATGGGGTATGTGTTTCCTTAGCGTAAACAGTTAGATACTAGATATTAAATTTGAATTTAAGTATATACGTAATTGAAACACATACGCTCTGTGTGACATCAACACTTGTGTAAAGTGCTACATCTACACCCTCATGCTGATCTATTACATGTGAACACCTTCTTGAAAGAAACATTCAATATAGACTATATATCTAATTCAACAAAACTTTTATAAAGCCAGGCTGGTCTGGTTAGTGTTTTCTTTTTAATTTTTTTTTATTATAGTCGCTACAAATGCCTGTAATAAAAAAAACAACAAAGTAATAGCTTGATTTGAACCTTTATCAAAATATAATACAACAATGGTGAGTTAGGATGGAGGTTTGTCTCTCTATATATATATGGGTAGTTGATCTAGATGGGAAACAACTATGGCTGAATTCGCTACGATGTCAAAATATTTATTTCCTCCTGTAATGAGTTATTTTATTTTCATGATCAATTTTGTTTGCAATTCTCGCTGATTTTTTTGTGAAGTAAATGAAGGAGTCAGAATATGAATATCTAGCTAGAAAAGTAAATTTATAAATGCCTAACATAAATAAATAATATCAAGTAATATCTGTTTTGATGGTGAAATTGCTTCTCGGTCTTAGTTTAATGTATAATACAAACATCATAAAGCACTTTTTATATTTCATATCTTCCACGCCAATTCATGTTTTAAGGCCTCACTTGGCTGAGGTGATAGCAGCTAATTTGGCCCTCAAACAATGTCCAGTCGTGTGACAGTTGCAGGGGTCAAAAGTGACATATGCGATATACCATCCAATTTCGCGAATGAGGATCCCCCTCTTCCGGTGGTCTCGAATGCTAAAAGAATAAAAATAAAACGGAAAATTGATCATGAGAAAATGTTCATTCATAATAACCAAATAACAATTCAGTCTATATAAATCGATTTTGCGACAATGGTTATTATGTTTAGAATTTTATCACCTTCAGGGTGAACTAAGTATCATGCTTCAATTCAAAACAGCTTTAAAGTTGTGAAAGTAATTGACGAACAAGTTTATTCTCTATTTGATTTATTGTATTCCCTTAAAGCGAAAAGTATTGTTTGCCATTTTTTTTTTAGATTACAAACATGGCGTGTGTTTTTTGGACATAAACTGAATAACAAAGGAGAGAATTTATCTCTTCGTCAAAAGATGACGAAGAGATAAATTCTCTTTTTTGCCAACAGATTGCTGTATAAAATACTAAACAAATCGGTACAGGGTAACGAAAAAAAAACTTTCTTTGGTTTATTATGTAAAAACAGAGAAATATATGAGTTTTCTAATTTGCTTGAAGCATTGTGTTTATATTGGTTTGGCGGTTTGTAATGAAGGCTATCCCAATGCAAGTGTAAACAAAGTGTAAAGAAAAACAAGGTCACTATGATGTTGTTGTTAAGTTTCTGACCGCCATTCTTGACCAGTTGTAAAGGACTTAAAGTAATTAAGTAAGTAAGTCCTCCGCTATGGAATCCTTTGGTAAGTGAATAAGTCCTGAGTTATGGAATCCTACGTAGTGTCAAAGGTCCAGTGATATAATCCTATTTTCCGTGGTCCATGAAGGTTCAAGGCAATTGAGTATAGGTAAGATCCAAACAGCCGGTATAAATAACAATATCAGCAACAGAGTACTGCCAGTGATTGGCCAAGAATATGGTCACATGATTATCGCTGAGTCTATAGATAAGAGTAGGCATCTAAGACACACCTTATATCCAGAAAAGTCAACAGTTGTTCATTTACCTTTGATTTATTCTATTAATATTTCGGAATGAAAGAATGCGTTATGATTTATTATACAGCTGGGTCTGAGGATCACACACACACGCACACACAAATGGACAACAAACGGCTGGAACATACCTCACATCTAGGATTAGCCAAATCACTACAACCAGCATCAAGAAAACAACATAAAAACAAACAAACATTTACTCTGGAAAAGCTCATTTAGGTAAGAGAAAAAATTCTTCTGCATTGCAATGTATAAAGACCAAATTAAATGTTGACCCTGAGCTGTTGAATGATGAGGTTTTGGAAATTTAAAAATGAGATTTTAGATAAAGCTAAGTGCTTTGATAAAAGGATAAGGCTACAAGAAGTAGTAAAAGTGAAGAGAGTGGAATCAACCAACATAAAAATACAAATCTTGACACTTGCCCCTACCAAATGGTCACACAAAAAAGTCATGTGTGTTTGTTGTTTCAGAACACATTTTACACAAGGGTCACAAATTGTATTCAGTAAGAGGTATTTTAGCTGTGCCAGAACCAACAAGCGGCAAGTCTTTGCCTGCTGATATTGCACAGCTAGTGGAAGCATTTTACCAAGATGATGAATATACTCGACTGACGCCATGCAGGAAAGACTATGTTAGTATTAAACGTAATATTCATCAGCAGAAAAGACTCATCTTGTGCAACCTGTATGAGCTCTTCAGACCATTCAAGGAACAGAACCTGACAGTATCCTTGGAGTTTACAAATGAAAGACCAAAATACACACTCACACATTAAAAACACACAGAGACAAACACAAAAACACATGCAAACAAATAGACGCAAAAAAATTGGAATTATATTAAGACATTATTAAACTAACATACACACATAAACACACACAGACACACACACCCACACACACACACGATGAGTTCGGGGAAATAGGGATTAGCAATAAAAAAACAGAATGAGAAACCTCTTTATTGACATTACTCCCAGGACTGAGTCGGATCTTAGCCCTGAAGAGCACTAAGCGAAACTTAAGTAGGTTTATCTGAATCATTAGGTTTATCTTTATATATATATATATTGGGGGGAGAATATGTGCTTAATTGAAGTCATACCTAATTTGAAAATTAATTAGTTGATAATTAATGAATTAGGCGAATATATCTGTTTAAATATAAAGCGTAAACAAACATTTAAACAGATATATTCGCCTAATTCATTAATTATCAACTAATTAATTTTCAAATTAGGTATGACTTCAATTAGGCACATATTCTCCCAAAAATTGTCGGCATAGCCATATCAAACAAACTGTTTGCGTACTTTCATATATATATATTTACCAACCCCTCCACACGAGCAGGATGTGACACAAGGTCAATTTCTTAAGCGGAGTTTAACAGGTTTGAATTCAGAGTTTTCCTTCTCCTACTTTTCATACCTTTCCCAAGGGTATTAGCGTTAAGTGAAAATGCAGTTACAGCGTCCAGGATTTGAAATATATATATATATATATATATATTGTCTAGTGACAACATCTCCCTTCCAGGACTTCATGCTTTCAGAAATCTTCTGACGAAGGGATTTCTTCATCTCGAAATATTAAGAGAATAAATCTAAGATAAATAAAAAAACATCATAGTTACTTTGTTTTTCATTACACTTGCATTGTGATAACTTTCAAAATTAATTGCAAAAAATAGAAATATTTCATTTTCGACATTCATTTATAAAAAACTACAGAAACTATATTATTGGACTATTTTGTTGGACTATCGTCTGACATCTTTAATACAACTCGATTATTTCATTCTCCCAAAACTTTTTCCCAATCTTTCCCATAAAAGAATCGCTTGATACTTCTTGCAGTCTTCCAGGAAAAAAACAATTTTATTTTTATTAAGATAACAAAACGAAAAGACCCCGATAAATGCAATGACGACAAATTATAGCAAATACAGTTTTATTTTCATCATTAGCGGCGATCCGAGTTAACTTATAATAGAGTTGTGAGTGAATTGTCTAAAGCAGGAACTCTGGCTAGTTCGACCTCTTCAGCATCTATCTCGACTCTGCTGCTGGACGAAATTGTGTGTTTGTTTTATGTGGATTCAGTCTCTTTGTCTTGTCAGAATCACCCAGAAATCATCATTCATAAGTAGGCTCCGCTTGACTGAATCCGTCAAGTTCATGTCACCTTGCTTCGGTTCTAGTTACTGACGCCAACCCGTATCGATACATTGTCTACATGAGCCATGAAATTCAAGATCCATCGTCGAAAATGTATTTAAAGGAGACGTGGAACCTTGGCATTGTATCAATGGAAGATGGCTTCTCGAGAAATGAAATTGGCAACTCGAGTTTATATCTATTTCACATTTCACAGATTGGGTTCTTTAGCCTTGGTACGGCAAGCCGGTCCAAGAATAGGAAAACTCTGAATTCAAACCAGCTGTACTATGTTTAAATATTGATCATGCGTCACATTTTTTCGTGGTGAAGGGTTGGGTAAATAGATACTACTCTATCAGGACGGTGATCATAATATTTTGGGCCATCAGTATACACACACACACACACACACATATATATATATATATATATATATATATATATATATATTACGTATATAAACATGTTTGGTTGAACTCGATTGACAATTCCTGTCGTACGTGTTTCACGTGCGTGTATATTTATGTATGTATGTTTATATACTTATAGTAGAGTTGGGAACTCTACTATAAGTATATAAACATACATACATAAATATACACGCACGCATACACACACACACACACATATATATATATATATATATATATATATATATGAACAGTAAAAAAATTAGATTTAATGCCATCAGTCTTTACATGATAAACAAAAATAAATAGAAATAAAGTATAACATAAAATGGGATGAGTGAAATATTACAAAATTAATATATATATATATATATATGCATACACACACAGACTCGCATACACACAGACACACACAGACAGACACACACACACACACACATTTATATATATATATATATATATATATATATATATCGGGTTAGCTCAGTCGGTAGAGCGTTCGGCTAGAAACCATAAGGTTCCTAGTTCGATACCGGTCCTCGCCAACTCAGCGTATGAGTAGCACAGGGATCTGTGCG
The DNA here is from genome assembly GCA_023376005.1 of Doryteuthis pealeii. Taxonomy (NCBI): domain Eukaryota; kingdom Metazoa; phylum Mollusca; class Cephalopoda; order Myopsida; family Loliginidae; genus Doryteuthis; species Doryteuthis pealeii. The sequence goes on along the minus strand of CM042156.1, from coordinate 50,382,296 downwards.
GTAAAGTAAGGAGCTGATGGTAGGTGTGGCGCTACGCCTCAGATGCTAAAAAACAATTGGTCACGATGGTTAGTAAATGTACCCATTTTATAATACATATACATATATATATATACATATATATATATATATACGTAAATATACGCACACACAGACACACACACACACACACATATATATATATATATATATATATATATATACGTAAATATATACACACACACATATATATATATATATATATATATATATATACGCACACACACACATATATATTCATTAATTTTGTGAGATTTTATTCATCCCATTTTATATTTTTCTTATTTATTAGATAAAGGGTTGATGGTATTAAACCTGATTTTTTAAAAAATCTGTCACTCTCTGAGTAACTTCAAAGGAATCAGTTCATACGTAATGTAACAACATTATTAATTAACTTAAGCAAACACAGAATTAATGACAGGTGCGTTTTTTTTACGCTGACTTTAAACATCTTGATGCTTCCAAAAATCAATTACTTCATTTTGGCTTCTTTTGATTATTTTTTGACCATTTCTCTTCTTTCTTTCTTTCTTTCCTGTGCATTTTGTGATCTCTCTCTCTCTCTCTCTCTCTCTCTCTCTCTCTCTCTCTCTCTCTCTCTCTCTCTCCTCGGATTGTATACCCGATGTTGAAGAACCATCATCTATCATCTATCATACCATCTCTCTCTCTCTCTCTCTCTCTCTCTTTCTTCGTTTCCTCGAACATCATCTATCATCTATCATACCATCTCTCTCTCTATCTCTCTCTTTCTCTCTCTCTCTCTCTCTCTCTTCTCTCTCTCTCTTTCATTTGTATACCTGATGTTGAAGAACCATCATCTATCATCCATCATACCATTCTCTCTCCTCTCTCTCTCTCTCTCTCTCTCTCTCTCTCTCTCTCTCTTCGTTTGTATACCCGATGTTGAAGAACCATCATCTATCATCTATCATACCATCTCTCTCTCTTCCCCCTCTCTCTCTCTCTCTCTCGTGTATGTATATGTATTTCATTTGAGTATCTATGTATACGCAAACTCATACTTACATATGCCCATGTACGTGTGTGTGTGTGTGTGTGTGTGTGTGGGTGGGTGTATTTCATATGATTATCTATCTCTACGCAAAAGATGACCATGTACCTACGCGTCTGCATGCGCACTTGAGATTAGGCACAAATTTATTTGATAAGCAAACTTACATAAATACCGGGGCCGGGTTAGCTCAGTCGGTAGAGAGTTCGGCTAGAAACCACAAGTACCTAGTTCGATACCAGCCCTCGCCAACTCAGCGTATGAGTAGCACAGGGATCTGTGAGGTAAAGTAAGGAACTGATGGTAGGTGTGGCGCTCCGCCTCAGACGCGAAAAAAACAATCTCCTTGATCTAGCGCTAGTAAAAATGTGATAGACCCCTCGCTGATTGGCTGATAGCTGATACCGACTTTAGGCACGCCGACGACTTTACTTTACTTACTCTAAAAAGAGCGATTTCTAACGTTCGGGTATGTAAAAAGTATGATAATATTGATTTAACTCTCTCTCTCTCTTTCTCTCTCTTTCTTTCTTTCTTTCCTTTTTTTCAATATGTTCGAGTGAAACAGATTAGCGTTATCGCCATCTCTCTATATCCTACTTTCTTTCTTTCTTTTTTTCTTTCTTTCTTGTCATTTTTTCTGTGTAGCATGTCCTTCTCTTCCTTTTTTTTCTTTATAATAAAAACAGAATAGTGTATGATTTAGCTGGGTTGACGAAGTTCATAGGATATAATAAAATCTGCAGATGAGCAACGTCAAATATCTCAGGTTTCACATTTTTACATTCGATCTTGGACGATTTAGACGATCCGATTTTAACCAGGGGATGTTGCAAGATGTTAACGATCGGAAGATTAAGGAACAAGCCTGTTAATATATAGATATAAGAATAGTATATATATATATATGAGAAAATAAAATGGTGTTGGGTTAGTCCCTTAAACTCAGCTTTATATACAGGAAGGACTTTATATTGTTATTTTGTTGTTTCATGTGCTGGCCAATAAATTGTTTGAATTAAAGGAAATATTAATTCCTTTCTTGTTGTTGTTAGCTTAGAATTGAATGCTATACTAACACAACAATGGCATCAGCCGGAATATGTTTGCCAATTTAATAAAAACTAAACGCACAGGTAATATCATCATCATCATCATGTCGCGAAAGTAGCACAGACATCCATGACAATCTCACGCCAACCCTCCCTATCATTCATTGCTCCCGGGAGCTCCTCTGCGCAGCATCCAGCATCCACACATAGTTGGTCAATATAGGTCCTGGCTGGGCGGCCCACACTAGCACGCCCATGTTTTGGCTTCCACAGGAGTATGTCGCTTATGAGCTCGTTCTTGCTTCTCCAGCAGTGTCCCACATGCCTAGTCCGTCTTACCCGTACGGTTTGGGAGATGGGGGGCAAGTGGCCATACAGCTGCCTCCTTGTGGGGGACTGTTTCCACGACTTGCTTAAGACTGCACACAGCATTCTTGTGCAGGTCCCATCTAGCTTATTTTCAAGGCGCTTCGTTAGGGTCCAGGTGGTGCAGCCATACAGCAATAATGATATAACCACAGCCTGGAAGAATTGTCGCTTTAGCTTGTTAGCGAGATCGGATTTCCATATGACTGATAGTTTGTTTGTGGTCAACCATTCCTTTCCTATTCGTGTATTGATATCGCTCTCTGTGGATGAGATATTACTACCTAGGTATGTGAATTGTTCTACTATTTTGTGAGGCTTACCGTCAAGTGTGGAGATGTCTCCTTTCTTTTTGAAGTTCATGAACTCCGTTTTATCAGAGTTCACATAGAGGCCAATGTTCTTCTCCAAGCTATGTAGTAGTAACTCAGCCTGTGCTGGTGTATCTACAAGAAGTGCGAGGTCATCTGCATAGTCTGCATCTGTGACAGTTTGTGTGGTCATCGCCTGCTCCTTGCCTTTCTTAGTGTGAAACCTTTTTCTTTTATGGTATATAGTGATGTTCGGAGTACATATGCCTAGACTACAGGTAATATAAGAGAATGCAACATTTTGCTAGTTGAAATAAAGGAACAACTAAATCATTATTCGTAGTATTTTAAAAATCCTAAAATAAAGAAACAAAGAAGAAACTTGCAATGTTATTATTCAACCAACAAAAAATATCTGCAACAATATCCTTAATTGTTCGATGAATATCAATAAATCTGATGAAGTGTAATTTCAACGAGGAGAAAAAAGCAATAACAATAATTACAATTCCGGTAGAGATGAAGATTAATTGTATGATGGGTTTTTAAAAAAAAGTTCCATCTAGGCATTTGCTAACAAATGCTTTTAGTAGTTCTGACAATCAAAAGAGAGGGATGGGGCTCAGTTTTCATTTCAAATTGTTTTATTTTTATGTTTTTTTTTTACTCCTAAAATAAATAGGAGGATTTTTCTTACTTATGATACAAACCTTCTGACATTGAATTTTTAACTCCCACCCTTTCAGGCAATGTCTTTCAAAAATTAATTTTTACAACGCCCGGAGGGTGTTTTCTGTTGCCACTAACACTAGTATCTGTTTGGGGTTTTTTGTCTTTAATCGTTGAATTCTAAGCCTTTTGATTTACCTGATTTTCTTCAGACAGACCAAGACTGTCCTTTTGTGTCCTCCGACTCTTTGTTCCCGCCTGAGACAGTCTTATCTGACTATGAATATTTACTGAGGACACTGACTTTTCTGAAAAACAAAAAAAAACAAAAAAATTGCCCAAAGTGTTTTATGAAATGAATGCTTCAGGTCAAAGGTCATCGTTTTTTATTATTATTATGTTTTATTGAACTACAAATTTCCCTTCAAGAAGACAGCTTGTCACTCAAGTTATTTATTTATTCATCAATTTATTTGCATATTTCCCAGTTGTTTGCGCACGGTCCTATTATTTGTATATAGTAGGGATACCCAATTTTGTCATCTGGTAGGTTTTTTAAAAACAAATTAAACAAATTTTAAAAACAAATTAAAATTTAGTAGTTCTGACAATCAAAAGAGTGTTCAACCAAGCTTACCCAAAGCAAAGGAGATGCGGTTTCGAATCCTACTATGATATTTTCTCCCTTGTAGTAGATTGGCGGTTTCGGGCAGTTGCCATAGAAAAAAATCAACTAAAAAGACGAAATAGTCAAAATGAAAAAAAATGAATAGATGACAATGTTGCTTATAAAAAATAAATAAAATATGCTAGTAATAAATACAAGGTGCTGGTTTAGCTCAGTCAGTAGAGCATCCGCACAGGAATTACGAGGTTCCGGGTTCCATATCGGTCCTCGCCAGCTCAGCGCAATTTGGGTAATCTGATTTGTGCGCTAAATAATCTGGAAACTGGTGGTAAGTGTGGTACTCCACCTTAGTAATAACTATTTCTATGGTTTAGCATTAGCGAGGTTATAGACACCCTTGCTCTTCGGCTGATACTGATAATAAACCGTAGCACAGACTTTACTACTACTACTACTACTACTACTACTACTACTACTATATTAAGTAAGTAAATAAATAAATAAAAGATGCTATTAATACACAAATATGTTACTGATAATATTTGTGTAAAGATGATCAGTACTTATTGAATAGAATAAATTAGTTGACTGATTGATTGATTTTAACGGCATGGTGACCCATCTAGGGTTATTTTATGACTAGATGTTGGGGAATCGCATCACATTGTATTTTCATATTTACATTTGTGTGTAGCTAGTATTATCTGCGTTATTCGGACTATTGTCCCCATCTTCATTGTTTTTTTGCACAACGTTTCGGCCGATATAGCCTTCGGCCTTCTTCAGGTATTTCTTGTCGGACTCGGACTCGGGAACCTTCTTTTCGAACTCGGGAACTTTCTTGTCGTATTCGGGAGCCATCACGGAACTTCGAAAGTTCCCGAGTTCGAAAAGAAGGTTCCCAAGTCCGAGAAGGTTCCCGAGTCCGACAAGAAATACCTGAAGAAGGCCGAAGGCTATATCGGCCGAAACGTTGTGCAAATAACAATGAAGATAGGGACAATAGTCCGAATAACGCAGATAATACTAATCTTCAAGCCTCATCTCAAACATTCAGAGAAATTGTGTGTAGCTATTTCTTAAAAGCAGTTTATACATGGTCCTATCAAATATAAATATTTGTCAAACATCTATATCACCCATAGATGAGACTCTAATAGGCTCCACAATTCCGGGTCAGCGTGTACCCGGTAATAATGGCAACGAAGGGGCACTTCACACTCTCCAGATCTCGAGAACTGGTGCCTCGCCATCAGGTGCAGTTTCGTATCATACCGTGGACACCCCTTTTAAGGTGGAGCATTCCACATGAAGTAGTGGCTAATGCGCATGAGTGCGACATCTTAATAAGCAAGTTCGAACTCCAGTCGTGCTATTACGTTTGCTTTCGGGTTAATACCCTTGGGAAAGGTATGAAATCCCTCATCCTTGCAGGTATGGGTTAAATAGTACAACTAACGTTATTCTACAAGGGTGGTTTTGACATTAAATAACTTACGAAAGTTGATGCGTTATTAAACAAAAAAACCTTTGCAGGGAAAAGTGTCATAACCATCTGCAGGTTTCAGTCACTTTGCTGATTCCTTCGGAAACTTCTGTCCAGTGGCTTTGGCCTCTGGACGGTGAAGTAATTAACGCCGTGATCCCCGGAGGCCACCCTCCAGGAAATACCCGCCCCCTTGATTTAAAGGAGAGAGAGCTGGATTTATTTCTCAGTGCCTGAGGCACCCCTTTGAGGGAGAATACCGACGGGATCTACGCATTTTTGTACCTGTTATCCCATGAGCTTCGGTTCGTGGGTGGTCTCAAATCAAATAACCTTGTGTCATACCCGCATACTTGGGATGCGTGGTAAATACAGGGGTTCAGCCAGCGTATTCTTAGCCCCGCCGACAGGTAGGGCTAGAGTTGTGTTACCAACCAATGGACAATCTCTTTGTGAGATCAACAAGAAAATGCCCTTTTCCAGTTGGATTCATTTTCCCTATTTCTTTTCAATATAACAAATCATTGTTATTTATTTTCTCGTCTGTTAAATCTGCGATACCCACGGGTCTGAAGCAACACTGAAAATCGAGATCACAATCAAGGTTAGAGGTGAATGGTTTGTGGGCTATTGGGGAAAAAGTAAAGCAGAAAGGAGAATGGAGAATTGAGGGGTTGGCCGGTCTGAAGAAAGGAGTTGGGTGTGTATGGGGTGTGTGGGGGTCTTTTGCAAAGAATAACGACAGCAGACTGAGACACGATTAAGCGGAACATAATTCGAAAGACAAAGACGCTAGTGCCGACGATAATGGTGCGAGTTCAGCGAGGCTATCTAATAAATAGCCGCGCCGAGACGGGCTTGAAAACTTTTTAAATTGGACGCCTTCCAGATCAGAGGAAACAAAAGAGGGAATAGTCGAAGGAAAGGTAAAAGGCAAAGAAAAAAGGTCAGAGGACGAATGGATTATGATCTGTGCTCAGAGGAATTGTATAAAAGAAAAACAGAAAGCAGAATTAAAGAGAATGGGGTGGGGTGGGTGGGGGAGAAATGACTATTGATGCGAAAGAAATATAAAGGTGGAGGGGGAGATGGAGAGTTTAAAAGGAGAGTTTTAAAGGAGAGAAAGGAGGAAAGGAAAGTTCATAAGGAGGAGAAGGATGAAAGGAGAATCTAATAGGGAGAAAGGAGGAAAGGAGGTTTAAAGGAGGAAAGGAGGAAAGTGGAGTTTAAAGGAGAGAAAAAGGAGGAAAGTTTTAAAGGAGAAAAGGAGAAAAGAGGAAAGGGGAGTTTAAAAGGAGAAAAAAGGAGAGAAAGGAGAAAGGAGTTAAAAGGAGAGAAAGAGGAAAGGAGAGAGTTTTAAAGGAGTTTTAAAGGAGGAAAAGGATTTAAAAGGAGAGAAAGGAAGAAAGGAAAGAGAAAGAAGTTTTTAAAGGAGAAAGGAGAGTTTAAAAGGAGAGAAAAGGAGGAAGAGTTTTAAAAGGAGGAAAGGAGGAAAGGGAGTTTAAAGAGAGAAAGAAAGGTTTTAAAGGAGAGAAAGGAAAGGAGTTTTAAAGGAGAGAAAAGAGAAAGGAAAGGAGAGTTTTAGAAGGATTTAAAAGGAGAGAAAAGGAGAAAAGAAAGAAAGACAAAAGAGAAAGAGAGAAAGAAAAGATGAAAGAAACAATAAATGAGTGGTGAACTAAAAAGAAACAGATTGATAGGGAAAAAGTTGTGATTTGCAGAGTGGCGTTAAAAGAAGTGCCGGATCGAATGAATAAGATGTCTGAATGGAGTAAAGAGAAGAAAAAGAAGAAACAAGAGTGAACCTCTAACATAAGGGAATTAACTGAATGGCTACCACCGGGTAAAAAGATAATGATTTCCATCAGCAGAAAGTGCTAGAATAAAAACAAATATCAAAAATCATTTCTACTAGGGTGAGTCAAAAGTTTTACAATATTTTGGTACGTGCTAGTTTGTGATGCGTATATCAAATGCTAGACGAGGCTGTTTGTACCAATACCCTTGGGAAAGGTGTGCATTCAACTACTCTCTGTGTTGCTATTATTAAATAGGAGATAGACTATGCTCTTTAACCATGGCTAGGTATCCAGTCCAGGCGAAGGAAAACCCTGAATTCAAACCTGTTAAACTACGCTTAAGAAATTGACCTTGCGTTGCATCCTGCTCGTGTAGAGAGGTTGGTATATATATATATATATATATATATATATTATATATATATATCACATGATAGATGCAGTTGAGGTGAGGGAATAATATCCTGTAAGGTTGGTAGTATAATGGTGGTTGGCGTGTAGACACGTTGTGCATTGCTTTACTCGTGTGTCATTTGAAAGCTGCATAGATGAACGCACAACATATGTTGCATATCTTGCAACGGAAGATTCCTCTTCCGGTCAAAAGACAAAGAGAAAGATATAAATCTATGTCTAAAAAAAAGGTCTTCCGGTCAAGAAGCAGGGAGATGAAGAAATAGATAAAACAAAAAAATGAAAACGGAAGCAGAGTCTTTCGGTGGAATGAAAGATAAAGAAATATATATGTCCGTTATCAGATCAAACGATAAATGTGGGCATATTTATTGTATAAAAGGCTTAGCGGATGAAGGATCAAGTCAGTCCCCAGTAGCAGAGAAGATAACTTCGTCTCCCGTCATCAACCCTCGAGCATTTCCACTGTGAACACTCGTCGCCGGCTTCGCCAGCCACCCGGCATTTTCATTGTGAACACCGTCACCCTTCACCCCCACACACCGAAGAAAATAAAGACGGGTCCTATTTTTATATATACGTGTCTGTGGTTTTATTGAAGTCCAGTCTGATTCCATGATTTATAAATTTGTACCAAAAGCAACCAAAAAAAATTTTTGAGCAAGAAGTGAAGGTGCAGTTGACCACTGAATTTAAATCTGGCCCAGATTGCGAGGTCAACTAGGCCTAAAATCGTGGGTTTCGAGGTCGTGCTTCAAGTTATAGAGTAAAATCCAACGAGTAGCATTCGGAGAGTCAGATGATCTCGCATCTCACAGTTTAGTGCAGTTCACCATCTTCAAGACCACGGAGATGCCGGATTATGCCTAACGTTAGTATTGCAAAACGTTTGTAATTAAAGGCAGTTGCAATACGAAAAGTGAGAGCACAGTTAATCACAATCATCATCATCATCATCATCATCATCATGTCGCGCATGCAGCACGGGTATCCATGACAATCTTTCGACAACCTTCCCTATCACTCATTGCACCTGGGAGCTCCTCTGTAGAGCAGCCAGCATCCTCACATATCTGATCAATGTAGGTCCTTGCTGGGCGTCCCACACCTGCCTTTCCATGTGTTGGCTTCCACAGGAGAACGTCGCTTATGAGCTCGTCCTTGCTTCTCCAGCAGTGTACTGCATGTCTTGTCTGTCTCACTCGGATAGTTTATGAGATGGGTGGGGGGGCAGGTGACCGTACAGTGCTGTTTCCATGACTTGTTCAAGACTGTGCACAGCATTCTTGTGCAGCTCCCATCTAGCTTATTCTCAAGACGCTTTGTTAGGGTCCAGGTGGTGCAGCCATATAGTAGCACTGACGCTAACCAAATGATGCTGACTTTTTTTTAGATATAACGTGTGTGATGGATCCCCGCTCCTACTTATAGACTAGGCCATAATCATATGACCTATCTCTCGGCCAATCACTTGCAGTACTCTGATGTTGATACGATACTACAACCAACCCTACTGGTCATAATTACTGGGATATTCATGGACGACGGACACAGGATTAAATCACTGGACCTTTACCAATACGCAGGATAGGACTTCTACGCTCACCAAAGGATTCCATAACTCAGGACTTTCTTTAAGCTCTTTTCAACTGGCCAAGGATGGCATTTAAAAACCGTAAAAAAATGGTTCCAGAAATTTCGCTCGACGATTATGCATGGTAGGGTAGGCCTTCAATTGTGCATTCTGATGACGAGTCCCAGGTCATAGAGGTAAATGAGGTGAGTATAATTCGGAGAGTATCAGGCGAGCTCATCATCTCACAGTACAGCATGGTTCGGCACCATCACAACCTCGGTAAAAGCATCCAGAGCTGCCAAATAGTGCCTCAATTTACCAAAGTATGATTGCAAAACTTTTGACTTACACTATTATTATTTCTGTTATCCAGTCAATTTAATGTCAATCATTTAAACCAAACGATTACAGACGGTAATTGTAACTTCAACAAATGAATCAACATAGCAGGGGAAAAAATAGATTTACGAATTGTATATTTACTAGAAGCGGCTTCCCAGCGTCTCCTGGTTAGAAATCTTGGTGTATTGATTTGTTTACTTTTGAAATTAACAAATGCAAGACATACTTAAGTAGAATTTCAATGCTATCTCTATGTATATTCTAATTTTCAGATACCTTCGAATATAAATCAAATTATTAAAATTTTTGCACCACAAGCAATAATCTGTGATATTCAATATATATACATATATATAATCATCATCATCATGTCGCGCTTGTAGCACGGATATCCATGACAATCTCTCGCCAACCTCCCCTATCATTCACTGGCACTTGGGAGATCCTCTGCGGAGCAACCAGCATTCTCGCACAGCTGGTCAATGTAGGTCCTTGCCGGGCGCCCCACACCTGCCTTTCCATGTGTTGGCTTCACAGGAGAACGTCGCTTATGAGTTCATTGCTTCTCCAGCAGTGTCCTGCATGTCTTGTCCGTCTCACTCGGATAGTTTGTGAAGATGGGGGGCAAGTGACCGTACAGCTGCCTCCTCGTGGTGTGCTGCTTCCACGACTTGTTCAAGACTGCACGCAGCATTCTTGTGCAGCTCCCATCTAGCTTATTCCCAAGACGCTTCGTTAGGGTCCCAGTGGTGCAACCATATAGCAGCACTGATACAAACACAGCCTGGAAGATCTGTCGCTTCAGCTTGTCAGGAAGATTGGACCTCTATTTTATTTTTGTAGTTTCATCCACACATACATATATACGTATCAACTGCTCTTTATATATTTATAGATATGATCTTATGAATTTTATATTGCTCTGTGAATAATTTTGTAGATTGATGAATTGATTGTTTTGACATGACAACCCGTTTAGGGTTATTTCATGTTTACAGGTTAGAGAATCGCGTTCATTATACTTTCGTATATATTTTTGTATAGTTGTTTTTAAGAGTTATTTTTTGCATGTGGTCCTCTCGATTACGAATAATCTTTGAACACATCTATTAGATTGTTCCCTAATAGGTAATACCACTTGGGATGCAAGTAGGCCTGGAAGAAATAGCAATAAGGGTCTATACACTCCCGGAATCTCCAGAATAGGAGCTTCACTGTCAGTTTCACTGCGCAGTTTAATGTAATACCCAGGACACAGAAAAACAAGTATGTATCTTTAGCAGCCCTTACACACGAGCAGAATGTGACACAAGGGCAATTTTTAAAGCGGAATTTAACAGGTTTGGATTCAGAATTTTTTCTGGGTTTTGACTGGTTACCTAGTCAAGGTTACCTAGTCCAGTCTGCCCTAATATTTACACATAGCTGGAGGGTTAGTATTTGGATGCATACCTTTTCCAAGGGCATTAGCACAATGTGATATTCAAGAATATGAACTCGGGTCGACGAGTCCATTTCCTGCGACTCTAACCATTACACCACGGGACTAGTATAGGTGAATAGGAAAGGGTAGTGTAAAAGAGAAAAGGAAATAACAAATGTAAATCAAGAAAGAGAGATTGGTGACTCAAGTAAACGTGGTGAGTATAAGGCTAGTGGATTTCAAGAAGATGACATCATCATCATCATCATCATCATCATCATTCACAACAGCAACACAACAACAACAGCCAACAAGAGTATCAAAATATCAGCAAGTTCCATGAACATAAAAGCGAAAATCAGAGAAAGTTTCTGTCAAATCAAATGGCCGACAAGATGGATTGTTTAATGTAATCAACAATGATTGGTCACCATCGAATCTTCTGTTACATTTCAATCTGGACAGCCACGGTCCTGCCGACGAGTCTTTTCAAGTTTCAACCTTCAATTCCTGAATTCCGTTCGATCACTTCGATCATTTATTATGGGGCGTCGTTTTGTATCAGTGAATGCAAAGAGAATGCATGTGCATATGCATTTTAATGCACTAATGGATTTGAAAGAAGTGCATTACAAGACAAGGCGAAATTGCAATCATGTAATTATTTGAATGATTCATTGCAGGAATTTACATTGATTTGTAACATTGTTACACAAATGAAAATGTCTTTTTCGAAAATGAATATCACCATTCTGAAGAATGAAAGACTGAAGAATGAAAGGCTCTAAAGTTTCTTTCATTATTCATTAGTGGCGAAATTCTTTATTCTCGTAGTATTGACGGCCGTTTTCATTCTAACTTGTTAGTGACAAAGTGAAACTTATGTCCTGTAGGCTGGGGAAAAGAATACTCCCACTGCACCTCTGTAGAAGGGTAAGACCCCCCCCCCAAGTATAGCCACCTATTTGCAGTGAGTGGCGACCCATGATGCTTAAGGACGGAATCCTAGTGGATGAGTAGTCCATGACATGCAAAACTCCACTTAGACACTAACTTAGGCTAGACGGCCAGCCAAGAGAGGTCTCCTCCAATCAATCGTCTGGTTCTGTCAAGCCCTAGCACCTATATGATTGTCCCAAACGTATTGTCCTTATGGTAAGCCCCAACTCTTGCTATCATATATGTACTAGAAGGCGGTGAATGAGGGTCTTATTGTCCTGGGTATGACATTAAACTCTATCTGATAGTGAAGTTCAATTCTGAAGCTCTGGGGAATGTGGAGTTCACCTTCATCACCATTACTCCCAGATCCACTGTGTCCCGGAGTGGTAATACCTGTTAGGGTCCCATCTATAGGTTAAATAGAAAAAATACGTTCTAAAAGTTGTTAAAAATTGAGTTTAAAAAAGATTAAGTACCCATCAATAATGAATAAAATAAATCGTCTTCCACATAAAATGACCCAACAAGGGTTGACATGCCTTAAAAACCCAACCAACCAACCAACCAACCAACCAATTTTAACTTGTTAGCGACAAATTGGTACTGCACCAATCTATTACATCCCATTAGAATTTGAAACAATATGGAAAATCATGTGCAATGGATGAAAAAATAAATGATTTCGCAATTATTCAGAGGTTGGACTCTTAAATAAATATTATCACAACGTAATTAGTTTTTCTTCTAAATTAACAATAACTGTAAAAAAAAAATCACCCGACAAAAAATATAGTGTAAACGCCGGTCAAAGATTTGTGGCTAGCGTTTTATTCTTTTTAAAGAACTGAAAACATTCATACCTTTATTTCGTTTACCAGTAATTCTCGAAACCATAGATTCAAAGTCTCTTTGCCATTTCTAAATATGTTTGCACGTGTTAAATCAACGGCGTTTGGTGACCGTCAGTTTCTCGTCTATTCCATCATCAGATCAAAAGGTTTTAACATAATCGGTATCCCGTTTTATACGGTTGTGAAATGTTATCTAGTTTATGGGACATTTTGTGAAGGGCAAGTTTATACTGCGTTATTATTTACTTGTCTATATTTACTGATTTTTTAATTCATTATTCTCATATGTTTAATTTATTTTCTATTATTCTTACTAGCAAAATAAAAACGACCTCCGGGCGATGTAAAAATAAATTTTTGAAACATATTGCCTTGAGGGGTGGGAGTTAAAAATTCAATGTCAGCGAGTTTGTACCCTAAGTAAGTAAAA
>CM042156.1:50351450-50366450 GCA_023376005.1 Doryteuthis pealeii | reverse complement strand
CTTTCTGGTGTCGGGGTGTAACTGGTATAACAGTCCCCCAAAGGGTTCAAAACTTGTGCCACCTCCCCATAAAATCACTACTGCAAAGCTCGCTCGAACCACTACCATTCCTACAACCTCCTACTACCAATGATTATTACCTCCCACTTCTAATTCCTTGCTACTACTCGTTCTCGTAAAAACGAGACACGAAATCATACCATCGTTTCCCACTTGAGGATGGCAAATTGTATTGCCGAAAGCGCTCGTTTTGAAACCTTTTGGGGACTGTTTACCAGTTACACCCCGACACCAGAAAGATTGCCCGAAAATTGGAACGGATCAACGAAAAACTTGTCCGGACAGGAATTGTCTGTACAGTTCAACAAAACTTGTATATATATATATATATATATATATATTATATTATGTGTGTGTGTGTGTGTGTGTGTGTGTGTGTGTGTGTGTGTGTGTGTGTGTGTACGTGGTGTGTGTGTGTGTGTATATTATATATATGTATGTATAATTTATAAAAATGAAAAGAGCACCAAGTTTCATAGACGTGTGATTTTTAAAATAATTTTAATAGAATTACATACGGTGATTCATTCATTTTCCTAATATATTATATATATATATATATTATATATATATATATATATATATGGAAGACGGTGCAGTGAAAAGTTCGTAGAATGAAACGTTCATATGATCACGTCATATCTGCGGTTGAAGAAAATTATTTTACAAATTGGGTCCAGGCACTGCAACACCAATGGAAAAATGGGTAGACCAAACGAGAGACTACCTCGATAAAATTGTTTCAAATTATATATATATCCACAGACACAGTGTTTCGACGTTTACCTCTCATCAGTGTGGCTAGACTTAACAGCTTCTAGCCGGGAGTGAACCCGACTGAATTTTCATCAGCCCGATTCCTTTACCTCTCTGCTGTTGCAATAAGAAGCGAACATTTAACTGATTATTACATACATTCGGAGATATATTTTACGATCACCAAAGAACTCAAGTTTGTTAGCAACAATCAACAGAGAAACAGACAGACAAACAGAGAAAGAGAGAGTTATAGATATAGATATATAAAAAATGTTATTCTAGTTCCAACGGGATGAAATTCAATATTCTATAAAAAAAAAAAAGGAGGTCCGCAAAATGTATTGTTTTTAGAAAATTTTAGTTCTTTTTATCTTACATATGCGACACGTGTTTTCAGATCTTCTGGTATCTTCTTCTCAGGTGTTTGATCACAAATATGAAAATTATATTATTGATTCAAAGCTGAAGAAGATACAAGAAGATCTGAAACACGTGTCGCATATGTATATAGATATAGATATAGATATAGATATGGAAAGTGATGTTGTCTTCTATTGTACATATATGTATTTTCTGTTTAGGAATCTCCCATACACAGTCTCAGGAAATATGCATTTGACATCTGTCCATTAGAATGGAACCTTCAAAAACGCACTGACTTTACGAAGTTTCAAAAATAGATCCACATCCGGACTATTGTAATAGAAAAAAATCACCTTTGTATCAAGTGTCTTGGATACACACACGTTTATTATATATAGTAATGATATATATATCTATATATATATATATATATATATGGAACCTTCAAACACCACACTGCCTTTACGAAGGTTCAAAAATAAATCTGCAACCGGACTATTGTAATAGAAAAAAAAAAGTCACCTTTATATCAAATTTCTTGGGATACACACACGTTTATTTATAATATATATTATATATATATTATATATATATATATATAGTATATATATGCACATAAATACCTATGTAAATATTCGATGCCTTTGTGTCTGTGAAATGTAGACTGAATTACATGTTTTATGTTTGAGTATTAATAAACCAGGAAAGATGAATTTTGTAAGATGAGATTCTAACTATAAGATACATTTCTACTATAGAATAATATTAATCACGTGATCCGATTTGAAGTGTCGCTACAATCTCGATGTTCCATTTCTTACTGGGCGAACATCGAAGGATCAAAGGTTTTGGGAAAAAAATGATTTGTATACGATTTCCTCAAAATGCGATTAAAATTAGCCTGCCCCCTTGAGAGTCGATTTATATAATATATATATTTATATATATATATATATATATATATATATATATATATATATATATATATAATATATAATATACTATTAAATATATGTATTTATATGTGTTGTGTAATTGTGATAATGTTGGAAAGAGAAAGGAAAGATTATGTCAAACATATATGTCTTAAAAAAAAAAAATACTTTCTGCGTGAGTGCACGTTTAGTTACATAGGAAATGTGTAGGTAATAAATAGATCTATACATATTATATTTATGTACTGATACCCTCAGTTAGAAATATGTCTCTCAGTCTTTTAGTTGTTTTATATATAATTATATCTATCTGTTCATCTCTTCATCTCTCTCTCTCTCTCTTCTCTCTCTCTCTCTCTCTCTCTCTCCTGTGTGTGTGTGTGTGTATATATATATGTCTGTCTGTCTGTCTGTCTGTTATCTATCAGTTTTCATATTTATCTATCTATCGATCTCTATGATATCCATATGTACAATCTGTTTCTATCTATCTATCTATCTTATCTATCTATCATTCTGATTTTCTATCATCTATCTATCTTCTATCTGTTCATATTCTATCATCTATCATATCTATCTTTTCATTCTTATCTACTCTTATCATTATTTCTATCTATATATATATCTATCTACTGTTCATTTCTATCTATCTATCTATCTATCTATCTACACACACACACACACACACACACACACACACACACACACACACATATATAAATATATATATTATATATATAATAAGTCTATTCATATCTATCTATTTATCTCTGTGCATTTCTATCAGTCTATCTATATCTGTTCATTTCTATCTCTCTTTCATTTTATATCTATTCTATCTATCTATCTATCTATCTATCTATTATCTATCTATCTATCTATCTATATATATAATATATCAATCTGTTCATATCTATCTATTTATCTATGTCTCAGCCTGTTTCAATACTTTTATCAACTCTACAAAAAAGATTGTTAGGGTCATTCATTAGAAATGATTTTCATCTTAGAATTTTGGAACCCTGTGAAAAAAGAATAATCAATTTTGGCGCGGGGGATTTATTTGAATTCAGCTTTCAGTCTCAACTGAAAGACTGTATTAAAATAGATGGGTCGGGATGGAGGATATGAAATCCTCGGAACTGACAGGATCGACTGCTTCTTAAATCTTGTTTCTATTTACCTTCAATTCCCGTGACCTTAAACAAAAAACAAATACTGATTAAAATGTCAAAATCTGCTGATTGAGTTAAAATTAAATTCCCAGACTGTTGCATATTGGTTCTAATAGAAACGGAAGTACCGTTTCGGCCATAGTTCTAGGAGACGGAAGGATCATTTCGGCCATTGTTCTAGGGGACGGAAGTATCGTTTCGGCCATTGTTCTAGGAGACGGAAGTATAGTTCCGGCCATGTTTGACTTGTAATAAAAAGGCGGAAGTGTTTATTCCACCAGCTCAGTACGACTAGATTACGTTGTTGTTGATTATTCGCGAGTATTTGCAGAGCTTCACCTACAACTGCTGTGCCCACATTTGCCTGTTTCTCATTAGCCACAAACATGGCTGCTGTCAATAAGGACCACCCCCTTAATCTTTTTTCACGAGGCCAAGCCATAATGATGATGATGAGGAGGAGGAATATCAATACTAGTATTGCTAATTAATAGTTGTTTAAGTACATTACGTGAAGGTCTTTTAAGACCTATCATATGATGGCGTCATAAGAAATGGATATGGCAAACCGAGTTCAAATACTGGACGAGGCTCTTTGCATTTCACACAATACCAATTTGAAAAGGTAGGAATCGAACTCTTCTCCCTCCAGCTATGGATAAAAGTAGGGAAGTGTGGACTCTTTAAAATTGGTCTGACAAACAATTTTAACTTCTCTACTATCATATTTATTTTTCACCCATACCAATTATCTATTGACTTTTTCTACTAACACAAGTATACAAGGGCTGCTTAAAAATCACTTAGTGCCTGTCATACTAGAGTGGACCATCGCCAAGGGTCTACTCTTGTTGAGAACCATGACGCCTGGGGTATCACTACTAACCATGTCTTCTTTAAAAACAGCTAAAGGGCCACCCTCAAAGACGAAAAGCAAAGGAGGAAGAACCACAATGCATTGCCATCAGACCCTGACCAGGCCTTCAACTTCAGCTGCTATGATCGTGCCTGCCTGTCCGTCCCTTATAGACGTTATCAGTCACAAACTGTTAAGTATCTGGCCGCCATCCTTGTAAAAGTAGTAAAAGAACTTAAAGTAAATAAGTAAGTAAGTCCCGAGTTATATAATCCTTTGATAAGTCATTAAGTCCTGTGGTATAGTATCCTTTGGTAAGTGAATAAGTCCCGCGATATAATACTACGTTCCGTCGTCCAAGAAGATCCAAGTAGTAATGATTAATATGACCAGAAAAGGTCAGTATAAATAATAATATCAGCAGCAGAGCATTGCCAGTGATTGGAAAATAGGAATCCTTCCCAGGTCACGTGCTTATCGACGAGTCTATAAGTAAAAGTAGCCGTCTGGCACACGACTTATATCACAAAATTCCAACACAAACATGCCTGATATCAACCTGGAACACGCCCCTAATTTTCGTTCAAAAAGCAAATCTGATGAAATTTTCCAATTTTAGATTATGAAGAGAGAATCTACAAAATGTTTGATATTGAATTTCTATTAACCACAGTCGAGTTGGGTGTCAGGGTCTGCTCAGCCACCTTAAGTATCACGGATCACCACCCATGGCCAACAGGTGGTCCCATTGGAAGGGGGTCTTTCCCCTCTGCCGAGGTGCAGTCGGTGTTTTCTAAAGCCGCAGCTAACTGGGCTATATATTGAATGTTGTTCGGAGGTTACAACATCACATACTTGTATACACACACACACACACACACGCACACACAAACTACCAGGTCACACACAAATGCATACACCCATTGTATCTTCTTAAACAGACACACAATATACATATATACATACAAATATACTATATAGCTTTAAAAAGATTTTAAACATCCGAATCATGTGTCACGCATAATGAATTCAACTTTTTAAAGATTCAAACCATTCAGCGGATCTTTTTTTTATCATAAAATACTTATTATATATACTAGCAAATATATGCACCCTCCGGGTGCAAGTATTTAAGTTTTAATATAATAAAATATCATGTTAAATTAGAAAGGCTAATGAAACTGAATAAGAATTCAAATAAAAATATTTGGAACAGAGGGGGTATGATTGAAAAATAGAACAACTTTGAAATTAACTCTTCCATCATTTTCCCTTACTCCCGTCTTTCATTGGTAAATTTTCCTAATTTAACTATTTAGTTAAAGTAGGAAGTAAAGGATAATATTACAGTTATTTCTTCTTGTCAATGGATTTCTTTTAAGATTTATCCCCGAGATTTTTGCTTATATTCATTAAGATAAAACCAAACAATTAGAAATCAATAATATATTTATTAAAATCAAACTTTTAATATCAATATTCAAATTAGCCTTCCAATTCACACTGTAAACCGCTATTTTGTTGTATATATAAATACAATTGCATGTTATTAGTATGTAAATATGGTCAACATGATTAATAATGTAAAGCAATTTTATTAATAATAGACGTTTAAATAAAAATTAAATCAAAGAGAATGTGATGTAAATAACATAGGGAATTGTGACTTGTATAGTAATATAGTTTCGGTTACAGACAGACAAACCCACAATCTCCATTATACTAAGATGAATATGTATGAGTTTTTCGTGTGTGCGGATGTTTGCACGTGCATACGTGTAGGAATGTGTGAACGTGTGTATGCACACGTATGTACGATTCTACATTCTAAACTTTTGACCACGCACATTAGCTACCGTCTAAAAAAAAAATAAAAAGTTCTAAGAAAAAACAACAGGAATAGTGATAATCGAGAGACCAACCGCGGCAAAAAAGATATACAAAAGCCATTAACATACACAGGCGAAAGTCTAACTAGATCAATAATAGATTAAGACTTACCAGATGTTTTTATTCGCCCACAACCTAAACAACATATTTATTTAATTAGAAATTAAAATTAATGCAAATTGAAAGACGTGTCATAAAATTGAATCAAGAATCAATGATAAATTTTGTATTTGTATTCAGGTTAACGTTTCCGACAAATTTTCATTTATATTCCAATCTTTGTTCTCCCAACTGACAAAAAACTGGAAATAAACTGGCAAAGACTCTCCAAGCGACGAAAAAGGGTTTTTCTGATCGAGAGAAACAATCTTGGCTTCTATTTCTCTTCATTGGTTGAACCATTCCAACCAACAAGGATAACAGGATGCTTATAAAAGGATATTACTCATAACCTGGAGAGTATGAGTTCAATCTCTGTGCTGGGCAGAATAGTTCTTTCCGCTTAACTCTTATAAGTAGTTGAAGAGAATGATCCGATTGATTGATCAAGTTTAACGGCATGTCAACTGATCCGGGGTTGTTTCATACCAAGCTGTAGGTTGTGAGTGATGGTCAAATTTATTGTTGTCTTTTTTCAAGGATTTTTAATGATTTTGACTATAGGTGGTTTGCAGTTGTTTGTTGCTAAGTGGTTTGGAAATCAGGTTAAGGGTAAAGTTTATAGGGTAAAGTTCAGGTTTGGTATAAGCGATAGTTTGGTAGAACATTTTTTATAAACGATTTTTACAAACAATCTTTTCTACTTAACCCATAGATGGGACCCTAATAGGTACGACCACTCAAAGTGGACCTGGTAGCAATGGTGATGAAGGGGTGCTACACATTCCCCAGACCTGCAGAAATGGAAACTCACCATCAGATAGAGTTCCCAGGATATGAAAGCCCGCACCCACCACCTTCTAGTACCCATATGATAAGAATGGTTAGGGCTTGCTATAAGGGCAATAGGGTTGGGGCAATCATATATATATTGACCAACCCCTCCGCACGAGCAGGATGTGACACAAGGGCAATTTATCAAGCGGAGTTTAACAGGTTTGAATTCAGAGTTTTCCTTCTCCTAGACTGGTTACGTAACCAAGTCCAGTCTTCCCTGCTATTTATCCATAGCAGGAGGGAGAATTGGATTCATACCTTTCCCAAGGGTATTAGCGCTATGTGAAATTGAAACGGCCTCGTCAAGGAATTGAACTCGGGTCGTCGAGTCCATTTCCAATGACTCTAATCATTAGACCACGCACTTCCATATAGGACAATCATATAGATGCTACGGCAGGACGTGACTAGCCGATTGATTGGAGGGGGCCTCTCCGACCGCCCGTCTAGCCTAAGTAAGAGAGTAAGTGGAGGGTTACATGTCATGGACTGATCATTCACCTGAGTTCCATCCTTAAGCATCACACTCATGGCCAATAGGAGGAGTCTTACCTCTCTGCAGAGGTGCAGTCGATGTATTCTAAAGCCCCAGCCGACAGGGCTAAGACTGATCCGAGTAATTAATAACATCTGTCGGGTTTTCTGTTTTCACCCAAGCATCGTCGATAATACCGCCATGGACAACCGGTTCTCTCATCAAAAAATATTAATTCATCCCCCACCCACCGAGATAATCTGTCTCGGATTTTATGCCACCTCACCGGTCAAACTAATTAAACCAATAGGGGGTGACATGACGCTTACCAGGTGTCACGATTTAAAACCTGGACGTTGTGAGTTCGAACTCTAACCTTTACCTCCACTTGTTAGGGTCTCATCTATGGGTAAAATAGAAAAAAACATGTTTATAAAAAAAATTGCGTACTCATCAAAAATGAATTTATTTCAAAACCTTTTCGGCTTAAATGACCCACTGAAGGTGTGTATGCCGTAAAAAAAAAAACAAAAAAACAGACAGTCACTTTACCTCCCGCTACAGATAAGATGGACATATTGCATCATACAAGACACGTTCGTGCCCGCTAAGCCTCACGATGTAATTCATTTCTCCTCTTGCTAAAGTACAAGACGTCAACTGTAATTCAATTTCACACCTTAGTGTCACTTATTAACCTGCCCCACCCCCGGGGCCTATGTCCAGTGGCTTTGTGGAATGCGCGATAAAAAAAAAAACCTCTTAGTGTCACTTAACTCATTTCTGCGTATTTTGTTCTTGAAAATGAAATATTTTCCCTGAAGAGCGGATCTTAAATGAATCACATAAATTCACATCATAAGACAAAAATTGTGTAAATTCTTTGCATTCCTGAACGAACCATTGTTCGAAGTGTCTCTTATTTTACTTTCTTTCTTTTCTAATACAAATTATAAAGTTTGTCTACGATAAATATTTTGAAAAAAAGTCTTACTTTTTAAATCTTCTTCTCAAGCAACGGTATTTGTGGAGGACACCGTACAAGTTTAAATTCAAAAGCTAAACATAAACTCTCTCTCTCTCTCTCTCTCTCTCTCTCTCTCTCTCTCTCTCTCTCTCTCTCTCTCTCTCGCGCGCGCGCGCGCGCACACACAGACGCACACAACCACACACTCACTCACTCCCTCGCACATATATACACATACACACAAATACACTCACATATATATATACATATATACCAAACGCAAGCATACAGACATATGAGAGTGTACACATACACACACACAAATACACACACACACACACACATGCACACGTATATTTATATATACAAGTTGTGTCAAAAAAGTATCGAAATTTTTGTATATTTAGACACACCTTGTATCCTGAAAAAATCCTGAAAAAATGAACGTTACATTCATTGTTCCTTTCTATCTTGGTAAATACAGTTAAAAACTCAGCACATTTATGACACACCTTCTATTCTGAAAAAAGAAAATTGGTAAATACAGCTTCAATCTCGATATTTTTTGACACAGACTATATATATATATAATATATATATATATATATATATATATATATATATATGCTTACCAAATGCACACACATATGCATGTAAATCAATAAATGCATGTCCAATGAAAAAGCACACATTTCAAATATCATAAATAACTTCGTTTCTCAGCTTTTTGCTTTTCATAAGAAAAATAATGCGAATATAAAAATAATGTATGTATATATACATATATACATATATATGTACATATACATGTGTGAGTATGTATGTATGTTCGTTTGTGTGTGTGTGTGTGTGTGTCTGTGTGTGTCTGTGTGTGCTTATGTTTATTATGAAATCAATTAGGATAATCGACTCGAGTTTGAAGTCCAACATTTTTAGCGATTGATTTTCCTTAATACATTTCAACATTTACAAATGTGATCGATAGATTTTGTTTTAAGAGTTGACAACGACTTTTCACCGCCCCCCCACCCTCGCCTCTTCCTTCTTTACTTTTAGAAAAAAATGTTTCTCGATGATTTGGTGCTGAAATCGATCAAGCGACATCAGCTTTTCCTTTGATCAAATACATGATGAATGATTTATTTTATTGTTTTTATTTTTTTCACAACTCAACCAAATAATTTTAGTTAATGAATGATTCTTAAAAGAAACGAATAAATATGGAAACAAGTTATCACTAGATTGTCTTTTTTTAATTATTTGGATGATGATCAGATATTTAAAAAAAGAGGGGTCCACAAAAAAATGTCTTATTTTTTCTATTAACCCCTCTTTTTTTTTTTTAGAATTATTCGGACTATTGTCCTCATCTTGTTATATGTATACCATTTTCTCCTTTTTTTTCATATTATTATTATTATTAAGGTGTTTTTTCTCGCTCGCCTAAGCTGGTGATTCACTGGTGGCTGAGTGACAGCAAGTCTCCTCGGCTCTTTCTGAGTTTTCTAGCTGATCATAACAGTACTGTTTGGATGGTTTCGATTCTTCTTCGGATTTTCAATTCTTCCATGCTCTTTTCTAGACCCTTAGGAATCGTTTCAACGGCCCCAATTACAATTAGCACATCATTTACTTTCATGTTCCACAGTTTCTTTTAGCTCTCTAGCAAGTTCCAAGTATTTGTCTATCCTATCGTTTTCTTTCACCTTCACTCTGTAATCCACCGGGACGGAAAATTCCACGAGATAAACTTTTTCTTCTTCTTGTTAATTGATACTAGATCAAGTCTCATGGCCGAGATTTAGTGATCCGTCTGTATCTCAAAGTCAAAAAATGTTTTATGCGTCTCATTCCCTATGACAGATTCCGGTTTGTGTATATACGATATAGTAGCATGGTGAAAATTGAATTTCTTGCACAATTCCCAGTGGGTCACCTTTCCCACCCAGTCTTGTACTCTTTTGTGCTAGTTTGCTGTATTCGCTTATTATATTACTAGAAGCAACTGCCCGGCGTTGTGTGGGTAGAGAGACAAGTAAAACAAGTTAGTTTCGCATATATACCATCCGGCCTTCTTCAGACATTTCTTATCGGACTCGAGAACCTTCTCGAACTCTGCAAACTTCTCGGGAACCTTCTTGTCGTAATCGGGAGCCACCACGGATCTTTGAACCCAACCTTTTATTCAATCCATGAGGGTGTCCTGTTCTAATTCAGCTACCAATATCTGGCGTACATGTGTTAGGCTGTGTTAATAATTATATTATGGTACTGTCGCCCTTGACCAGGATTGAACCTGCAGCCTAGATATAACTCACTTAGAACTGTCTTAAACCTTTATCCACTATGCTATGTGTCTCATTAGTTTTTAAGGCGTCTTTTTCTGCGCGTTTAAACCAAAAAGAAAAAGATATTTCAAGAAGAAACTGTTATCAGCCTTAAAATCCTAAATATTATTTTTTTATCCCTAAATACATAAAAAAAAGCTTCCATGTTTGCAAAATATTTCAACGAGATTGAGCGAAAATAATGGATTAAAATGTATTAAAAATGAATTACTTATGTAATATCATTTTGCTTATTTTTTTTACTGATGCTCATTATGTTACTAATTTTCGACTTCGACAAAAATTTGATCTTAAATAATCGATTTAATTAATGTTAATTCGTTTTTGAAATTAGAATTAGTGAAAAAATTGGCAGTGCCCAGTGAATTTCAATAAATAGGTTGATTATAGTACTCGTCCTTGTTTAAGTGGTCACCAAATTAATTATTTCCGTTAGATTAATGGTTAAAGTCATGGGAAATGGACTCGTCGCTCCGAGTTCAAATCCTGGACGTGGTAATAGCATTTCACTTAGCGCTAATACCATTGGGAAAGGTATGAATCCTACTCTCTTTCCAGCTATGGGTAAAAAGCAGGGCAGACTGGGCTCTTTAACTATTTAAACATATATAACATATTTTAACACATTTAAACGAAAGCGTTACTTAAAAACTTAGTGTCAAAATAAGATCTATTACTAAGAGAGGTATATTTATTGTCAAATAAATGTTAATTCTTCACAGACAAGTTCATCTAGAAAATTGTTTTGAGAATGGTACAATATAGGTTTTTCCAGACCCACCAAATACTTCTTTAAAAACTGACTGTTAATTTTTTATTAATAAGATTCAATTTTAGTCGTTAAACGAGTTGAGTTTGTAGATAAGTTTCGCGCCCTAAAGGAATTAGCCCACTTATTTGTGTGTGCATGTGTGTGTGTGTGTGCATATGCGTATGCTTGCGTTCGTGTGTGTGTGAGTGAATGTGTGTGAGTGTGTGCATTCGTTTTTGTGTGTAGGCATGCGTTTGTGCTTGTGTATGTATATATATTATATATATATATATATATATATATATATATATATATACATACAGATGAGAGGTATCCAAAACTTGGTAGTGAGGGATGATTCTATATGTGATTTTTAAGACACAGTATTATTATTGTATGATCCAGTATGTATAAATACAGTGAATCTTTAAATCACTAAAAAGAGCTCAGTGTATAATAAACTTTTTAGAATATATACAAAGCAATATTTATCTTTGAAAGGAAGGAAAAACTCAACACCGTAATTCCATAATAAATTTATTTCGACCAAAAAGGGGCCTATATAAATCTAAGTTGATTTAATATATATTTGATATAATTTAAAAGGGGCCTATATAAATCTAAGTTGATTTATATATTATATATATATAATATATATATATATATATATATATATATATACTAGCAAATATATGCACCCTCCGGGTCCAAGTATTTAAGTTTTAATATAATAAAATATCATATTAAATTAGAAAGGCTAATGAAACTGAATAAGAATGCAAATAAAAGATTTGGAACAGAGGGGGTATGATTGAAAATAGAACACTTTGAAACTAACTCTTCCCATCATTTTCTGTTACTCCCTCTTTCATTGATAAATTTTCCTAATTCAACTATTTAGTTAAAATAGGAAGTAAAGAATAAAATTACAGTCATTTCTTCTTGTTAATGGATTTCTTTTAAGATTCATCCCCGAGATTTTTGCTCATATTCAATAAGATAAAATCAAACAATTAGAAATCAATAATACTAAGCATATATTTATTAAAATCAAATTTCTTTATATCAATATGCAAATCAGCCTTCCCAATCACACGGTAAACCACTATTTTGTTGTATATATAAATACAATTGCATGTTATTAGTATGTAGATATGGTCAACAGTCTTAATAATGTAAAACAATTTTATTAATAATTGAGGTTTAAATAAAAATAAAATCATGGAGAATGTGATGTAAATAACTAAAGGGAATTGTGACTTGAGTAGTAATATAGTTTCGGTTACAGACAGAAAAACACACAATCTTTATTATAATAAGATATATATATATATATATATATATATGAGGGGAGACATTATTTAAAAAATTAAAATGAAGCTGACTTTTATAAGCCTAGATTTTTATGAAGTAACGTTTCGAACAGAAGGTTTGATTTTGTTTTGTTTTACGGCATATCAACCTCGGTGGGTCATTAATGACAACTAAGTCTTGGATTCATAGCGGTAGTATGGTAGAAAAATTATGTATATGTATAAATTTTAACTATTGTTCAATTACTCATATTCTTTAGTACAATCCCACTTCTTTTAGGCCACACCTACATCACCCATCATCATTTACTAGAAGGCGTAGAATTCCCGGTTATTACCTAATTGAGTAACATGATATTACAGAGTGACCCTGGAAAAACAGAGTTTTTTTTCAAATTACTTGCTTAATAGTATTTTGTTTGCACTAGATCAAAGTCTACACACTCTAGCAGTATATTTTTCACTGTAAATCTCTCTTGGAATGTTGTGCATATTGAGGATTCGGTTATATCCTAGTTGAGTAATGTGATATTACAGGGTGACCAAGAAAAATAGAACCCAAATTATTTATTTATTTTCCCATCAGACTAACCCTAAACCCCAACCCTAACCCTAAACCCTAAACCCTAACCCTAACCCTTGTTAGACTTAAAATTTTAAAAAATTAAAATTAAAATTTACAGTTTTATTACAAAATTTGTGGGTTCTGTTTTTCTGGGTCACTCTGTAATATTAAGTTACTAAACTAGTGGGGCTTAGGGTTAGGGCTAGGGTTAGGGTTAGGGTTAGGGTTAGGGTTAGTTTAATGGGAAAATAAATAAATAATTTGGGTTCTGTTTTTCTGGGTCACCCTGTAATATTATGTTACCCAACTGGGATATAACCAAATCTCCAATATGCACAACATGCCAAGAGAGATTTACAGTGAAACATATACTGCTAGAGTGTGTAGACTTTGATCTAGTGCGAACAAAATACTACTAAGCAAGTAATTTGGAAAAAAAAAACTTTCCCCGAAAATAAGACCATCCAGGATTTTACATTTCGAACAGAAGAAATATAACGAAATATCAAAAGAGAAATTGGAATTCTATTTACGATGATTTGGGCATTTTTATTTTATCTTTATGTAAAATGAGGGAATCTCGTGATTACTAAAAATTGATTTTATCTATTGATTTTTATATCATGTTGTCAAAATTGATCATATCCGTAAGAAATCAATGGAAATTTATAGGAAATGACAATGTCTCTTTGGTTTATTAAATATTTCATCCAACTAGAGAATAATGTATATACATATATATATGTATATTACAATATAGGTACAAGTGATAACCTACTCGAGTTTCACCATAATTATTTTCAGGGTTAAATCCACTGAATTTATCAAGATATTGATTAATTGCTGTCGATTACACATGTGTGTCTTTCGCGATTAATTACCGTCGAATTGGGAAGACATGGCAACAAACGGTTGTAACCCAATACAAACCCGAATAGTTTCAAAGTCTACTGCAGAGTGACAGGGTATTTATAAAACTCCACAATATCAGTAAAATCAAGCAGCCAATCAGAACTCAAGGAATGGAATCACGCAAATCACCCAAATTCATGAATAGATCATTCTTGATTTCTATAAATACCAACTGTCTTGGACACTGCTTCAGTTGTACTTAGCTAGCTGCTGTTATTCAAACCAACGGTAGACTAACTGACTTCAATATGGCGCTAAAATAAAAGATGTTTTTCCGTAGAATATAGTCAAATAAGAATGTCTTTCAATGTATTTAGTTGTCACTGATACCAAAGAGAACAGAAGAGATTCAATAAGAAAAGTCTCCTACCAAGAGAAGATAAATTGTTATAGAATAAACTTTCCTCGCAGATGAACCTTGAAAAAGACAACTGATATGTATGACCTCAACTGAATAGAATGGAAATTATTACGATTCCTAATAAAGTCATTAGGCACAATTCTACGAGCATCAATCAACCTCACATTGGTGAAAATCAATAACATTTGACCTATACAAGTTTATGGGGAGAATGAAAGTCTTAGATTGTCACAAATGTCTTCTCACGTGAAGATGCAATAAAAGTGATGAGCTGGTTGCGAGAAAAATAATATTTTAAATAGAATATAGAGAGACGTGAGCGGTGACAAGTTTA
>CM042156.1:50347988-50351250 GCA_023376005.1 Doryteuthis pealeii | reverse complement strand
ATCACCATTCTGAAGAATGAAAGACTGAAGAATGAAAGGCTCTAAAGTTTCTTCATTATTCATTAGTGACGAATTCTTTATTCTCGTAGTATTGACGGCCGTTTTCATTCTAACTTGTTAGTGACAAAGTGAAACTTAAGTCCTGTAGGCTGGGGGAAAAATACTCCGACTGCACCTCTGTAGAAGGGTAAGACCCCCCCCCCAAGTATAGCCACCTATTTGCAGTGAGTGGCGACCCATGATGCTTAAGGACGGAATTCTAGTGGATGAGTAGTCTATGACATGCAAAACTCCACTTAGACCTTTACTTAGACTAGACGACCGGCCAGAGAGGTCTCCTCCAATCAACCGGCTGTTTCAAGCCCTAGCATCTATA
Organism: Doryteuthis pealeii; assembly: GCA_023376005.1. Lineage (NCBI taxonomy): Eukaryota > Metazoa > Mollusca > Cephalopoda > Myopsida > Loliginidae > Doryteuthis > Doryteuthis pealeii. The sequence continues at coordinate 50,350,874 of CM042156.1, read as the reverse complement.
TGATTGTCCCAAACGTATTGTCCTTATGGCAAGCTCCAACCCTTGTTATCATATATGTACTAGAAGGCTGTGAATGAGGGTCTTATTGTCCCGGGTATGACATTAAACTCTTTCTGATAGTGAAGTTCAATTCTGAAGCTACGGGGAATGTGGAGTTCACCTTCATCACCATTACTCCCAGGTCCACTGTGTCTCGGAGTGGTAATGCCTGTTAGGGTCCCATCTATAGGTTAAATAGAAAAAAATACGTTCTAAATTTTGTTAAAAATTGCGTTTAAAAAAGATTGAGTACCCATCAATAATGAATAAAATAAATCGTCTTCCACATAAAATAACCTAACAAGGGTTGACATGCCTTAAAATCCAGCCAACCAACCAATTTTAACTTGTTAGAGACAAATTCAAACTTGCTACATCAGCAATCTATTACATCCCATTAGAATTTGAAACAATATGGAAAATCATGTGCAATGGATGAAAAATAAATGATTTCGCAATTATTCAGAGGTTGGACTCTTAAATAAATATTATCACAACGTAATTAGTTTTTCTTCTAAATTAACAATAACTATAAAAACAAAAAATCACCCAACAAAAATTATAGTGTAAACGCCGGTCAAAGATTTGTGGCTAGCGTTTTATTCTTTTTAAAGAACTGAAAACATCCATACCTTTATTTCGTTTACCAGTAGTTCTCGAAACCATAGATTCAAAGTTTTTTTGTCATTTCTAAATATGTTTGCACGTGTTAAATCAACGGCGTTTGGTGACCGTCAGTTTCTCGTCTATTCCATCATCAGATCAAAAGGTTTTAACGGTTGTGAAATGTTATCTAGTTTATGGGACATTTTGTGAAGGGCAAGTTTATACTGCGTTATTATTTACTTGTCTATATTTAATAATTTGTTAATTTATTATTCTCATATGTTTAATTTATTTTCTATTATTCTTACTAGCAAAATAAAAACGACCTCCGGGCGATGTAAAAATAAATTTTTTAAACATATTGCCTTGAGGAGTGGGAGTTAAAAATTCAATGTCAGCGAGTTTGTACCCTAAGTAAGTAAAATCCTCAAATTCATTAAAGGATTAAAAAATAAAACAATTTGAAATGTAAACTTTAAATATGTATTAAAATAAAACAAACTATATATATAGATATATAATACCAGTCGGGTATTTATTAAAACTTGTTTTAAAAAACAATGAGGACTGTCTAATGTTGCATTTCAAATCTTGACATAAGCAGTGACATAGTTTTTGTTACAGACAAAAACCGGAAGCGAATCTCCATTATTAATACATCTATTTATTATCAATTCATTCTTACTTATTTATTCTATTTAAACAATTCTATTAGTCTTTGTAATCGATAGTATTTTTTAAAAAGTGTTCAATTTCAGTGATAGCACACACACACACACACACACACACACACACATATATAATATATATATATATATATATATATATATATATATATATATATATAGGGAACGTTACTGCTGGATTACCATCTTACAGAGTTTATTACCATTTAAGCAACACCAGGTGCTGTAAGCAACCTGATATCAAAATAATTTGATTCGGCATTAAATGACCCGAGAGGAGTTGATATGCCGTAAAAAACAAGCAACCAAACCAAACAGGGTTTATTCACATGTGTCTTACTTTTGGGTAATCTGTATTTTATGGTAGGTAGTCGTGTCATTCATTTTCTTATAAGAAAAAAATGTTTGCCCCGAAGAGGATTAAAGTAATGCAAATCAGATTAAGATAAAATGTAAAGACTTTTCGGTGATATTTGTGTCTGTATTCTGCGTCACGTGACAACAGAATAAAACGGCTTGTTCTTTGAGACGGCAACACACACACACGCATATATATATATATATATTATATATATATATATATATAATATATATATATATAGCCACAAAGGCTTACAAAGTCAAAGAAAGGAGACATATTTTCTAGTGCGTATATAGAGATATGTGTACGTACACGCGTAACTAATGTAAAGGCAAATACACACGCTGGCACGCATGCGCGCGCAAACACACATACACACACAGAAATATACACACAGAGAAACATATAAACACAGGCATGTACATAAACAAACACAGACAAACACACACACACACACACGCGCTCTCACATATACACATATGTATGTGTGTGTGTGCGCACGCGATGAAATTCTTATGCATATGTATAATGTTAGCAAATATTGTAAATGCATACGCACACACATGCACACACGCACACACACGCATATATATATATATATATATATTATATATGTATATATATATATGTATATTGCATATGGTGTATGCGAAAATTCTCAGGCATATGTATAATGTTAGCAAATATTGTAAATGCATACGCACACACATGCACACACGCACACACACACACACACACGCATAATATATATATATATATATATATATATATATATATATATATATATATATTATATATTAATGCATATGTGTATGCGATTAAATTCTCATGCATATGTATAATGTTAGCAAATATTGTAAATGCACACGCACACACATGCACACACGCACACACACGCACACGCATATATATATATATATATATATATATATAATAATACACACACACATATATACACAACCACACAATATATATATATATATATGTATATATATATATATATATTGCATATGTGTATGCGATGAAATTCTCATGCTTATGTATAATGTTAGTAAATAATATAGATGCACACGCACACGCATACACACACGCGCACACACTTACGCACATACTGAAACATACGCACAGCGAAACATAAAAACACAGAAGCATACATTAACAAACACAGAAATATATACATACACACCAATACAC
>CM042156.1:50300488-50342988 GCA_023376005.1 Doryteuthis pealeii | reverse complement strand
GACGGAAGGATCATTTCGGCCATTGTTCTAGGAGACGGAAGTATCGTTTCGGCCATTGTTCTAGGAGACGGAAGTTACGTTCCGGCCATGTTTGACTTGTAATAAAAAGGCGGAAGTGTTTATTCCACCAGCTCAGTACGACTAGATTACGTTGTTGTTGATTATTCGCGAGTATTTGCAGAGCTTCACCTACAAATGCTGTGCCCACACTTGCCTGTTCTTCATTAGCCACAAACATGGCTGCTGTCAACAAGTACTACCCCCTTAATCTTTGTTCACGAAGCCAAGCCATAATGATGATGATGAGGAGGAGGAGGAATATCAATACTAGTATTACTAATTAATAGTTGTTTAAGTACATTACGTGAAGGTCTTTCAATACCTATTATATGATACCGTCATAAGAAATGGATATGGCAAACCGAGTTCAAATATTGGACGAGGCTCTTTGCATTTCACACAATACCAATTTGAAAAGGTAGGAATCAAACTCTTCTCCCCCCAGCTATGGATAAAAATAGGGAAGCGTGGGCTCTTTAAAATTGGTATGACAAACAATTTTAACTTCTCTACTATCATATTTATTTTTCACTCATACCAATTATCTATTGACTATTTCTACTAACACAAGTATACAAGGGCTGCTTAAAAATCACTTAGTGCCTGTCATACTAGAGTGGACCATCGCCAATGGTCTACGCTTGTTGAGAACCATGACGCCTGGGGTATCACTACTAACCATGTCTTCTTTAAAAACAGCCAAAAGGCCACCCTCAAAGACGAAAAGCAAAGGAGGAAGAACCACAATGCATTGCCATCAGACCCTGACCAGGCCTTCAACTTCAGCCGCTATGATCGTGCCTGCCTGTCCGTCCCTTATAGACGTTATCAGTCACAAACTGTTAAGTATCTGGCCGCCATCCTTGTAAAAGTTGTAAAAGAACTTAAAGTAAATAAGTAAGTAAGTCCCGAGTTATATAATCCTTTGGTAAGTCAATAAGTCCTGTAGTATAGTATCCTTTGATAAGTCATTAAGTCCTGTGGTATAGTATCCTTTGGTAAGTGAATAAGTCCCACGATATAATACTACGTTCTGTCGTCCAAGAAGATCCAAATAGTAATGATTAGTATGACCAGAAAAGGTTAGTATAAATAATAATATCAGCAGCAGAGCATTGCCAGTGATTGGACAATAGGAATCCTACCCAGGTCACGTGCTTATCGGCGCGTCTATAAGTAAAAGTAGCCGTCTGGCACACGCCTCATATCACAAAATTCCAACACAAACATGCCTGATATCAACTTGGAATACACCCCTAATTTTCATTCAAAAAGCAAAGCTGGTGAAATTTTCCAATTTTAGATTATGAAGAGAGAATCTACAAAATATTTGATATTGAATTTCTATTAACCACAGTCGAGTTGGGTGTCAGGGTCTGCTCAGCCACCTTAAGCATCACGGATCACCACCCATGGCCAATAGGTGGTCCCATTGGAAGGGGGTCTTTCCCCTCTGCCGAGGTGCAGTCGGTGTATTCTAAAGCCCCACCTAACAGGGCTATATATTGAATGTTGTTCGAAGGTTACAACATCACATACTTGTATACACACACAGACGCACGCACGCACAAACTAACAGGTCACACACAAATGCATACACCCATTGAATCTTCTTAAACAGACACAAAATATACATATATACATACAAATATACTCTATAGCTTTAAAAAGATTTTAAACATCCGAATCATGTGTCACGCATAATGAATTCAACTTTTTAAAGATTCAAACCATTCAGCGGATCTTTTTTTTTATCATAAAATACTTATTATATATACTAGAAAATATATGCACCCTCCGGGTGCAAGTATTTAAGTTTTAATATAATAAAATATCATGTTAAATTAGAAAGGCTAATGAAACTGAATAAGAATTCAAATAAAAATATTTGGAACAGAGGGGGTATGATTGAAAAATAAAACAACTTTGAAACTAACTCTTCCATCATTTTCTCTTACTCCCGTCTTTCATTGGTAAATTTTCCTAATTTAACTATTTAGTTAAAGTAGGAAGTAAAGGATAATATTACAGTTATTTCTTTTAAGATTTATCCCCGAGATTTTTGCTTATATTCATTAAGATAAAACCAAACAATTAGAAATCAATAATACTTAGCATATATTTATTAAAATCAAACTTTTAATATCAATATTCAAATTAGCCTTCCCATTCACACTGTAAACCGCTATTTTGTTGTATATATAAATACAATTGCATGTTATTAGCATGTAAATATGGTTAACAGTATTAATAATGTAAAGCAATTTTATTAATAATAGAGGTTTAAATAAAAATTAAATCAAAGAGAATGTGATGTAAATAACAAAGGGAATTGTGACTTGAGTAGTAATATAGTTTCGGTTACAGACAGACAAACCCACAATCTCCATTATAATAAGAGATGAATATGTATGAGTTTTTCGTGTGTGCGGATGTTTGCACGTGCATACGTGTAGGAATGTGTAAACGCCTGTATGCACACGTATGTACGATTCTACATTCTAAACTTTTGACCACGCACATTAGCTACCGTCTAAAAAAAAAGAACTAAGTTCTAAGAAAAAAACAACAGGAATAGTGATAATCGAGATATAACCGCGGCAAAAAAGATATACAAGAGCCATTAACATACACAGGCGAAAGTCTAACTAGATCAATAATAGATTAAGACTTACCAGATGTTTTTATTCCCCCACAACCTAAACAACATATTTATTTAATTAGAAATTAAAATTAATGCAAATTGAAAGACGTGTCATAAAATTGAATCAAGAATCAATGATAAATTTTGTATTTGTATTCAGGTTAACGTTTCCGACAAATTTTCATTTATATTCCAATCTCTGCTCTCCCAACTGACAAAAAAACTGGAAGTAAACTGGCAAAGGCTCTCCAAGCGACGAAAAAGGTTTTTCTGATTGAGAGAAACAATCTTGGCTTCTATTTCTCTTCATTGGTTGAACCATTCCAACCAACAAGGATAACAGAATGCTTATAAAAGGATATTACTCATAACCTGGAGATTATGAGTTCAATCTCTGTGCTGGGCAGAATAGTTCTTTCCGCTTAACTCTTATAAGTAGTTGAAGAGAATGATCCGATTGATTGATTGATTGATCAAGTTTAACCGATCCGGGGTTGTTTCATACCAAGCTGTAGCTTGTGAGTGATGGTCAAATTTATTGTTGTCTTTTTAATGATTTTGACTGTAGGCTGTTTGCAGTTGTTTGTTGCTAAATCGATTGGAAATCAGTTTAAGGGATACATTTATAGGGTAAAGTTCAGGTTTGTTATAAGCGATAGTTTGGTAGAAAATTTTTATAAACGATTTTTACAAACAATCTTTTCTACTTAACCCATAGATGGGACCCTAATAGGTACGACCACTCAAAGTGGACCTGGTAGCAATGGTGATGAAGGGGTGCTACACATTCCCCAGACCTACAGAAATGGAAACTCACCACCAGATAGAGTTCCCAGGATATGAAAGCCCGCACCCACAGCCTTTTAGTACCCATATGATAAGAATGGTTAGGGCTTGCTATAAGGGCAATAGGGTTGGGGCAATCATATATATATATATTGACCAACCCCTCCGCACGAGCAGGATGTGACACAATAGCAATTTATTAAGCGGGGTTTGAATTCAGAGTTTTCCTTCTCCTAGACTGGTTACGTAACCATGGTTTAAGAGTCCAGTCTTCCCTGCTATTTATCCATAACAGGAGGGAGAATTGTATTCATACCATCCCCAAGGGTATTAGCGCTATGTGAAATTCAAACAGCTTCGTCAAGGAATTGAACTCGGGTCGACGAGTCTATTTCCTATGACTCTAACCATTAGACCACGCACTTCCATATAGGACAATCATATAGATGCTACGGCATGACGATTGATTGGAGGGGGCCTCTCCAACCGCCCGTCTAGCCTAAGTAAGAGACTAAGTGGAGGGTTGCATGTCATGGACTGCTCATTCACCAGAGTTCCATCCTTAAGCATCACAGGTCGCCACTCATGGCCAATAGGTTGTCCCATTGGAGGAGTCTTACCTCTCTGCAGAGGTGCAGTCGGTGTATTCTAAAGCCCTAGCCGACAGGGCTAAGACTGATCCGAGTAATTAAAAAAATCTGTCGGGTTTTCTATTTTCACCCAAGCATCGTCGATAAGACCGCCATGGACAACCGGTTCTCTCAGCTAAGAATAGTAATTCACATCCTTCTCCCCGAGAGAAATTGTCTCGGGTTTTATGCCACCTCACCGGCCAAAACAATTCACCCAATAGGGGTTGACATGACGTTTACCAGGTGTCACCATTCACAACCTGAACGTTGGGAGTTCGACCTCTAACCTTTACCTCCACTTGTTAGGGTCTCATCTATGGGTAAAATAGAAAAAAACATGTTTATAAAAAAAATTGCGTACTCATCAAAAATGAATTTATTTCAAAACCTTTTCAGCTTTAAATGACCCACTGAAGGTGTGTATGCCGTAAAACAAAACAGACAGTCACTTTACCTCCCACTACAGATAAGATGGACATATTGCATCATACAAGACACGTTCGCGCCCGCTAAGCCTCACGATGTAATTCATTTCTCCTCTTGCTAAAGTACAAGACGTCAACTGTAATTCAATTTCACACCTTAGTGTCACTTATTAACCTGCCCCACCCCCAGGGCCTATGTCCAGTGGCTTTGTGGAATGCGCGATAAAAAAAAACCTCTTAGTGTCACTTAACTCATTTCTGCGTATTTTGTTCTTGAAAATGAAATATTTTCCCTGAAGAGCAGATCTGAAAGGAAACACATTAATTCACATCATAAGATAAATATTGTGTACATTCTTTGCATTCCTGAACGAACCATTGTTCGAAGTGTCTCTTATTTTACTTTCTTTCTTTTCTAATACAAATTGTAAAGTTTGTCTACGATAAATATTTTGAAAAAAATCTTACTTTTTAAATCTTCTTCTCAAGCAACGGTATTTGTGGAGGACACCGTACAAGTTTAAATTTAAAGGCTAAAAATGCACAAACACACATAAACTCTCTCTCTCTCTCTCTCTCTCTCTCTCTCTCTCACACACACACACGCGCGCGCGCGCACACACACAGACACACACTCACTCACTCACTCGCACATATATACACATACACACATACACTCATATATATATATATATATATATATATATATATATATATATATAATATATATATATATACCAAACGCAAGTATAGAGAAATATGCGAGTGTACACGTGCACACACACAAATACACACACACACGCACACGTATATATATATATATACAAGGTGTGTCAAAAAAGTATCAACATTTTTGTATATTTAGACACACCTTGTATCGTGAAAAAATGAACGTTCCATTCATTGTTCATTTCTATCTTGGTAAATACAGTTAAAAACTCGGCACATTTATGGCACGCCTTGTATTCTAAAAAAATTAACGTTCCATTCATTGTTCATTTCTATCTTGGTAAATACAGTTAAAAAACTCGGCACATTTATGGCACACCTTGTATTCTGAAAAAAGAAAAAAATGGTAATATAGCTTCAATCTCGATATTTTTTGACACAGACTATATATATATATATATATATATATATATATATATATATATATATATATGCTTACCAAATGCACAAACATATGCATGTAAATCAATAAATGCATGTCCAATGAAAAAGCACACATTTCAAATATCATAAATAACTTCGTTTCTCAGCTTTTTGCTTTTCATAAGAAAAATAATGCGAATATAAAAATAATGTATGTATATATACATATATACATATATATGTACATATATATGTGTGAGTATGTATGTATGTTTGTACGTTTGTATGTATGTATGTATGTTTGTGTGTGTGTGTGTGTGTGTGTATGTGTCTGTGTTTCTCTGTGTGTGTCTGCGTGTGCTCATGTTTATTATGAAATCAATTAGGATAATCGACTCGAGTTTGAAGTCCAACATTTTTAGCGATTGATTTTCCTTAATACATTTCAACATTTACAAATGTGATCGATAGATTTTGTTTTAAGAGTTGACAACGACTTTTCACCGCCCCCACCCTCGCCTCTTCCTTCTTTACTTGAGAAAAAAATATTCCTCGATGATTTGGTGCTGAAATCGATCAAGCGACATCAGCTTTTCCTTTGATCAAATACATGATGAATGATTTCTTTTATCTTTTTTATTTTTTTCACAACACAACCAAATAATTTTAGTTAATGAATGATTCTTAAAAGAAACGAATAAATATGGAAACAAGTTTTCACTAGATTGTCTTTTTTTAAAATTATTTGGATGATTATCAGATATTAAAAGAAAAGAGGAGTCCACAAAAAAATGTCTTATTTTTTCTATCGACCCCTCTTTTTTTTTTTCAATTATTCGGACTATTGTCCTCATCTTGTTATATGTATAGCATTTTCTTATTTTTCTTCATATTATTATTATTATTATTAAGGTGGTTTTTCACGCTTGCCTAAGCTGGTGATTCACTGGTGGCTGAGTGACAGCAAGTCTCCTCGGCTCTTTCTGAGTTTTCTAGCTGATCATAACAGTACTGTTTGAATGGTTTCGATTCTTCTTCGGATTTTCAATTCTTCCATGCTCTTTTCCAGACCCTTAGGAATCGTTTCAACGGCCCCAATTACAATTAGCACATCATTTACTTTCATGTTCCACAGTTTCTTTTAGCTCTCTGGCAAGTTCCAAGTATTTGTCTATCCTATCGTTTTCTTTCACCTTCACTCTGTAATCCACCGGGACGGAAAATTCCACGAGATAAACTTTTTCTTCTTCTTGTTAATTGATACTAGGTCGAGTCTCATAGCCGAGATTTAGTGATCCGTCTGTATCTCAAAGTCAACAATTTTTTATGCGTCTCATTCCCTATGACAGATTCCGGTTTGTGTATATACGATATAGTAGCATGGTGAAAATTGAATTTCTTGCACAATTCCCAGTGGGTCACCTTTCCCACCCAGTCTTGTACTCTTTTGTGCTAGTTTGCCGCATTCGCTTATTATATAACTAGAAGCAACTACCCGTCGTTGTGTGGGTAGAGAGACAAGTAAAACAAGTTAGTTTCGCATATATACCATCCGGCCTTCTTCAGACATTTCTTGTCGGACTCGGGAGCCTTCTCAAACTCGCGAACCTTCTTGTCGGACTCGAGAACTTTCTCGAACTCTGCAAACTTCTCGGGAACTTTCTTGTCGTAATCGGGAGCCATCACGGATCTTTGAGCCCAACCCTTTATTCAATCCACGAGGGTGTCCTGTTCTAATTCCGCTACCCGTAGCTAGCGTACATGTGTTAGGCTGGGTTAATAATTATATTATGGTACAGTCGCCCTTGAACAGGATTGAACCTGCAGCCTAGATATAACTCACTTAGAACTGTCTTAAACCAACGCCTTTATACACTATGCCATGTGTCTCATTAGTTTTTAAGGCGTTTAAACCAAAAAGAAAAAGATATTTCAAGAAGAAACTGTTATCAGTCTTAAAATCCTAGATATTATTTTTTATCCCTAAATACATAAAAAAGCTTCCATGTTTGCAAAATATTTGAGCGAAAATAATGGTTTAAAATGTATTAAAAATGAATTACTTATGTAATATCATTTTGCTTATTTTTTTACTGATGCTCATTATGATACTAATTTTCGACTTCGACAAGAATTTGATCTTAAATAATCGATTTAATTAATGTTAAATCGTTTTTGAAATTAGAATTAGTGAAGAAATTGGCAGTGCGCAGTGAATTTCAACAAATAGGGCTCAGGTTGATTATAGTACTCGTCGTTGTTTAAGTGGTCACCAAATCGATTATTGCCTTTAGATAACCCACATATTGTTGCATAGCGCGTCGTCACGGTACTAAATTACAATAGTTTTATCTTCGTTGTAAGAGATGACAATAACACCAAAGTTATCCCCCAGAAGTTTATTGAAATAAATTCAAGCTTCTTAACTTCGAGAGAGAGGGTCAGTTTAATTAATATATTCAGTCTTTAGACTTTCGGTCCTTCGATTAAATTTCTGGGTGACAAGCTATTTCAGTTGGTAAATATTAAGGCTAGCTTTTCTAACACCAACTACACAAGGTCCCGCTCGGCCAACTAACTCGCATCGACTCACCCGACTACTGACCCCGATCACCCCACTCTCTCTCCGGCTGACTGCCTCCGGGGCTGACTGACGACTGACCTGTCTCGAGCCCTCGGTTCTTTTATATTCATAGCTACTCCTACACATTTTTATCTCTTGATCTGATAACGGGAAGTTGTTATATTTCTTTGTTTAATAAAACCGGAAATTCATATTTCCGTTTGTACAATATATAATATAAACGAAAGAGTTACTTAAAAAATTAGTGTCAAAATAAGATCTATTACTAAGAATGTTATTAGTAACATTTACTGTGAAATAAATGTTAATTCATCACAGACAAGTTCATCTAGAAAATTGTTTTGAGAATGGTACAATATAGGGTTTTCCCGACCCACCAAATACTTCTTTAAAAACTGACTGTTAATTTTTTATTAATAAGATTCAATTTTAGTCGTTAAACGAGTTGAGTTTGTAGATATGTTTCCCACCCCAAAGGAATTAGCCCACTTATTTGTGTGTGCATTTGTGTGTGTGTGTGCATGTGTGTGTGAGTGTGCATATGTGTGTGCTTGCGTTCGTGTGTGTGTGAGTGAGTGTGAGTGTGTGCGTTCGTGTTTGTGTGTATGTGTGCGTTCGTGTTTGTGTGTATGCATGCGTTTCTGTTTGTATATATATATATATATATATATATATATATATATATATATATATATAGGGGGGGGGCATCATTGCAAAAATGAAAATTAAGCTGATTTTTATAAGCCTAGATTTTTATGAAGTAACGTTTCGAACAGAAGGTTTGTTTGGTTTTGTTTTGTTTTACGGCATATCAACCTCGGTGGGTCATTGATGACATCTAAGTCTTGGATTCATAGCGGTAGTATAGTAGAAAATTGATGTATATGTATAAATTTTAACTATTGTTCAATTACTCATATTTTTTAGTACAATCCCACTTCTTTTAGGCCACACCTACATCACCCATCATCATTTACTAGAAGGCACAGAACGCCCGGTTATTTCCTAATTGAGTAACATGATATTACAGAGTGATCCAGAAAAAACAGGTTTTTTTTCAAATTACTTGCTTGATAGTATTTTGTTAGCACTAGATCAAAGTCTACACACTCTAGCAGTATATTTTTCACTGTAAATCTCTCTTGGAATGTTGTGCATATTGGGGATTCTGTTATATCCTAGTTGAGTAATGTGATATTACAGGGTGACCAAGAAAAATAGAACCCAAATTATTTATTTATTTTCCCATCAAACTAACCCTAAACCCCAATACTAACCCTAAACCCTAACCCTAACCCTTGTTAGACTTAAACTTAAATATCAAAATTAAAATTTACAGTTTTATTACAAAATTTTTGGGTTCTGTTTTTCTGGGTCACCCTGTAATATTATGTTACTCAACTAGGGGGTTAGGGTTAGAGTTAGGGTTTAAGGTTAGGGTTTAAGGTTAGCGTTAGTGTTTAGGGTTAGTGTTAGGGTTAGTTTAATGGGAAAATATATAAATAATTTGAGTTCTGTTTTTCTGGGTCACCCTGTAATATCATGTTACTCAAATAGGATATAACCGAATCCCCAATATGCACAACATTCCAAGAGAGATTTACAGAGAAACTGATACTGCTAGAGTGTGTAGACTTTGATCTAGTGCGAACAAAATACTACTAAGCAAGTAATTTGGAAAAAAAACTTTCCCCGAAAATAAGACCATCCAGGATTTTACATTTCGAACAGAAGAAATGTAACGAAATATGAAAAGAGAAATTGGAATTCTATTTACGATGATTTGGGCATTTTTATTTTATCTTTATCTAAAATGAGGGAATCTCGTGATTACTAAAAATTGATTTTATCTATTGATTTTTATATCATGTTGTCAAAATTGATCATATCCGTAAGAAATCAATGGAAATTTATAGGAAATGACAATGTCTCTTTGGTTTATTAAATATTTCATCCAACTAGAGAATAATGTATATACATATATATATATGTATATTACAATATAGGTACAATTGATAACCTACTCGAGTTTCACCATAATTATTTTCAGGGTTAAATCCACTGAATTTATCAAGATATTGATTAATTGCTGTCGATTACACATGTGTGTCTTTCGCGATTAATTACCGTCGAATTGGGAAGACATAGCAACAAACGGTTGTAACCCAATACAAACTCGAATAGTCGCAAAGTCTACTGAAGAATGACAGGGTATTTATAAAACTCCACAATATCAGTAAAATCAAGCAGCCAATCAGAACTCAAGGAATGGAATCCCCCAAATCACCCAACTTCATCAATGGATCATTCTTGATTTCTATAAATACCAACTGTCTTGGACACTGCTTCAGTTGTACTTAGCTAGCTGCTGTTATTCAAACCAACGGTAGACTAACTGACTTCAATATGGCGCTAAAATAAAAGATGTTTTTCCGTAGAGTATAGTCAAATAAGAATGTCTTTCAATTTATTTAGTTGTCACTGATACCAAAGAGAACAGAAGAGATTCAATAAGAAAAGTCTCCTACCAAGAGAAGATAAATTGTTATAGAATAATCAACTTTCCTCGCAGATGAACCCTTGAAAAAGACAACTGATATGATATGACCTCAACTGAATAGAATGGAAATTATTACGATTCCTAATAAAGTCATTAGGCACAATTCTACGAGCATCAATCAACCTCACATTGGTGAAAATCAATAACATTTGACCTATACAAGTTTATGGGGAGAATGAAAGTCTTAGATTGTCACAAATGTCTTCTCGCGTGAAGATGCAATAAAAGTGATGAGGCTGGTTGCGAGAAAAATAATATTTTAAATAGAATATAGAGAGACGTGAGCGGTGACAAGTTTATTTTGAAAATTTCCGACCTAAATCAGAAGTCAGCCCCAAATCGTTCAAGATGGAATGCAAAAATGTAAATCCTGATTATCTGGTGTTGCTTATCCGCCTAATATAGAGATTCAACAAATAAGTTATATTTTTATCTATTTTATTGTCTATGTTTCACGGCCAGTGCCATGTGTTCGAAGAATTGTCTTGCTTTGTTGAATAAACAACTGCTTTTGCTGGGCTTACTCACTCTCTTCTTTTCCGATAACTGAGGAAGAGAGAGAAAGAAAGAAACACACACACACACACACAGAGAGAGAGAGAGAGAGAGAGAGAGAGAGAGAGAGAGAGAGAGAGTATGATGTATTATCCTTTTTTAAACTTGAAAACCATTAAACATAATCTTCAAGTATTTCTTAAAACCCTAAATTTCTTCAAAAAATATCAGTTCTTCATATTATCTCAATTTTGAATAATTGATTATTGGATCTTTTCGCCCACTAAGGACGATGGCGTAGTGTCCAGAAAAATAAATAAATAAATGAATAAAAAGATTTATCTGGATTTGTGCAAGTGACTCTGCAGGTCAATTCTTGGGTGACAGTCTTTGGTGCACTGAATGCACACAAACTGTGATTCTTTCTAAAAGTGTTGGCTTTTCTTTCTCTCTTTCTGGCTCTCTTTTCTGTTGAGGTTACTCTCCTATCTGCCTCACACTTGTCTGTGCCTTGCTTAAATAATTGATTAAGCTTCTATAATGAACAATACTGAATCAGCAGACATGGCTATACAAAACATGTTTTTTTATAAAGTCTAGAGATAAAGTGTTTGATTTATACCCTATAGTTTTAAACTTACGTTTTATCTATATTGTTTTTAAGACAACGTTTCAATCGATATAAAAAAAAATTATTTATATATCTAAGAATTGATATAATATATATATATATATATATATATATATATATATATATATATATATATCAGAGAGAGAGAGACAGACAGACAGACAGACAGACAGACAGAGACAGAGACAGAGACAGAGAGACAGAGAGAGCATTGAGATTCTACTTTAAAATGTCTAGCATTTGTAGATCTCAAAAGTAAACAAATCAATACACCGGATTGTCCCCCTTCTACCCCGTCGACACTGGGTAGTAGCTTCTAGTTTATTATACAAGGCATTTTTTTTCATCAACTGTCAGAGATTAAATGCACACTAAATGAATTACAAGATCATAACATTAGATTTATTTTTAATCATCTTTATATATGTAAGAAATATTCTGTACGTCTGTCTGTATGTTTGTTTGCCCAACAGTCCAGTGCACTTCCTTTTATAAAGGAATTTTAGTGGAGAACAGCAAAGCTTTTTTTTTTTCGGTTTATAAAATATCAGGTCATTTCTGTGTTTGGCTTTGTCATTTAGTGTTACATAATTATTAGATTCCTAATATTTATGTACAGTAGTGTAGAAACCAAAATGACTGTTATAAGTTGCTGCCCACGGCCTTGAAGGATGAGTGACAAGGCTTGACCTCATCCTGAACCTTCCGGTGGATACTGTGAGAATCGGTGGAGAAGGCCCTCTTCCGGTTTAGATTAGAAATAGATTTTTAGTCAGATCGGCCAAAAACCACGAAGGTGGTAAGTCGTGTTATGCACGCGGCTGACTCAATCTGCGCAGGTAGTCTGGTGGGGATTTCAGAATAAAATATGATCTAAGTTAAATCGAAGTCTTGTGTTATTATCTAAAAACTATCAATGACACAGGGCTTCTGATAAAGAGAAATCCCCAATGGAAGACCAGACACGAAGTCCCCAAGACGAAGTCCAGACGCTAGAAGAATAGAAGTAAGAAAGTAAAGAAAGAGAGTATACAACATTAGCACAATTCTCTCAACGCCTCTCGGAAATATATAATTATCGTATATCTTGGTGCACCTGTCGGTATAGTGAAAATGAAATATCAAGTATGACTAAAATTCTATTGCTTAAATTATTATATTATTTAAGTATTATAACTTTATTAGTCAGGGATAATAGTTACGGTTCACTTTAACCCTTTTACTCTTTGATTAAATTTGATGGTCATTCTTGTAAATCTGCGTGTGATATTAGACAGATCATGGAGACAGCACCCTACAAGAAAGTTGCTGTACGGCCACATGTCCCCTATCACACAAAACATCCGAGTGATACGAACAAGACATGTTGGACACTGTCAGAGAAGTAAGGATGAACTAATACGTGACGTTCTTCTATGGAAACCAGCACATAGGTACGTTAATGCGAGTTGCCCAGCAAAGACCAACATTGACCAGTTATGTTATAGCATTGATACTGGATGCTGCGTAGAGGACCTCCCGAGAACAATGGATGATAGGGATGGTTGGTGAGAGATTACCATGGGTATATGTGCTCTTAGCATAACATGATGATGATGATGATTATGATGATGATGGAAATGATAATTTGACAAAATATGTGCCATTGGTCCCGAATGTGTTTATCCTTACATTTTATCTAACATTGTATTAGACTATCTAAGTAGTTTGCTTTGTATTATATCTAAAGACTATACAAGAGAGTTTTTCAACCGTAATGCCGCGGCGCAATAGTGTACCGTGAATCTTCCGTGGTTGTACCGTGCGAGTTGAGGACGGTTGATCAACCACTTATATTTTCTTTCTGTTACTTTAACATTTTTTATTCCTCTGAATGTTTGAGATGAGGCTTGAAGATTAGTATTATCTGCGTTATTCGGACTATTGTCCCCATCTTCATTGTTATTTGTACAACGTTTCGGCCGATATACCCTCCGGCCTTCATCAGGTGTTTCTTGTCGGACTCGGGAACCTTCTCGGACTCGGGAACCTTCTTTTCGAACTCGGGAACTTTCTTGTCGTATTCGGGAGCCATCACGGAACTTTGAACCTAACACTTTATTTATTTATTTATTCCCAAAAATGGCGCTAATCAAGCTGATACAATGAAGATGGGGACAATAGTCCGAATAACGCTAATAATATTAACATTTTTTGTTTTAATTAAATTTTTATTTGTTTTCATTATGCTATATTGTAGCACATTTTAACTATTCCTTTTCTTTTAAAATGTAAATGATGAAATAATTATATATCTATATACTGATGGTGGCCTAGTGGATAAGGTAGTTAGGTTAAGACAGTTCTAAGTGACAGTTATCTCTGGATCACGAGTTCAATCCTGAGTAGAGGCAGTTAGAAAAATAATTAACACAACTCCTACCACAGCTATGGTTAGCGGAATGAGAACAGGATTCCCCCGTGGACTAAATAAAGGGTTAGGTTCAAAGTTCCGTGATGGCTCCTGATTACAACAAGAAAGTTCCCGAGTCCGAGAAGGTTCCTGAGTCCGACAAGAAATACCTGAAGAAGGCCGGAGGCATATCGGCCGAAACGTTGTACAAATAACAATGAAGATGGGGACAATAGTCCGAATAACGCAGATAATACTAATCTTCAAGCCTCATCTCAAACATTCAGAGAAATAGTAAAAGAATAAAATATCATACAATTCACTGCTAATAATTTCTACACATTCCAATTCTACTTACTTTCTATTTCAAATCAATCGGGTCATCAGTTCTATAAGTGCTGGGTAACAGCACACATCGGAAAGAAGAATAAGCTCTAGGGCGAGATTCGAACTCACGTATGTTTTTGCCCCGGGGAAGTCTGCTTCTACACACCAAATTGCTATAGCAACGCAACTTTAATTAAATTGATGGTGAACTTCTGTCATTACAAAATAATTACAGAGAAATAATAAATTAAGAATTATAACAGAATATCGTCCAAGATAAAATACAAAAAAAAAATCAATTCTGATTATCTGATGTTGCTTATCCGCCGAATTTTTATTTCTTATAAGACAAATAATGGACAATTTCGTTTTTATTATAAAGAGAGGAAAGGAAAGGGACATCTGATACAGAAAAAATATAATAAAAAAGAAAAAGCAGGAGAAATATATAGAGAGGGGGTGAGTGTGCAGAAGCAATAATGCTAAACTACTTCAATCGAACATCAAGAAATAAGAAAAGAAAAGAATGTATGAAGTGAGTGAGTGAGAGAGAGAGAGAGAGAGAGAGAGAGAGAGAGAGAGAGAGAGAGAGAGAGAGAGAGTTCAATCAAAATTATCAATACTTTTACATATTGAATTATGGTAAAAGAATAGAGGGAAAATGAGGACAAAAGAACAACTCAAACAAGTAGATGTAGGATATATTTCGTCTAGCATTGAGCAAGACTTATTCAAAGTAAACGAGGGAAGAAGTCTTGCTCAATGCAAGACGAAATATATATTACATCTACTTATTTGAGTTGTTTTTGTCCACATTTCCCCTCTATTCTTTTACCACATTCTGTCGGATTTACTCCAATCCTCCTACTCTCATATTGAACTATTTAGCAATATCTGTTAAGTAAACATATCAAACGTTGTAATAATTAAATTGTCATACTATTGTATATGTACAGGTCCTGCTAGTAAGAGAAAATAAAACAATAAGAAAAATAGAATCAATGTGTAAATGAAATGACAACAAAAATGGCGCTAATCAAGCTGATACACGGGGTATTGAATGGGTTAATATTTCTTATATTATCCATGTATTCAGAAAACCTATATATATATATATATATATATATATATATATTATATATATATATATACACACACACACACACATATATATATAATATATATATATATATTATATATATATATATACATACACACACACACACCCACACATATATATATATATGTAACGTAGCCGTTCGTCACAGTACCCAATAGATATATTTGTTACGTACTTTCTTACTGCTTCTTACTCTGGTCTTCTATTCTTCCGGCCGTCTTCTGATCGTCTAGTCTTCTGTCTTCTAATCTGGTATATCTTCTACAGGTCTCGTCTGGTCTTTCTTATCTGGGGATTCCGTGTCTGGTTCTGCTGGGGATCATTTCTTATCAGAAGCCTTGTGTCATTGTTAGCTTTTAGTAATAACAACAAGACTTCGATTACCTTTGATGTTATTTTATTCTGGATCCCCAAGATCCAGACAACTGCGCGCTGAGAGTCACATCTTGCTAGCTTCTAACTCTGCAACTGACTAACTGCAACTAACCACTGCAACTCGCTTACTCTAACTGTCTCTGCAACTGACTAAGTTGCTTACACCTTAAACTGGAAGGGGATTTCTATCACTTCCGATTCCCACGATCATCCCAGAACGCAAGGTGAGAGTGAGGTCAAGCATTGTCACTCACTCTCAAGGCCATCAGCTGTACTGATTGCCATAAGGATTTCTATACTACCTTAAAAAGTAATAGGGATCCAATTAATATGTAACATCCCTCATAATCATACATTTTAAATTCATAATTAATTATGAATTTACTTTTTACTTGCCTCTCCATTTTGAGGCTCTACCGTATTCTGGTACTTCTAGATTACTTCGAATTCTATTCTCTTTTCTGCGCGGTTGTCTGGTTCCCCCCATGCATACATCAATTTTACATGATAACAAGTTTTCAACAAAAAACAACACTGCAGGGCCATTTACAATATCCTGACAAAAATCAAAACACAACTGGACCAACGTCTTGGTCCCAAAATCCTGGTCACAAACCAACGTGACCCTGGTCACTCCAGCAATACATTCGCCTGGATTCCAATGACCAATTCACCAGCTTTCCGCTCCACAGGTCACTTACCTGGAGACTGGGAAGGCAATTTACATCAAAAATACAATGATACCGAAAAAAGATTCAAAAACATTGCACACATGGTCCCTACAATACATTAAACATCACATGCATGGAGAAAACAACAACAATTTTATCGCGCAACAATAAAAAATCTACAACGGCTATGCGTTACTCATAAGTTCTTAATATAGGATACACGACACAACACACCAATACCATTAAGTATTTTAAATTTTCTTCACAAAAAATATATTACTGTGCCAAATAGTTTCACTTTGAGGGAAAACTGTTTTATCCTGATTCCACACTCGGTCACTGCCAGTGGCTTACAAATTCTCCAGGAACCCTCCAACACAAAAAGTAGGTACTTGTCTGTCTTAACATCTAATCGTTCACCGACCTTGCTATCCGTATCCAGACTCGAGACATCCCTCTCAGCCAAAACGTTCTGGAGACCATTCCAAAATCATAATTCCCCCCAAAAATTCAATCCACATAAAACAGGGGCGGCCTCTTCGCCTTTCTTCTTATTCTGCTCTCCAGAACCCCTAACATTCCGAATCCGTCGGAATAATAAAACCCAAAAAGCGCGGATTAACCTTCCGAAACTACGGTAACCACATGGGACGCTCATCAGGGAATCTCAATACGTGAAATGGTGGGCCCTCGATAGACCACTTTCATTACCATATCTCCACCGATTCCCAAAACACCGGAAAAAATTCTCCAAATAGTCAGGCATGAGTCCAGAACTCGATCCATACTACAGCAAGGTCACAAAATTCACAAATAAAAATTTTCAAAACTATCAAAAAAATTTGGCACTCATAAATCTCACTAAAATCAACTTTTTAACTATGTCAAACTTTCGGAAAAAATTCAAAAACCGAATTATACCACTGGTCACTGACAAAAAATGCAAAGTACAAAGTCAATTATTAATTTCTTTCTTTTAAATATTGTCAATCAGCCTCCAAGGCTTTTCTCACGAAATCAAACCAAAGTTTTTGTTTTTTTTTTCAAAAATCACCAGTGTCAAAATCCACAATTCATCAATATTAAAATTACTAAGTTACTTTTTTTTCAACAATCTCTGATTAAATTTAAATCTGACTTTTTTTTTCTAAAAATTTTAACATTCAAAATGGCCGACATGTGGGGAAAATTACCCGCTTGACTAAAAAAAACGTTCATTTCAAAGATGGCAGCCATGTCTACGTGACTGGTTATTCAAAAAAAATTTTCCATTCATCCTTCAGCCAATGAGAGACAAGGAGGGGGGGGTAAGTTGGTTCTTCTCTCAAAATCAACCCCAAAGGATTTTACAATTATACGCCATTTTTATTTTTCCTCCAAAATTCAAATAATTCACCAGCTTCTTAAAATTATCCAATTAATCAGGGTAACAAACCTTAGTACTTCTAAAATTCAAACTAAAAAATAGGCACTTGCTCTTTCTGGAGTTTATTCATTTATCCGTTTATCTACGAAAAATTCTTAATCTCTCAAATCACAATTTATGTCTTCACCCCACAACCTGCGTTAATCAAAGACATCAATCAAAGATCAAAAATTTGAAGAATCGACCACAATCGTATTCCCAGAAAAAAAAATATATATACATATATACATCGTGCTGAGCAGAGTAAACACGAAAAACCTCTTGGAGCAGGGCACCACCATTTATCTCTTATTCTGACATATTCAAAACTCCAAAAAAACACAGGAAAATGTAGGCTTCCACGCCTTTCGAAAAACCATCGAATTGCCTAATTAGGACATTTTCCAAAAACAGGATCTCTGGAATTGGCGAGTTTTCTGTAAAAACTACTTTCATTACCGTGAGTCCAAAAAGATCCAAAACATACAACTTAGCCGAATCTCCAACAATTGACTCAAAATCAGACCTCAATCCGAATGAAAAACAGCATTGTGATCCAAGATAAAAAAAAAAATTACATTCTCAACTAAAAGTTTCAAAATTACTTCTTTAAAAATTAACTTTTTCCTTGCACGGATAAAAACTCACTAGAATTACAAAATTATTTAAATCCATCATAACATTATGAGTACAAATGACATAAATGCATGGGTAATCTCAAAAAAAAAATACAGCTTCAATCGAAAAACGAAAAAAAATCAAAAAAGAAAAAATTCCAAAATGGCGGCTGAAAATTTTCTTCTAAAATTCACCACGTGTTCCACCGGTCAAAAAAAAAATCTTCCATGGGGGGTATTGGCGCACGTGCATTTCTTAACAATTACTGCTGGCTTGAATGCAACAATTACCCTCGGGGGTGGGGACACATCCTTTGTCTCTCTCTCTACCTCTGGCACATACATTCAGTATCTCCCACTCTCTCACTCTTGGAGGGGGAATGTATCCTCCTAGTGTCCTTCTCTCTCTTTTTTCTCGATAGCATACACTCTCTTTTTTTTTATCTTCAAAACAATTCAAAAAACTATGACAAATTCAATCATACAGCAAAAAAAAATTTTTTTTTTCCTTTCTCTCTGTCTTTCCTCACAAAATTTCAACTTATACATATCAAAACAAAATATCCCTTTCTCTTTTTCTCTTTCTTTGGCATATACACTCTGTCTCTCCCTTTTTTTTCATAGCATACAAACTGTCTCTCTTTTTCTCTCTATATTTTAAACAATTTAAACAATCTACTAACAATTTTCAATGGCATTTTTTTTTCTTTACAATTCTAAAAACTTCTGCAAGTTCAAATTATACACACAAATTAATTGTCTCTTTCTTCTTTTTTCTTAAAACAATGTCTCCTTCTTTCTTCAGTCAAGACTTTAAGTCGGATTTCTTTTTTTTTTCTGAAAGTACTTAACACAATGTCCCTTTTGTCTTCTTTTTTTCTTTCTTTTCAACATTCTATCTTAACTTCAATTTTTTTTTTTTTTTTTGTGACAAATCTAGATAGATCTTTGAATATTAGTTCACTCTTTTTTTTCTATTGTCTTTTTCTATAGTCTGTTTCTAAAAACAATGTGTGTGTGTGTGTGTGTGCGTTCGTTACTTACGTTTTTCTTTTTAAGTTCTATCACGTTTTTTTTTCTTCTTCTTTCTTTTTCCTTTGCTTCATTTTTCTGCCTTTCTTTTCTTCTCTGTCTAGTGGCACGTTGTCCAGGTTCGAATCTGATCACGTCTTGATGGCGTGACTGGTCTCAAGGCACCAAATCGATATATGTAACGTAGCCGTTCGTCACAGTACCCAATAGATATATTTGTTACGTACTTTCTTATACTCTGGTCTTCTATTCTTTCTTCTGATCTTCTAGTCTTCTGTCTTCTAATCTGGTATATCTTCTACAGGTCTCGTCTGGTCTTTCTTATCTGGGGATTCCGTGTCTGGTTCTGCTGGGGACCATTTCTTATCAGAAGCCTTGTGTCATTGTTAGCTTTTAGTAATAACAACAAGACTTCGATTACCTTTGATGTTATTTTATTCTGGATCCCCAAGATCCAGACAACTGCGCGCTGAGAGTCACATCTTGCTAGCTTCTAACTCTGCAACTGACTAACTGCAACTAACCACTGCAACTCGCTTACTCTAACTGTCTCTGCAACTGACTAAGTTGCTTACACCTTAAACTGGAAGGGGATTTCTATCACTTCCGATTCCCACGATCATCCCAGAACGCAAGGTGAGAGTGAGGTCAAGCATTGTCACTCACTCTCAAGGCCATCAGCTGTACTGATTGCCATAAGGATTTCTATACTACCTTAAAAGTAATAGGGATCCAATTAATATGTAACATATATATGTATATATATATATATATAAAATTACCTTGATCTTCCATCTGATGAGACGAAAATTTGAGAAGCTATATCAAATCAATTTTGGTCGAAATAAATTTATTATGGAATTACGGTGTTCGGTTTTTCCTTCCTTTGTATGATAAATATTGCTCTGTATATAATTTAAAAAGTTTATTATACATTCAGTTCTCTTTAATGATTTAAAAAATCACTGTATTTATACATACTGGATCATACAATAATAATACAGTGTGTCTTAGAAATCACATATAGAATCATCCCTTACTACCAAGTTTTGGATACCTCTTATCTATCTATCTATCTATCTATCTATCTATCTATCTATCTATATATATATATATATATATATATATATATATTATATATATATATATATATATATATATATATATAACCACAAATTAACAATTAGAAAGCAATCTAAATAGTGCACTATAGCAAAACATTTTAATAAAACACTTAAAACAAAAACCTTAAATTTATCAGATATAAATTTATTTCAGCTGCTTGGCTTTTTCAAAACTGATTTCAAAATGGACATGAATTACTGATTATATTCTGAATAAATATAATACTCTCCTACGTATATTTAAATATACATGCATATATACGTACACACACACACACACACACACACATACACACACAACACACACACACATATTATATATATATATTATATATATAATATATATATATGTGTGTGTGTGTGTGTGTGTGTGTGTGTGTGTGTAAAATAAAAGGAAATTAATCCGATAGTGTGAATTTGATATATTGAAAACAAATGATGTTTACAAAATGCCTTGGGATCATCAGGAGAGAATGTGCACCGTTTCGGGGCCTTTCTCTCAACGGTTTTAACTGCACATCGGCCCCCTCACTGTTGTGAGGTCCCTCGGAATATCTGTATCGACCGTATGTAATAGATCAGTCATCAACAAGAGCAAATCCGGGATGAAATGAACGTTAGAAGAAGAATGCGCAAACAGAACGCTTAGTCAATGTTGGAATTTTTCAAAAAAATGCGTTATCTGTATTAAAAATAAAATGAATTTTATTTTTAATTTTTTAAAAATCAGTGGCATTACAGTTTATATATATACATAAAAGTTGTTCCTGAATAGAGTGAAAAATATATACGAAGTACGTAAGTCTGCATGGAACTTATATTATGCGGGGAAAACATAGTGATAGCGTGAGGTATTGGAGGTATCTATATTTACAGAGTTTAGCTTGGTTTACACAAAATGAAATTGCAGAAACAATTGTCGCGTGAATATTTGAAACAATGAAGACCTTCCTTGAAAATCGGCTTTCAAAATTCTATTTTACTTTTTTTCTTTGCATCTGGGCTCGAACCCCTGTTGTCTGGTGTCAGTAGGAAATGTGTAATTATTTAAAATGAAAAACAGTCTCAATAAGTGAATGCCATTAGATTTGCTTAAAGAAATATGTATTCAAATATATAAGTAGATTTACTTCAAACATTTCCATGCATAAACAAGTAGAGTATGTATGTTATCATTAAAAAAGAATTTTCGAGTCTATGACAAAAAAAAATCTCTAAATGGGATTCACCATGCCAGCAAATTCACAATAATCTATATATAGTTCCATATTTATATGTATGCAAAATATACTTATATAGTTTTGATCTCTCTCTCTCTCTCTCTTTCTCTCTCTCTCTCTCTCTCTCTCTCTCTCTCTCTATCTATTTATCTATATATATATATATATATATATATATATATAAAGACACAGAAAGTTGAAGAAAGAGAAAGATGTATAATATATATATATATATATATATATAATATTATATATATATATACTTATACAAATTTATACTCACACTCACTATATATATTATATATATATATATATATATATATATAGAGAGAGAGAGAAGAGAGAGAGACAGACAGACAGACAGCAGACAGAGACAGAGAGACAAAGGAAGAGACAGAGAACAGAGAGAGACAGACACAAAGAGAGAGAGAGAGAGAGAGAGAGAGAGAGAGAGAGAGAGAGAGAGAGAGAGTGAGAGACAGAGCAGAGAGAGAGTGAGAGAGACAGAGACAGAGACAAAGGCAGAGACAGAGACAGAGAGAGAGAAGGGGAGGGAGGGAGGGAGAGAGATATTTTTAGATGTAAAATGTAAAGTCCATTGTAGGCACAATATTAGCACTTAAACTTAAATGGAATATATTTAAGAATAAATTTCAAGAATGAAAAAATTTCGAAAACTATTTCAAGTCTACAGTTTCTTAATTTGTATTTGTTATTTTTTTTTATTTTTTTTTTATCTCTTTTGATAATTTTCAACAATTTCCTTCACCCAAAATCCATTTGGCAAGAAATGAATAACAGTTTTTTTTAATCTCATTCTATCTAATTCTTGTTCACCAAGAGAACTTCTAAATAACATCAGTGGATTTTACTCCTACGATAAGTGAACACAGAATTGGGCTTTTTTTGTTACTTTTTGATACTTTTTTGTTTTTTGTTTTTTTATTTCTTTATTTTTTAAATTTTTTGTTTATGTTTTTTCTTCCTTGCACTTTATTATGTTCCCACATGACTGCCTTTTTTATTAACATTGGCTTGACTGTATTTTACAAGAACTATCAGATATATGTGTCCTCTTAGCACAAACATTTAAGATCTAATATCACCAAATATTACCGTAAATCCTCGAGTATAGTCCGCCCTTGAGTATAATACGCAGGGGATTTTTAGGGGTCTGTTCCTCTGAAAAAATGCGTCTGAATAAACATTGCCGGACAGCAAATAAAGACTCGGACATTGTTTAGAAAATATTTTTAATTTTTAACCTCGTATATAGTACGCACTAGGGATTTTGACCTTTAAATTTTCAGAAAAATGTCCGGATTATACTCGAAGATTTACGGTATATTGAATTAGAAAAGCTATTGAAATTAAATACGAACACAAAAAATATTACACTTATTGTTACTTTCTTCTTATTGATTTTAATATGAAATTATATTTATGATTGATTTTTGTTATGTTTTTACTTAGATGAAATAGGGAACATTGAATATTTATGCAAGACCAGGTTGTTGGGAAATGAACAAGGTTTTATTTAACACAATGCTTACACCCTAAAAGGAAGCGCGTGGTGTAATGGTTAAAGTTATGGGGAATGGACTCGTCGCCCCGAGTTCAAATCCTGGACGTGCTAATTGCATTTCACTTAGCGCTAATACCCTTGGGAAAGGTATGAATCCAATTCTCCCTCCAGCTATGGGTAAATAGTAGGGCAGTCTGGGCTCTTTAACCTTGGTTAGGCAACCGGTCTAGGAGAAGGAAAACTCTGAATTCAAACCTGTTAAACTCCGCTTAAGAAATTGACCTTGCGTCGCATTCTGCTCGTGCGGAGGAGTTGGTAAATATATATACCCTAAAAGTGATCCAACACGCTCAACCGTGCTTTCAAATCCCAATCCAAAAGTGTCATGGCGGCCCCCCCTCCGGGTTCCCATCAGTCCCCTACTGATCAAGGGGAGCAATCTAAATGTCGTTAGGTCTGAACCTAACAGTTTTATACCTTTGAGAATAAAACAATAATATTAGAAATCAATAACACCAAGTAATTATTCATTAAACGTATTTTTTAAAACTTGTATGCAAAATATTCACACCATATACTATGTCAACTTTATATCTTGATAATATATAACAGACATTGTAGAATTAATAATATGGGCAGTTTTGAGGCAAATCCATCCCAGTTAGACTATAGAGATATCATTAATAAATAAGATGCTGATTAAGATTAAATAATAATTACTTAATAACCGTTGAGAGTATAACGTAAATAACTAAGGAATTTTGTTATTGGTGACGTAGTTTCAGTTACAGGCACATAATCCCCATCATAACAAGATGTCTTTACCGTTTTAGGTATCTTCTTTTGTCATTCTTTTAAATACTAATAGTCCTTTCACGTTTCTTTTTGTTTGAAATAAAAGATTAATTGCAATGATTCAATATTTTCTTTGATTGTTTTCAACTAGTTTCGACTTTAGGTCATCGTCAGGAGGAATTTTCTTGTGAAAGCAATTGTTTTTAGAAAGTTTAAGCTTTACCAAAGAATGACATACTGTTAGCTGGTTGGTTGGATTTTCCGGCATGACAACCCTTGTTGGTTTATTTTATGTCGAAGACATTTTATCTATTTCTTGGTCTTTGGTTCCGGGTTCTTACCTGGTTTCTTGAGATGTTGGTGATGTCTAGGTTGTCGTTGCTTTTAGGGACAATCTCAAGGCATATTTTTTTGTGAATCACATTTTATTAATTTCTAAGCACCAGATCTAAAATAACGCGTGACTGAGTCCAACTGGGTACTTCTTTAGATTGTTGCCTCCAGCAGTTGACTGATAAACGAAAAGTCTCTATCTTTGATTTTTTTAAACTTTTGTTTTGCTTGCAACATAATGGTGTAAATTAACCAAAAGAAAAGAAGAAAAATAATTTTACCTTGCAAAATTAGGTTCTAAACTGTATTGTTAATGCTATTCAAATAACTTCCCTTTCATCTGTTCTTGGACAGTTGAAGTATGGGCGACCATAATTGACAAAAATGCACACATTGCATGCTAAAAAAGTACCAGAAGAATTCAAAAGAGATTATTCTATTATTTCTAAACGATGTTCAATACTAATTTCATCATTTTCCAAAGACAATTATTATACAAGGTGTGTCACAAAAGTATTTTGTACTTTTTGACAAACCTTGTATTCTAAAAACATAATGTTCCATTCATTATTTTTTCGTAATACAAGTTGTGTCAAAAAGTGCCAAGTTTAATGCTGTAATTACCAAGATAGAAATAAAGAATGAATAGAACATTATTTTTTTCAGAATACAAAGTGTGTCAAAAAGTTGAAAAAATCTCGATACTTTTTTGACACATTGTATAACACTGCTTTATTAAGCGTACAAAAACTTTTAAAACAAAAATAATTTTAGTATTATTTGGATTATTCGGACTATTGTCCTCATCTTCATTGTTATCCCTACAAGGTTTCGGCCGATATGCCCCCGGCCCTTTTCAGGTAAATATGTTTGTTTATTTTATTTTTAATTTTGTTACATCGGTATTTTCATTTAATCTTTAACTTTCTAATACTACTACTACTACTACTACTACTACTACTACTAATAATAATAATAATAATAATAATAATTGCTGCACAGAATAATGCCATAAGGACAAACTATATCAAAGCAAAAATTGATAAGACCCAACAAAATAGTAAATGTAGACTATGCAGTAATAGAGATGAGACTGTAAACCATGTACTATGCGAATGTAGCAAACTAGCACAACGGGAGTACAAAACTAGGCACGACTGGGTTGGAAAGGTGATCCACTGGGAATTATGCAAAAAATTAAATTTTGACCATACAAAAAAATGGTATATGCATAAACCAGTATCTGTTCTTGAGAACGAAACGCATAAAATTCTCTGGGACTTTGAAATAAAAACGGATCACCTTATCCCAGCACGAAGACCAGACCTAGTGTTGATTAACAAAAAAGAAAGAACTTGTCAACTGCTGGATTTTGCAGTTCCAGCAGATCACAAGGTGAAGCTAAAGGAAAATGAAAAAAATGGACAAATATTTGGACCTTGCCAGAGAACTGAAAAAGTTATGGAATGTGAAAGTCAAAGTTATACCAATTGTGGTTGGTGCACTTGGAACGGTCCCAAAAGTGTTTGGAAAGTCTGGAAATCAGAGGAGGGATAGATACCATCCAGAACACTGCACTGCTGCAATCTGCTAGAATACTCAGAAGAGTCCCGGAGACCTGAGGAGACTTGCTGTCACTCAGACTATAGTGAAAGACCATCAGCTAACGCTGATGTGAAAACTCAAAAGGAGTAATTATTAATAATAATATGACGATGAAATTAGGTTTAATACAAACGATTTTTGCACTGGTTGTTTAAATACATACTAAACGAGGTGGCTTTTTCTTTTTAGTTAGCGATCAGCTGATGATATCAGGCAGGAGATAAATTAATGTAATCTCATCGAAACTTAAATATAAACATCTATTAATCAATGGACAAATAATATTTGACACTCTGTCGACTGTATGCAATTACCTTGCAGAGAAGAAAAAACTCTGAAGAAGGAGAGTCCTGTGTATGGTTAAATAACCCAGTCTGCCCTACGATTTACTCATAGCTGTAGGGAGAGTAGTTGGATACATACCTTTCCCAAGGGTAATAGCACTATTTGAAATGCGAAGAGCCTCTTCTAGGATTTGGATTCGGGTTGACGAGTCCATTTCCTACGACTTTAACCATTACACCACTCAACTCCTATTCTGTGGATATGGGAAGTATGGAATACATCATCATTTCTATTACTCCCAGGTTCACTTTGTTTACAAGTAATAATAACCTGTGAGGGTGACATCTATGAAAATAGATCTGCTTACAATTTATTCATATTCGATAGGACCGTGTACAAAAAAAAGTTCACAAAAATTGTGAATAAGAATATACGATTTTGGTTTGGGTTGGTGTGTTTTGTTTTACGGCATATCAACCTCAGTGGGTCATTTAATGCCAATAAAGTTTTGAAATAAATCAATTCTTAATGGATAATACAATTTTTTTATAAATACATTTTTCTATTTAACCCATAGATGGGACCCTAACAGGTACTACCACTCCGGGTCAGAGTGGACCAGGGAGCAATGGTGATGAAGGGGTGCTCCACATTCCCAAAACCTCCAAAACTGGAACCTCACCATCAGATAGAGTTTAACGTCATTCCCAGGACATGTAGACCCGCAGCCACCGCCTTCTAGCACCCATATGATAAAAAGGGATTGGGGCTTGCCATAAGGGCAATAGGGTTGGGAAAAATATACGATGAACCCAATTCCCTAACCCTAGGGATAAACTAACCCTAGACGGATTGATAGGCCGTTAAAATCAATCAATCTATCAATAAAATTATATTTGATATGTTACCAAAATTACAATCGTTTGACAACATTCATATTCTTAAAACATTGATTTCTTCCTTCTTGAATAAAAATATACGATGAACCCAATTCCCTAACCCTAGGGATAAACTAACCCTAGACGGATTGATAGGCCGTTAAAATCAATCAATAAAATTATATTTGATATGTTACCAAAATTACAATCGTTTGTCAACATTCATATTCTTAAAACATTGATTTCTTCCTTCTTGAATAAAAATATACGATGAACCCAATTCCCTAACCCTAGGGATAAACTAACCCTAAACGGATTGATAGGCCGTTAAAATCAATCAATCTATCAATAAAATTATATTTGATATGTTACCAAAATTACAATCGTTTGACAACATTCATATTCTTAAAACATTGATTTCTTCCTTCTTGAATAAAAATATACGATGAACCCAATTCCCTAACCCTAGGGATAAACTAACCCTAGACGGATTGATAGGCCGTTAAAATCAATCAATCTATCAATAAAATTATATTTGATATGTTACCAAAATTACAATCGTTTGTCAACATTCATATTCTTAAAACATTGATTTTTTTTCCTTCAAAATTCGGAGTTGAAGTAACGCACTACTTAAACAAGATCCTTTTTTTTTCCAAGAAGAAATTCCAACGAGAATTGATGGAATTCTTTCTTTTATCTTTTATCTTATATCACAACTTTGGAAAATTACATTACTTACTTACTTACTTAAGAAATATACATAATTCCAAGTGTATATAATTTTTAAATATATATTTCAAATAAAACGAATGCACGTTTTCACACGTCCTTAATCCCCCTCGCAACCAACCCGCCCCATATAAATATATATATTATATATATATATATATATATATATATATATAAAGCGGATAAAATCATATATATATATATATATATATATTATATATATATATATATATAATATATATAATATATATGGTTTTATCCGCTGCTCAAAATTTATTAGCGATGCTTCGACCTCATACAGAAAGTGATAGCTTCAATTTAATTCCGAGATAAAAACGTTTGGTTCAGCGGGAAAATAGGTTTTTGTTATTTTTTAAGTCAGTGAGCAAAGGAATATAAAATAATGGGTGAGTGTGTATGAGTGCGTGAGAAAGAGAGAGAGAGAGGGGGGGACAGAGAGAGAGAGAAATAGAAGAAGAGAGAAAGTGAAAGAGAAAGTGAAAGAGAAAGAGAGAAAGAGATAGAGAGAAATAGAAAGAGAATGAAGGAAAGAGAGAGAGAGAGAGAGAGAGAGAGAGAGAGAGAGAAAGAGAAGAGAGAGAGAGAGAAGGAGTAGAGAGAGAAAGTGAAAGAGAGAAATAGAAAGAGAATGAAGGAAAGAGAGAGAGAGAGAGAAAAGAAAAGAAAGAGAGAAGAGAGAAGGAGTAGAGAGAGAAAGTGAAAGAGAGAAATAGAAAGAGAATGAAGGAAAGAGAGAGAGAGAGAGAGAGAGAGAGAGAGAGAACGTGAAAAGAGAGAGAGAGAGAGAGAGATAAAGGGAGAAAAATAGAAAGAGAAAATAGAAAGAGAGAGAAGGTGAACGATAAATACAGAGATAATTAGAGAGAGGGAAATAGAAAGAGAGATGGGGAAAGAGAGGGGGAGAAAGGGAAAGAGAAAGAGAAAGAGAGAGATAAAGTTAGATAGATAGATAGATAGATAGATAGAGAGAGAGAGAGAGAGAGAGAGAGAGAGAGAGAAAGAGAGAGAGAGAGATGGTGATGGAGAAAGAGAAAAAGAAATTGAAATTAAAAGGAAAAAAAGAAAAGAACAAATTTCTCCTGAAAAAATCTCCTAACTAAACAAGTGAAAAATAAGACTTTGTCAAAGACACGGACAAACGCCACAAATAAATTTAATAACCCTGCCTCCCTTTTCTGTAAATCTTGCATGTTAAATTTCATTACGATATTTTAGCAAATTAATTTACTCTATTTACTCCTCATCAGATGAGTTATATATGATATTAGTTTTGGAAAAAGAAGCTATAATTCTTTCTTCTATACAAAAACTCTGAAGTCAAAAATACTGTCGTAAAGCCTGTCAACTCCAATAGAAATGTAAAGAACGTTGTATACTTGAGATTTTAATCATATTGACGGAATTTTGTCGCTTGTCTGAGTCCCTGACTGAGGTGTCTAATACCTCGCACAATATAGCCGTACAGAATTAAAAATAGACGCGCGCCATATCAACGCGTACAAAAATGGCGGGAAGGTGGGGAGAAGGAGGAGGAGAAGGAGGAGGAGGAGAGGGGAAATTCAATTACTCGAAAGGATATTATTTTAAACTAATATTTTTGAAAAAAAAAATCAAATTTAAAACTTAAAACAAATTTTGTGTCCCAGCTGCTCAAGATAATTTTGGACAAAAACGATGCTGAAATAATATTAATTTCACTTTGTAAGAGAGAGAGAGAGAGAGAGAGAGAGAGAGAGAGAGAGAGAGAGAGAGAGAGAGAGAGAGAGAGAGAGAGGGGGGTTGTCTATGCATGTGTCTATGCATGTGTGAGGGTCTGCACAAGCGTATGCTTATAAGGAAAGTGGATGGTAAAGAAGTGTTTACTTTCGTTGCAATATGAACAGGTTTTTGGCTATGAGAAAAATAACGGCGGAATGATATTGACAAGAATGGTAAATGGAGTGGTTGGGGGAGAAGGGTGGAATGAAAGACGAAAATGAAGTGGAAAGATATTGGCTTCTTCGAGTAAACCAGAACTGGGACCGAGCATTGATAAGGGGAAGGAATGGGAAAATCGGAAGAAGAAAAAAAAACTCAAGAGCGATGGAAGGGGGGAAAATATGGTCGGAAAATAAGAGGATAGCGACGAAAAAGATTAATTAACGGGAACCACAAACAAAAGCATAGAAAAGTATATATATATATACTAGCAAATATATGCACCCTCCGGGTGCAAGTATTTAAGTTTTAATGTAATAAAATATTGTATTAAATTAGAAAGGCTAATGAAACTAAATAAGAATACAGATAAAAAGATTTGAAACAGTGGGAGTATAATAAAAGATTTGAAACAGAGGGAGTATAATAAAAAAATGGAACAACTGAAACTTACTCTTCCATCACTCTCGTCTTTCATTGTTATTTTTTCTAATTTAAGAATTTAGTTATAAGAGGAAGTAAAGAATAAAATGACAGTTATTTTTTCTTGTTAATGAATTTCATTTAAGATTCATTAACAAGATTTTTGCTTATATTCATTAAAAGAAAACCAAACAGTTAGATATCAATAATACTAAGCATATATTTATTAAATTCGATTTTTTAATATTAATATGCAAATTAGCCTTCTCGTTTACACTGTAAACCGCTATTTTGTTGTATATGTAAATGTAATTGCATGTAGTCAGTATGTAGACATAGTTAACAGTATTAATAATGTAAGACAATTTTATTAATAATTGAGGTTTAGATAAAAATAAAATCATTGAGAATGTGATGTCAATAACTAAGAGAATTGTGACTTGAGTAGGAATATAGTTTCGGTTACAGATATACAAACACACAATCTCCATTATAATAAGATATATATATATATATATATATATATATATAGTGTGTGAGATGGTCACTGTTTCAGCTTTTGCTGGAATGGTGTACCAAAGGCAGTATTATTGGTAGAATGCTCAATATAAAATAGAGCTGTTATATAATATAATAAGATAAATATATAAAGGTTTTACATATCTATTTATTGGGTGACACTGCGCGTATTAGCCAGCACCGCCGTTCCATAACCCCCACCCGACCATAATATACAACATTTGCAATCTTAAAGTTAACATTATTCAACCATACTCCTCAATTAACACGACCCGACTATATACAATATACATAACCTACACATCCGGATAAAAAAAGCATGCACACACACATACATGCACAAACGCAAACGCTCGCACGTAAGCACTGTTAAAATACCACACACTCACAGAACAACGTATTATGTGTGGGACCAGTTACTACGCGTACGCAACCTTTATGCTGCCCATAAACACCCTCATACATTCAATTCACCTTCACATACATACACACATCATTTTATCCAATCATACGCATCCTATATCTATTGAATTTTTTGAAATTTTTTGAAATTTTCCTTACATTTGAAACATCTTCACCTGATGATTGCATTGCATGAAACCAATATGGTTGTGAATGTTCCTTTGTCACCCAATAAATAGATATGTAAAACCTTTATATATTTATTTTATTATATTATATTATATATATATATATATATATATATATATTAATAATTAATAATAATTAATAAGTCATCCACAGACACGTGTTTCGGCATATCATGCCTCCTCAGTGTGGCTAGACACAACTATCCTTGGGTAGGGTTCGAACTCAGACTGACCGTATGGTAGTCCGATATCTTATCCCCTCGCCCACTGACAGCTGATGCGGGGACTGGTGTTTTTAAACTATTAAATACATAGAAAGTGTATGTATCATTCGGTCACTGAGAGATCAAATTTCCGGAGAAATGATCATTGCTTATTTGCTTAGTAGTGAGAGTTAATTTAAATTACCAATTAGAGAGCTCATTACCAAATTTATGGGAGCATATATATTAATAATTAATAATAATTAATAAGTCATCCACAGACACGTGTTTCGGCATATCATGCCTCCTCAGTGTGGCTAGACACAACTATCCTTGGGTAGAGTTCGAACTCAGACTGACCGTATGGAAGTCC
The DNA here is from genome assembly GCA_023376005.1 of Doryteuthis pealeii. Lineage (NCBI taxonomy): Eukaryota > Metazoa > Mollusca > Cephalopoda > Myopsida > Loliginidae > Doryteuthis > Doryteuthis pealeii. The sequence goes on along the minus strand of CM042156.1, from coordinate 50,310,597 downwards.
GATATCTTATCCCCTCGCCCACTGACAGCTGATGCGGGACTGGTGTTTTTAAACTATTAAATACATAGAAAGTGTATGTATCATTCGGTCACTGAGAGATCAAATTTCCGGAGAAATGATCATTGCTTATTTGCTTAGTAGTGAGAGTTAATTTAAATTACCAATTAGAGAGCTCATTACCAAATTTATGGGAGCATATATATTAATAATTAATAATAATTAATAAGTCATCCACAGACACGTATTTCGGCATATCATGCCTCCTCAGTGTGGCTAGACACAACTATCCTTGGGTAGGGTTCGAACTCAGACTGACCGTATGGTAGTCCGATATATTATCCCCTCGCCCACTATATATTTGCTGACATATTCGTACGAGTAGGATGTGACGCAAGGTTAATTTATTAAAGGAGGTTTAACGGGCTTAAATTCAGTTTTCCTTTTCCTACCTTTGCCAAGAGTATTACCGTTAGGTGAAATGTAAACAGATTCGTCCAGGATTTGAACTCTGGCCAACGAATTTGCTCAAAACATTTACAAACAATAACTATTATCTATATATCAATACTCGTGTCCCTTAAAAGTGCGACAGTTTCCATCTTGCCACCCCCTCTGGTTAGAAATGAAACCATTCAAATTGTCCATTATGAAATTCAAAAAAATGTAAATCCTGATTATCTTGTTTCACTTATATTATTTCTTATGAGTGTTGTACCCTCAGCCAAATAATGGACTATTACGTTTTTATTATGAACAAAGGGGAAGAAAAAGGACAGGCTACACAAAAAGTATAACAAGAAAAAAAAAAGAAAAGAAAGAGAATAGAGGAAAGATAGGAAGAGGGATGAGAACGGGGAAGCGAAAATGCTAATCTGTTTCAATCAAACAATGAAAAGAGGAAAAGAAAGAAAAGAAAGAAAAGAAAGAGAGATAAAACATATCAAACGTTATAATAATTAAATTATCATACTGTGGTATATCCATAGGTTCTGCTAGTAAAAGATATATCTACATAAGAGAAAAGAGATTTACTAATAATATTCTTATATTTTCTAATGAATTGAATTTTATCCAATGTAACATTTTATAGTTTTTGTAGAAAAATATTTCAATTATGTGACTCTTGATAGATTTATCTATTTAAATATATATATTTTTTGTCTGGATAGGTAAACCTATCTAAGTAATGGGTAATTCCATGTCAAATCATCCAGAAAAAAATAAAATTGTCATCCAACCCCTTCAACTTTTTGAAATTTTTCCATGTGTGAACAATATGAACGTTAGACAATCCCAAAAATATGAGCTTTTAATTCCAAAAATTGACGGAGTTATGTCGATTTTTAGTTCTCGAAATTTTGAGGGTTCGCAAAAAATGGCGACTTTTTGTAACCTACTTTTGTTTGTAAAATTATACTAGAGCTTCCCTACTACTAAAAATTGGTTTATATAAGCGTTTTTGTCGAAGGAATCCAAAAATGCTATCTAAAAGGTCTTAAAGTCAACCAAATCGACATAACTCCGCCAATTCTTGGAATTGGAAGTTAAAATTTGGGGGATTATCATAATCCACACGAATGGGTTAGATGGTCTGGATTATTTGACATGGAATTACCCTTATAGCACTTTGTAATAATCTAATGATTCCTCCGTAATTCTTTGTAATTGATATATAATTAGCTTTAATCAAATGAATAAAAACAATTGTTGTATTGTCCTCGCCCGGAAAACGGAGCTTCCGGCAGAGGGACAAAGAGAAAGATAAAAATATATATTTAAAAAGAAAGAGTAAGCGGAAGACGGGGTTTCCGGTAAAGGAAGCAGGGAGAAGATAAAGAAATATATAACAAATGTCCGTTATCAGATCAAAAGATAAAGATGCGGAGGCGTATCTATCAATATAAAGGCGAGAAGATTCGAGCCGACAGGCAGAAACGCCAGCCGGCAGCCAAAAGGACACTTCACGTCTCCCGTCAGCAAACACCCCTCATGCACTCATTGTGAACACTGCGCTCTTCGCCAGCCGCCAGCATTTTCATTGTGAAGCTCTGCGCCTTCACCACCCACACACCGAAGAAAATAAAGAAGGGTCCTATCTTTGTACATACGTATCTGTTGTATATTGAAGTCCAGTAGTCGGTAGTAGCTGACTACTACATACTTCGCTACGTGACCATACATACCCGCAACGACTACTAACATACACGATTTAGAGTAGCGAAGAAGGCCGCTACGTAATACAATGAATTATTCCTTTTGTTCCTTTAATTAGAAATTTAAATTTCCTTTCATTTAAAATTCAAATTCTGAGCGATTAGTGACATCTTGCAGTAACATGGCCTCTCACAGATTTATTATTAGAGACCACTAACAAGGAGAACCTCCTTTTCACACAAGGAATAAAAACATTGTAGAAACAACACTGAGCCTAATAAAGATATGTCCAATGCAGAACTCATAAATCCTCCACAGAAATGCAGAATTGTCGTTCATATATGAATAATGCCGGCAAGATTTAAATTAGGTTTGTAGTACTTTTATATATTTGAATTATGGTTTTAGTACTTTTATATTTTTGAATTATTGGTTTTAGTACTTTTATATTTTTGAATTATGGTTTTAGTACTTTTATATTTTTGAAATATGCTTGTAGACTTTTTATATTTTCCCGGTATTAAAAAAATGTTATATTCACGTAGAAATATTCATAAATGTTAAATAAATTTTACTGTCACTTGTAATCATATATATATATATATATATATATATATATATATATATATTATATATATATATATATATGTGTATGCATATATATATATATATATATTATATTTATATATATATATATATTATATATATATATATATATATATGCGTGTTGTGTGTGTGTGTGTGTGTGTGTAAGTTGAAAATGGAAGCTAATCCGACGGTATGTTGAAATGAAAAATAAAGGAATGAAAATGTTGAATGGATAAAATAGGATTTATTTTATTATATTTTACTGACACGTGTTTCGCTCAGGAGTCTATCCATGCATACATGTATTCTATTTTTTTAATTATTTTAAATACAAAATAAAATAACAATAACAATAATATAAAAAAAACTACAGAAATGTTTAGTATACAAAGAAATAGCGACCTTCGTCAGAGTAAATCCTTATTGTTTAAAATGAAATCAGTTGAAATACGGATGTTCGAAAAAATAACTTTTTTGAAATCGCTTTTAAAACAATAAGGATTTACTCTGACAAAGGCCGTATATATATATATATATAGAATTGCGAACTATTATTCGATAAATTTTGAATGACACTCGATATTTGGAGACATCTGCTCCTCCTTCGGGATGATGACATCGATGTAATATTTACATGAGCAATAATTCTAAATGTCATCAGGCTATGTGTATTGTGTTTGTTGTTTTAATTCTGTTGTCTTTTGTTATAATTAGCTGTCATACAAGCAGGATTTGAAGTGACATAATTTGTTCAAAAATAAATCAACTCTATTTTTTATTCAAGCAATAAAAAGCCTAGCATTTCAATAATGAATGTAGTTAGATTTCAACTGAACGGTATACTGTGAAAAACTACAGTACCGTAAAAGTTCATAGTGTTTTAATTGGCAAGCTTTGAACACAATTTGGCGAATTAGATTAGAATATCTTGCAAAATCTAATTTAAATACATTAGCAAATATATGCACCCTCCGGGTGCAAGTATTTAAGTTTTAATGTAATGAAATATCGTATTAAATTAGAAAGTCTAATAAGAAGGCAGATAAAAAGATATGTAACAGAGTGGGGGTATAATAGAAAAATAGAAATGAAACTTACTCTTCCATCACTCCCGTCTTTCATTGCTGAATTTTACTTATTTAACCATTTAGTTAAATTAGGAAATAAAGAATAAAAAACAGTTATTTTTTCTTGTTAATGGATTTCATTTAAGATTCATTGAAGAGATTTTTGCTTATATTCATTAAAATAAAACCAAACAATTAGAAATCAATAATACTAAGCACATATTTAATAGAATCACATTTTTAATATGAATATGCAAATTAGCCTTCCCATTCACACTGCAAACCGCTATTTTTTGTATATATAAATACAATTGCATGTTATATGTATGTAGATATGGACAACACTAATAAAAAGGTGAAGCAATTTTATTAATAATTGAGATGGAGAATGTGATGTAAATAACAAAGGGAATTGTGACTCGATTAGTAATATAGTTTCGGTTACAGACAGAAAAACACACAATCTCCATTATAATAGGATTAGCAAAAGTATGTGCCACCTGAGTGCATGTATTTAAGTTTTAATGTAATAAAATATTATATAAAATTAAAAAGACTAACGAAACTAAGTACAAACGTATATAGAATATTAATCTTATTTTAATGTTATTCTAATTGCTTATTATATAGAATTATATATAGGATTACTTTTAATAAGTTTAAGAATAACATGAATATATTAGAAATTTCTATATAAATCTATAAATAGGGTTTGGTTTTAATATGTTTGAGAATAACATGATAGTATTAGAAATCAGTAACAGCAAATAATTATTTATTAAACCCAGTTTTGTTAAAGTCATTATGCAAATTAGTCTCACCATATACAAACTTTTACTACAAAACTGCCGTATTATTAATGAATTTAAAATCCTGAAAATAGATTTTATATATCTCAAAGAAATAAAATCTATTTCAGGATTTTAAATGCATTAATAATACGGGCAGCTTTGTAGCAAATTTAACTCAGCTAGACTTTAATAGAGATATTTTAATAAATAGGATGCTAATTAAGATCAAATAATGCACCATTTCATACTCACTGAGAATATAACTTAAATAACTAAGGAAATTGAGAAGTCAGTGATTACGTAGTTTCGGTTACAGGCAGACATTTACATAATCTCCATTATAAAATAACATTTTGCGCAGTGGCTTATCGTCGCTATCAGCCGGACAGACACCGAATCTCTTTTTCGCTGGCGCTTGACCATGGAGATTATTTTTGCTGAGGTGGAGTGCAACATCTACCGCCAACCTCCCCTCTTTACCGCACATATCAGATTATCCAGTCTGTGCTACTCATGTGCTGAGTTGTCGGGCACCGGTATCGGACCAGGAACCTTGTGATTGCTATGCTGGTGCTTAACCGACTGGGCTAAACCGGCCGTTTATTTCCAGTATAATAAAATAGAATTTTAGAAGGCTGAAGATGTCCCGACCGAGATTTTCGTCTAAGTTTTCAGAGAATGAAATAAATTGAAGAGAATGTAGAAAACTCATGGAAGAGAAATAAGGAAAATGTTGGTGAAAGGAAACGGAAGAAGAAATAGGGACTATTCGTTGATTTTATAAAAAGAATATTATTTATTTATTTACTAGAAGCGGCAACCCGGTATCGCCAGGGTAGAGGAGGATTTTAAAACGTTAGTACCGCGGATCCATTATTACTCAATCGTGAGGTGGATCCTCATCGGATGCCCCATTAAAATCCCCATGTAAAAAAAGACCTTGCATTGATCCAGACACTCTGAAAATAAATGTTAATGTCTACTATTCAAAATATTAAATGCAAAAAAAAAAAATCCATTCTGTTATCATTTAAAAAAAATTTTTTAAATCCTTTTCACAAATATGAATCAAACCTTTATTATTTTTGCTCAAAAACCAAGCACTGGCGATATTTACTGTGTATACATGTATTGACTTTGTCATTAATTGTTTTATTTTCGAAGTTTCCTCCGGACATACACATGCACACAACTGCCCTTTATATATGTATAGATTGTCGAATAAACGATAGTGTTTATTCCATCCCCATTGTTAACCATTTTTTAAAAACTTGGAAGATGAGTAGAAGACCATAAGAAAATTTGAGAAGAGAGGATAAAGTAAAAGTCGTCGGGGCGGCCTAATGTCGGTATCAGCCAATCAGCGAGGGAGTTTATCCCCTTTTCACTAGCGCTAGACCAAGGAGATTGTTTTGGCGTCTGAGGTGGAGCACCACACATACCATCAGCTCCTTACTTTACCGCACAGATTCCTGTGCTACTCATAATGCTGAGTTAGCGAGGACCGGTATCGAACTAGGAACCTTGTGATTTCTAGCCGAACGCTCTACAGACTGAGCTAACCGGCCCATAAAGTAATTGAAGGGAATAAAAGGAATGTGGTAATTTTAGGAAGAGAAAATTCATCCATTTGAGCAGAAAATAGAAATGATGGATACAATTCAGCATTTCAACAGATTCAGTGATTGAAATACGAGATTCAATCCTCCTTCCGGGACCAAATTTATCCGAAAATGTTTGACTGTTTGTTTCTTTTAAAGAAAATCAAATAGCTTCAATTTTTCCCGCCTAGAAAGTCCTTGTCTTCCATAGAAATGCACTGTTGAAATTATGACCATCATTTCATTTGGAAATAATCTTACAACTGAGATGGTCTACGGAGGAAGTTAAAAATATATGAAAGATATATTAAATGATGACAGGTAGGAGAGAATTTAAAGGAGTTTAGTTAAAATGCTGCGTGAACAGATAATGGAGAGTAATTGGCAGTAGAGCTACAAATACACACTAACATACAGACACAAACAGACGTACATATATATATATATATATATATAATATATATATATATATAATGAGAAAAGAGAGAAAGTGACAGACAGACAGGCAGGCAGAAAAAGATTAAAGACAATAGAAAATAGAATTCAAGGGACTTTAGTTAATAGGTTGCATGTACAGATAAAGTAGTATAATAGGTAGTGTTAGCTCAGTCGGTAGAGCGTTCGGCTAGAAACCACAAGGTTCCTAGTTCGATACCAGCCCTCGCCAACTCAGCGTATGAGTAGCACAGGGATCTGTGCGGTAAAGTAAGGAGCTTCTGGTAGGTGTGGCGCTCCACCTCAGACGTCAAAACAATCTCCTTGGTCGAGCGCTATTGAAAAGGGGATAGACTCCCTCGCTGACTGGCTGATACTGACTTTAGGCCGCCCCGATGACTTATATATATATATATATATATATATATATATATATATATATGGGTATTTGGGCAGCATTTTTTCATTTATATATGTAGAATTAAACAAAAGACACGTCTCCTGTTTACCAAGTTTATTAACGATCTTTTCGAGCTTTCTGGTCAACATTTTTACATTTGGATGGAATCCGTGAATTAGTCCTCTAAAGTTTTTATCCCAAGTACTTTCGGCACTTCTAAGTGCCATCATCAGGGGTGATCTGTTTGTGTTCCAGTTTTTTCTCAAGTTAGTAGTAGTGAGAGTAACTAGGAGGGGAACTCGTAGAAATTATATCAAGGAGTTTGGGGCTGGAAGGAGGAGAATTGGTAGTGAAAGTGTTATAGGCATTTTAAAATATGAGTACTGCATTCAAAATTATATGCATATAAATGTGAATTGATAGATACCTTGGTACAGCTATAAATCTATTAAATTTAGGAAGCACGTGGTGTAATGGTTAAAGTCATGGGAAATGGACTCGTCGCTCCGAGTTCAAATCCTGGACGTGGTAATTGCATTTCACTTAGCGCTAATACCCTTGGGAAAGGTATGAATCCTACTCTCCCTCCAGCTATGGGTAAATAGTAGGGCAGTCTGGGCTCTTTAACCTTGGTTAGGGAACTGGTCTAGGAGAAGGAAAACTTTGAATTCAAACCTGTTTAACTCCGCTTAAGAAATTGACCTCGTGTCGCATCCTGCTCGTGCGGAGGGGTTGGTTAATATATATAAATTTATTTCGGCAGTTTTTTGCCTCCTCATCCTGATTTTTATTAATTCAAAGATATTAAACCCGGTGTTACAGCTATGATCTTCCCGTTTCACCAATTGTTATTTATCTATTCATTTTTGATTTGTTTATCATATTTCGTATATGTAAATATACATAATCAAATCTTTATATGCACATTTGAGGCCATTAGTGTAAAGTGAACGTTTGTTGAACATTCAACTCTTTTCTCCTATTCCATTTTTCCGTGTCGATAAACATTAAACACGAAATGACCCTACGAATAAAATACAAACGATGGACAAGAGAAAAAAAAAAGTATCGAACCAGAAATAAAAGAAGTTGGTACCATGCCCAATATAATATATATATATATATATATATCTTATTATAATGGAGATTGTCGGTTTGTCTGTCTGTAACCGAAACTATATTACTATACAAGTCACAATTCCCTTTGTTATTTACATCACATTCTCCATGATTTTATTTAAACCTCAATGATTAGTAAAATTGTTTTACATCATTAAGACTGTTAACAATAGTTACATACTAATAATATGCAATTATATTTATATATTCAACGAAATAGCGGTTTACAGTGTGAATGGGAAGGCTAATTTGCATATTGATCTTAAAAAATTTGATTTTGATAAATATATGCTTAGTATTATTGATTTCTAATTGTTTGGTTTTATCTTAATAAATATGAGCAAAAATCTCGGTATAAATCTTAACAGAAATCTATTAACATAAAGAAATAACTGTAATTTTATTCTTTTCTCCTATTTTAACTAAATAGTTAAATTAGGGAAATTTACCACAAAGAGGGGAGTAAGGGAAAATGTGGAACAGTTAGTTTTCAAAAGTTGTTTTCTATTTTCCGATTATACCCCCTCTATTCCAAATATTTTTTTATCTGAATTCTTATTCAGTTTCATTAGCCTTTCTAATTTAACATGATATTTTATTATATTAAAACTTAAATACTTGCACCCGGAGGGTGCATATATTTGCTAGTATATATAAAAAGAAAAACAGAATATGAAAATGAATAAAAGCTAACGACATTGTATAGATACTAGCAGGATCTGTAGATATATCAGTATGATAATTTAATTATTACATTTGATATGTTTACTTAGCTATCGCAAAACTTATTCAATATGTAAGTCGACGGGGTGGCCTAAAGTCGGTATCAGCCAGTCAGCGAGGGAGTCTATCCCCTTCTCAATAGCGCTAGACCAAGGAAACTGTTTTAGCATCTGAGGTGGAGCGCCACACCTACCATCAGTTCCTTACTTTACCGCACAGTTCCTGTACTACTCATACGCTGAGTTGGCGGGGACCGGTATCGAACTAGGAACCTTGTGGTTTCTAGCCGAACGCTCTACCGACTGAGCTAACCCGGCCCTTTCAATATGTAGTAAGTAGATATCGGTATCAGCTAGAGAACGAGGGCGTCTATCCCCTTTTCACTAGCGCTAGACCAAGGAGATGATTTTAGCGTCTGAAGTGGAGCGCCTCACCTACCATCATCTCCTCCCTTTACCGCACAGATCCCTGTGCTACCCTTACGCTGAGTTGGCGAGGGCCGGTATCGAACCTGAATATTTTGATTGCTAGTCGAACGAAAAAGTGTAATAACCTTGATTTAACTCTCTCTCTCTTTTTCTCTCTCTCTCGCTCTGTCACTCTCCCTCTCACTCTATCTATCTATCACTCTTTTTTTTCTTCTTTCGTTCCTTCTTTTCATCTTTTCATTTTGTCCGATTGAAACAGATTAGCATTATCGCTTTCGCACACTCACATCCCTCTCCCTATCTTTCCCCTACTCTCGTTCTTTCTTTCTTTCTTTCGTTATATTTTTCCGTGTGGCATGTTCTTTTCTTCCTCTCTTTATAATAATTATTAAGACGAAATGGTTCATTATCTAGCTGAGACGACGACACTCATAAGAAATAAGAATTGGTCATATAAGTAACACCAGGTAATCAGGGTTTACATTTGTGCATTTCATCTTAGAGGATTTAGACGGTCTCATTTGTAACCAGAGGGTGTTGCAAGATGATAACGGTAGCAAGATTAAGGAACACAAGTATTAATATATAGATCTTACTTAGTTGTTATTTATCTTTTTAGAAATTAATCTTTATTATCAAATAAATGATCAACATTCACATTTTAAATTTTATCGGCCCGAGACTGCAAGTCTCGGGACACTATATCCTTTTTGTACCCCTGAAGTTATTTGATAATAATAATAATAATAATAATAATAATAATAGTAATAATAATAATAAAATGTTGACCATACAACAAAATG
>CM042156.1:50247988-50295488 GCA_023376005.1 Doryteuthis pealeii | reverse complement strand
TTCCCTTAAAAGACAAATTCTTATTTATAAAAATGTCCAATGTCGTTGTTCCCATCGCTACAATTCATCGTCGCTCCGTTGCTCGCTTGTCCCATAGCCATGACAGTTTAAGGAAACCATTTGGTTGTTTTGCTCAGGAAAATCACAGAATCTTTTCACCGTGAGTTATTAAGAGTCAATACTTTTTTTTCTCCATGGATCCTTCCTTTTTCTTGCAATGTTAGAAACTGAGAATAGAGAAAGAAAAGAAAAAGCCATCATTTAAAATCATCCATGTTTTGTGCGGATGTCATACACTCACAATAACCGAGACGGATATCGCAAGAAATACCAATACATCATTTTTAAAAGAAGCTTAAGTACATGTGCACTTCAATTTTAATATAAATTCAGAAATTATGAGAATCTATTGATCATTGTAGAGAATATTGAGAAGCATAAAAGTGTGTTTTAAGAGAATGTACGAACTAAATTTTTTTAAAAAGAATTATAAATTTTTTGAAAGCGAAGTAATGCAAAATATATGTTGAGAAAACATATTTCTTAAATTCTTTGGTGTTAAATACTTAATATTTTCAGCGCAAACGGCCATCTTCAGAGTATCGAAAGTTTTGAAATTTTATATCCTTGTTTGAAAGTTTAATCCTTTGTTTATAATCCGGTGAATGTGAATTTGAATATAGAATCAGTCGAATTCCGTATATTCCGTTAATTCCCGTTATGGGGTCGATTTCAACAAACAAATATAAACTCAAAAAAACAAAACAAAGAAAAAACCAAAAAACTGAATAAATATTAAAACTTTTAAATTTTAATATTTTAATAAATAAATTAATTTCAAAAATATTATTACGTTTAAGATTAATGCTTCTAATGCTATAAGAACAACAAAAATCTTTAACTAAAAAATAATTTATAGAGGGCGGGGATAAGCTGTCAGAGGAACTATTTGTTTTGTTTTGTTTTACGGCATAGCAACCATGGTAGGTTATTCAATGCCGGCAAAGTTTTGAAAGAAAAATTTAAAAAATTCCTGGAAGATACAGATAAAAGTAATTTGAAAATTTAAAAGTTATTTTAATGATTTATGTAAGTTTTTTTGTTTTTTTTTTTTTTTTTTTTGTAGTTTAAAAAATATTTTTCTTTGAACTGATGCAAAAAAAGTATTTTCTCTGATTCAATTGGCCTATTTTTATTCACCTAAGAATTTTAAACGTCTGGAAGGTCCTATGTTGAACTTGATATTCTAACCAGAGATCAAACTTTATTAAACCTATAAAAAAGTGAAAATTTGTATTATTCTTTTTTACTGTTATCCTCATCTTTATTATTATATATACAACGTTTCTGCCGATGTGCTCTCCGGATATAACAGTCTATCCCGGTGGATTGAATACAGTTCGAAGTTCCGTGAAGGCTCCCGATTGCGACATAAAGGTTTCTGTTGTGGACTACCCTAGCGTATCCTGTGTAGAAATAGAATACGCTGGTCGAGGACCGTTTATACGCGGCTGTCTGAGAACATCGAGGTGATTGCTGGAGCTCTCAAAGGCCCTCGGGGCCTGCTCCAGAGCACTTCGGCCTCTGGATTGGCGAGGTAATAATATTAACAGCGTCGATCCCCCCAGGCAATACCTGCCCCGTTGACTTAAAGGGGTAGGGCTGGGTTTATTGCCCAGCGCCTGATGCGCTCCCTCGAGGGGGAATGCCGACGGGATCGACGCATTTTTGTACCTACCACCCATGAGTTTCGGCTTGTGGGTGGGCCCATATAAAAATGTCCTTGTGTGACGCCCTCATAAGTGGGATGAGAGGCAAATATCCTGAGACTGTGAAAGTTACGCGAACCGTCTACTTCGAGGTTTTAGCATTCTGTTGCGAGTTACTATATGTCTGCCTCACATGTAGTTGAATGTACTAGTATACTGAATACTGTATGATCAAGTATACAATAGTTTCTGAATTCAACGAGAAGTTTCCTAAGTTCAACAAGAAAATCTTGAAGAATGTCATATCGGCTCAAATGTGGTATATATAACAACAAAGATGAGGACATCAATTCAAAGAATCCAAATGATACATCTTACAAAGATTCATCAAAAATCCAGACAAATAGTATCCCTCCGATCAATCGGCTGTTCCGTCAAGCTCTAGCACCTATATGATTTTCCAACCCTATTGCCCTTATGGCAAGCCACAATCCTTTTTATCATATAGGTGCTATAAGGCGGTGGCTGAGGGTCTTCATGTCCTGGGAATAACGTTAAACTCTATCTGATGGTGAGGTTCCAGTTTTGGAGGTTTGGGGAATGTGGAGCACCCCTTCATCACCATTGCTCCCTGGTCCACTCTGACCCGGAGTGGTATTACCTGTTAGGGTCCCATCTATGGGTTAAATAGAAAAATGTATTTATAAAAAAATTGTATTATCCATTAAGAATTGATTTATTTCAAAACTTTATCGGCATTAAATGACCGACTGAGGTTGATATGCCGTAAAACAAAACAAACAAATCCAGGCAAATAGTATCTTTTGAGAATGTATTTAATTGCTGAATTATAAGTGTTTCAACCTTTCATATTAATTTTAATAGAATTAAAAAAACGAAGATTTTTTAAAAAGTTTGTTTGATAATGGATCACAAATAGCTGAGCTGAGTATTTTGTTTTATAATCATTTTAATCTCTCCTTTATTTAACATCAGATTATGTATGTTTCTAACTAGATCATTATCTCGTTATTTATTTCCTCACATTGCATTAGTGGGAACCCATGATTCTTAAGGACGGAATCCTGGTGGCTGAACAGCCCATGACATGCAATATTCCACTTTAGCCTTACTTAGCTAGACGGGCGGTCGGAGAGGCCTAATTCGGTCAATCGGCTGGTCACATCAAGCCCTAGCACCTATATGATAGTCCCATGGCAATCCCGAACCGTTTGTGCTAGAAGGTGGTATATACCCCTTCATCACCATTACTCAAAGTTCACTCTGACGGGAGTGGTAGTACCATTTAGTCCCATCTATGGGTTAAATAGAAAATATAAGTTAAAAATATATTTTTTAAAATTGAGTTTAAAAAATCTGAGTACCCATCAAGAATGAATACAACAAAACGTCTTCGACATAAAATGACCGAATGGGTTGACATGCCGTAAAACCAAATCAAACCAAACCAAACAACAACCAACAACAACCAACCAACCAACCGACCAACCAACCAACCCATTCACTTTGTCTTTTTCTCCTTTTTTTCTATTTGTTTCTTCTAGATTCTCTTATATTTCGCTTCGATATTTTTAGGAGTTGTTTGTTGTGTAATGGTTATCGTTGTAGGAAATGGACACGGTGAGACGAGTTTAAATCCTGGACGAAACTGTTAGTATTTCACTTCGGACTAATGCACCTCCAAAATGTATGAATCCAATTATTCTCCCTCCAGCTATGGGTAAATAATAGACAGACTGTGCTTTTTAACCTTATTATGGAGACCGGCCTAGGAAAAGGAAAACTCTTAATTTAAATCTTTTGAATCCGTTTATAAATTGACCTTGTGTCATATCCCGCTGGTTCCGAGGGTTAGGCAAATACTTGTCTTTTCTTCTTTCTAGCCAACTTTTTTCGCTTTTCTAATAAATTCCCTCTATTTCTTTTCTACCCCCCCCCTCTCTCTCTCTCTCTCTCTCTCTCCTATCTCTCTTTTTCTCTCTTTCTCTTTTGTCTTCAACTTCTTCTTTTCCCTTTTCTCTCTAACACTAATCTTCTTCTTTTTTTTTCATCTTCATCCTTTACTTGCATCCAGCGTTGAGATATTTGCGCGTTGTCCTTCATTATCATTGCATACTAATGTACTGCGACTAATGTACTAAGATTTTACTTTCCCTATAATATTTCGGACTATTGCATCAACAATAGCGTCAAAATACTGGCCCTTATTGGCGTATATTCCGTGACTAACACTATATCACCACCTCCTCCTCCTCCTCCTCCTCCTCCTCTTCCTCCTTCCCCTTCTTCTATTGCAGTTCCTCTTATGCTAAGACGCTCATGAGTGCTTTTTTGGCATCTCCTCTTTACACTGTAGTGTTGGCTCGTCTCCAATTCTAACGTCTTCGTCTTTCAGCCAGTCGATTTGTCAAAGTTTAATCTATGCTGCAGAAACCAACTGGGAAAAGCGAGCTGAGTGTTTGCCGGGGAAACTAGTCAAAAGTCTTCTGCATCATGTGTCCTCATTTTTATTGATATTATAATTAAACAATTATCACAATTACAGAATTATTAACTATTCGTTCTTCTCTGTAAATGCATTGACCTATATTCATTGCGGCAATCATTTCAGCTTCAAAATTAGAATAATTTCAAAATTAGAATAAGGAAAGAAAGATAATTAAAAAGAAATGCAAAACTTAATAATGTGATTAGAAAGGGTGTTGTGTTGTTATTGAACAAACAATTACTTTTTTTAAAGTTAATATATTAATAATCGTCTTCCTTAATTGTATGACAGTTATCATCTTACAACACCCTTTTTTTTTTTAAATGAGACCGTCGAAATCGTCCAAGATGAAATGCAAAAAAAGTAAATCTTGATTATCTGCTTTTTCTTATCCACCGATTCTATGAGTTTCGTAACCTTAGCTAAGTAGAGAAACATTCTGTTTTTATTACAAAGAAAGAAAGGCATGTTACACAGAAAAATACAGTAAGAAAGAGAGAACGAAAAGAGAGTAATATATTAATAATCGTCTTCCTTAATTGTACGACCGTTATCACTTGCACACCAGAATGAGACCGTCCAAATTGTCCAAGTTGAAATGCAAAAAAAGTAAATCTGATTATCTGGTTTTGCTTATCCACTGATTTCTTATTTCTTATGAGATTCATCGCCTCAGCTAAATCAATCAGTTTTTATATAAAGAAAGAAAGGGAAAATGATATGCCCACAGAAAGATAAACAAGAAGAAAGATAGAAAGAGAGTAGGGAAAAAAGATAGAGAGTGAGCGCACAGAAGGGATAACGTAATATGTTTCAATCGAACATAATAAAGATCAAATAAGGAAAGAAGAGAGAGAGAGAAGAGAGAGAGAGAGAGAGAGAGAGAGAGAGAGAGAGAGAGAGAGAGAGAGGAGTGTTAAATTAAGATTATTATACTTTTTAGGTATTGAACTATTTTGGAATAGGTCTTATGTAAACGAACCAAACGTTGTAATAATTAAATTATCATACTGTGGTGTATCGATAGGTCCTGCTAGTGTAAGTATAAATGGTGACAGTTGTTGAACAAACAATTGCTTATTTTAAAAGTCTAGCTGAAGACCTATTTTACACCCGGGTAAGATATGAAGAGTTGGTTATAAGGGCTGTTATAATGGTTATAAGGGCTGGTTATAGTATTGGTTATAAGGCCTGGTTATAAGTATTGTCATAAGGGCTGGTTATGAGGGCTGGTTATATGTATTGGTTATAAGGGATGGTTATAAGTTTGGTTTAAGAGCTGGTTATAACTAGTTATAAGGTGGTTATAAGTATTGATTATAAGGGCTGGTTAATAGTATCGGTTATAAGGGCTGGTTATAAGTATTGGTTATAAGAGCTGGTTATAGTATTGGGTTATGAGGGCTGGTTATAAGTATTGTATAAGGGCTGGTTATAAGCCAGTAAACGATTCCTTTGTAATAATGGTGTATAGGTAAGTATTGTTTTCATCAAAAACAGAAAAGAAATTCGGCAATTATGCTTTTTTTATCTATACATATACAAAGAGCAGTTGGTGTGTATGTATGCATGTACGTATGTATGTGCATCGGCGGGATGGACTAATAAAATACTCTGTGCTCCCTGAAAATACCTGTAAATGTGGGAAGATGTGCAAGACTTTGGCAGGACTAAAGAGCCACTTTCGTGCAGCTCATTGTTGAACTTTTTGAAGCTCACCATTATATTCTTTGAACTGTTGAACTTTTTTTTAAAATATCAAGCAAGTGGCAACACTTGAACACGACTTTGCTATCATCATGTATGTATGTATGTCCGGAGATAAACTATAAAAATAAAACAATTAACGATAACGTAAATATATATACACATTCAATATCACCGGTTCTTGCTTTTGTGCAAAAATATGAGGATTTGTTTTATATTCGAAGATACTTCAAAATAAAAATATAAATATGAATAGAATTGTAATTCTACTTTAAACTGTCGAGCACTTTTACATCTGAAGAGTAAACAAATCAATAGACCAGGGTTTACTGAGTAGCCACTTCTAGTATCTTAATAATAAAATGAATCTCTGTGAAAGCTTTCACAGAGTTTTGTAGTGAAATATATATTTTCTGTTTAGTTTAATCGAGTGAAACCAAAAATATCTATTGATTTAGAAATTTACGTTTTTCTCCAAATTGTTAGTCCTAACTATGTCATGTGATTAATCAATATATTCCAGGCTGAAAAACAAACACTAAAGCTAATTAATAAGGCTTAATCAAATATGAATGTACTGACAAACGATAACACCGATAGACTTTGGAAAACGTTATTCTAGTAAGAATAATTGGTACACTTATTACGAGTTTATATAGTCTAGTTAAATCTTTTAAATCAGGAAATACCTGTGCTGAAGAGAATATTTTGTTCAAAGTGTGAAAAGTTCCAACATGTGGTTTATGTGGAAGAGTATGTCTCTCCAGGGCTGGCCTGGTGAGTCATCTGAGAAAACACAGGAATGGAGAGTCAAATACAACTGGCATATAAATATGATGATAAAAAAAAATTAATAGCAGGAAATGGTCTTACTCGAATCACGAGTTGACAGCCATCATATAGTCTAGTATTCCCTTGAGAGTTCTCCAAAGGAGAGGTAATATCAAAGTAGGGGATGTAAATTTCAATTACTTATTACAGTGAATAATTTATTTTTGGAAGATATAATTCATTCATTGTTTTCTTTTGAAGTTTGTAAATTTATTTTAAACCATTACTTGTAACTTGTAGTAACACATCTTTTTGTTGGCCATTGTCTATTGGTAGAGATTATTTCTTGATAGAGCTCTCTTCTTCTTGAAGACAAAAAAAGCCTCTCAACTTTAGAACCTTTAACCGGATCTAATAAATATTGATACCAGTTTTGGCAGCCCAACATTAACCTATTTGACCGTAATAGGAGAAATAGAAATAAACACTTCCCAATTATCAAAATACATAGTTCTCATTTCTTTTTTCACCTTTTTTGTGGGGGGGGGGTAAAATTTGCAGCCAAAAAATCTTTGGAAATCAATTCGGAATTACCTTGAAAGCTTTGGATGTTTCCCTTTTTATTGTCAGTTTTTGTTTATTTGGATGAAAGTCAATGCCTTGAGGCCACCTACAGACAAAAACCAGAACTATTCTGACATTTAAAAGTGACCAAAAGGTTTTCATTGTTTTCTCACTTTTCACAATTATGATGAGAATTGGAATCAGTTTTGCTACAAAACTATTTCTGTTTTTTTTTAATGTTTATACTTTTCCGTAATATCCCAAACAAATCAAAATTATATATTAAATATAAAAAGGATATATATATCATCTTAATATAATGGAGATTTTATGTTTGTCTGTTTTCCGAAACTATATTACTACTCAAATCACAATTCCCTTAGTAATTTATTTCACATTCTCCAGGATTTTTTTTATATAAACCTCAATTATTAATAGAATTGTTTGCCATATCTGTTGCATATATCTACATACTAATAACATGCAATTGTATGTATATATACAATAAAATGGCAGTTTACAGTGTGAACCGGAAGCCTAATTTGTATATTGATATTAAAAGTTTGATTTTGATAAATATGTTCTTGGTATTATTGATTTCTATTTGTTTGAATATGAGCAAATATCTCTGAGGTAATCCTTAGAAGAAACCCATTAAAAACAAGAAATAACTGTAATTTTAATCTTTACTCCCTATTTTAACTAAATAGTTAAATCAGGAAAAATTATCAATGAAAGGCGGGAGTGGTGGACGTTTCAGTTGTTCTATTTTTTGATAATGCTCCCCTCTATTTTAAATCTTTTTATCTATATTCTTATTTAGTTTCATTAGCCTTTATAATTCAATGTAATAATTCATAACATTAGAACTTAAATAGTTGCGCCCAGAGGGTGCATATATTTGCTAGTATATGATAAATTTATGAATCCAATTTCTACATTGAGATTTTTTCATATAAATATTATGAAATATGATTTTATATATTTTATATATTTTAGAATCTCATTTTATTTTCAAACATTATTTCAACATTAATTTTCATTTATCCAGTTAATATAAAACATATATAATACAGATCTTAAGCATATATAACATAATATATTAGTTAAAAATAAGAAAATGGATCCGACAGTATATAGGGATAAGATGAAATGAAAAAATACAGATGTTGTTCAACTAATTTTTTTATTCAACTTTACATTGCTGATATTGCAATATTTCGATTTTTCAAAAGGTCTTCTTCAGAGCATATTAATAGGAATTTTACTATTAATTGTCTTCCTATATATATGCCGTAAAGAAGATTGTTTTGAAAAAATCGAAATATTGCAATATCAGCAATGCAAAGTTGAATGAATAAATTTATTTGAATGACATCTTTGTTTTTTTCATTTCATCTTATCCCTGTATAACATAATATGTAACATATATTAAAATATCAAAATGAAGAAATATTGATTTAATTCCCATGAGCACAAGATTTACAATGTTTATTGAGAGAGGGATAATGGATGTTTTGCTGATCGGTCAAAATTAGTGTGTCCGTGTGTAGGAGTCCATATCATGTAAAATCAGCAGATGTGGAAGTAAAAAAAATGTGATATTTGCTACATCGGACGCACTACTCAGAGATTGGAGATCAGAATCAACCAGCACATACCCACATCTCTACGCAGCAATAATTTGGACCATTCCACTAAACTACCGAGTCAATCCTTCACTTCCGCTATCACACGTCACCTACTTGATAATCCTGCATGCGCAGCGTCTTATAATCATTCAATGTTCATTATATTAGAGGCCGTTGACAACGAATTACGTCTTTCAATTCTTGAATCCTTATTGATCAGCAAATTCCGCCCTGAACTCTGTATACAAAAACAATCCTTCAATTTACTGTTATTCGGATCCAACAACCACTCCTTCAACAATAATATCTTATTATAATGGAGATTGTGTGTTTGTCTGTCTGTAACCGAAACTATATTACTATACAAGTCACAATTCCCTTTGTTATTTTCATCATATTCTCCATGATTTTATTTTTATTTAAACCTCAGTTATTAATAGAATTGTTTTACATTATTAATACTGTTGACCATATCTATATACAGATAACATGCAATTGTATTTATATATACAACAAAATAGCGGTTTACAGTGTGAATGGGAAGGCTAATTTGCATATTGATATAAAAAAATCGAATTTAATAAATATATGCTTAGTATTATTGATTTCTAATTGTTTGGTTTTATTTTAATGAATATAAGCAAAAATCTCTTCAATAAATCTTAAATGAAATCCATTAACAAGAAAAAATAAGTGTCATTTTATTCTTTACTTCCACTTTTAACTAAATACTTAAATTAGAAAAATAACAATGAAAGACGAGAGTGATGGAAGAGTAAGTTTCAGTTGTTCTATATTTCGATTATACCCCCCTCTGTTTCAAATACTTTTATCTGCATTCTTATTTAGTTTCATTAGCCTTTATAATTTAATATGATATTTTATTACATTAAAACTTTAATACTTGCACCCGGAGGGTGCATATATTTGCTAGTTGTTGATAATAACTCTGCCTGTTCTCACAACTTTGCTACGTAATATATATATATATATTACTTCCACATCTGCTGATTTTACACATTATTCCTCGTACAAACATTAGAGTCACGGTATGCTTCTCTGATGAGACGTGACCGAAAAAAAGATATCTTTTTCAGAAGAAAAAAAAAATTTGTGAAATTGTATTTATTATAACATCTCACAATGCACACGCTTTTTAAAACCATTTTCAAATTTTGCTCGTACCACAATCTATTCACACACACACACACACACACACACACACACACACACATATATATATATATATATATATATATATATATATATATATATAAAAGTAATTGGTAATTTGCTTGAAGCATTATTAAGTATGTTATAAAATAATAAAATTCGAAGGCAATACAATGCGTAAAAAATAAGACAAAAGATGTTTTATATGTCTAATCGATTTCAAAGCAAAGCTTTATCATCAGAGTTTTATTCAGAAACTGAATAAACTCTGATGATAAAGCTTTGCTTTGAAATCGATTAGACATATAAAACATCTTTTTGTCTTTATTTTTTACGCATTGTATTGCCTTCGAATTTTATTATTTTATATATATATATATATATATATATATATGAATTTGGAAACTAAGAATACATATTCAAATTATCAAGAAAGTTTTGCATACATACCGACTGGAATAGATTATCTATCTTGTTACATTGATGAATAGTGTAAAAATCTGTCTCTATGAAATATTTCTCCACCAATAGAAGAATCCATTTTCTAAATATAGTTCAGCTGGGTAAACAATTCATATCTTATCGTAGTTGAATGTCCAGTTTTTGGCATACAGGACCAAACTCGAATTGATAACTGCAGAAAAGATGAAATATCTTAAGTGATCAAAATATTGAATTGTGTCTCTTATCTGTTTCGATGCAGTTTTATCTCAGTGTGACGGAAAACCGACAAAAAGTGAATGGTTTTGACTTCTCGGTCTGTTGTCATTATCTTTATTGTGCTATGTATAAACAGAAATAAATAATAAGAATGAAAAAATAAGAAATTTATTAATCAATAGTAGTACAAATTATTTTAAAAAAATATAAGTAAAAGAAAAACTTTATTGGTTTAAACTACTATTGAAGGGAGGCCATGCCTAATAGCGTGAAGCTAATCCCATGGACATGACCACCCTTGGACGCTCACAGGAAACAATACATGAAACACACAACGTAAACATATACATATATATCATGAGACAAATTAGCCGTGTGAGAATCTAAATGCAAATCTGTTGTTTATAAGAGGCAATAAAATGATTTTTCAAAAGTGTTTTAAGGACAAAATAATTAACTGAAACAAGCTTCATCTTTTCTTTATCAAAAAATAACGACTGAACAGTATTCCAAGAATTAATTGCATTAAAATGAACACTTCAGCCATTGTATTCTCAGGCCTTCCTCAGGTATTCCTGTATATCCGAGTATAGTAATGATCTATCACATGAAATCATTTTTAATAGTTTCACTGTTGATCAAACAGGCGTCGAAGAACTTTTGAAGATCATATTCAAATAATTACGTCATTGTTCTTGCACGCCTATCATTGCGATAAGTTTAACGAGAAGAATAACGATCATTTTGAAAAAAAAATTAAATGAAAAAATAGAAATATTAAATATACTCGGATACACAGGGAACATCTGAAGAAGACAGGAGGATACAGCGGCCGAAATGTTGAGTTTATACATACCACAATAAAGATGGGGACAACAGTCCGAAAAATCAAAATTATTTATTTCGCATCATATCTAAAAAATACTGACAAATAACAACCCAAAGTGGTACTGATGTTTTAACCCGTGACCCTACATGATCGTTTCGATAGCAGTTTAATAGTCTTTCATTTTGACATCTTGCCATTTTTCGCAATTTTAATTTTAACGTATACACATGACAGAAATCCATGCCTATTTCATTGGGTCCTGGGTATGATGTTAAATTACATCTAATGCTGACGTTAATAGTTATAGAGGTCTGAGGATTGTGGAGTCCCCTTCATCACCATTACTCCCAAATCTGATTCGACCTGGAGTAGTAATACCTGTTAGGGTCCCATTTAGGGGTTAAATAAAAAAATAGTCTAAAAAATTGAGTTTAAAACGAAAATTAAGTACCCGTCAAGAGTGAATGAAACAACATATCTTCGGCATAAAACCCATCAAGGGTTGACATCTATGAGATAAATAGAAAAGGATTAGTTTAAAAATTGAATTTTAAACGAAAATTAAGTACCCATAAAAAATTGATAAAACAAAATGTCTTCGGCATAAAATAACCCATCAAGGGTGACATACCGTAAAATCCAACCAACCAACCAACCAACCTCACTGTGACGAAAAACTAACCAAAAGTAGTACTGATGTTTTAACCCGGGACTCTACTGGATCGTTTCGATAAGAGGTTTAATCAATTCGTCTTTCATTTTGAATTGCCATGTAGTAATTCTTTTACCATTCTAATTCAGACTTATACATATGACAGAAATTCATCCCTATTTCATCCCCGTGGCAACAATTTCTTTCCTTAGATGCAAAGTTCCCGCCAAGAACACCCAATTATTTTCCTTTGAGAGTTATCATTCGATAAAGAATTTCTTTGAGGCACCTGCTGCAGTTTGCAAGTTGGAACTGTGAAAAACATTCGCAGAGACACCGAGGCGCACACAACAACGCCGCATTTATCAGATTCGTTGCAAAATAGATAATGGTGTGCATATTTGGTTTCTATTCATAAGAATCTCTGTGCGTGTGTGCATAAATGATATGAATAATGATTTGCTCAGCGGGGTCCATTCACTTTGATCCTCAACTCGAAGGCGATAAATGCATTAACAATGTATGACTATTCGATGGGAGGCCGCCTAATGTTAATACAAA
Source organism: Doryteuthis pealeii (assembly GCA_023376005.1). Classification (NCBI taxonomy): domain Eukaryota; kingdom Metazoa; phylum Mollusca; class Cephalopoda; order Myopsida; family Loliginidae; genus Doryteuthis; species Doryteuthis pealeii. Next base: position 50,282,722 of record CM042156.1, on the reverse strand, counting down.
CTAAAAGAAAGATTTACAGTCGAAATGGACACGAGTCAAATGATTAAGTCATTTATGGCCATTCCTAAGCACACATTAGTGTCATTCATTGTCTCTATTGACTAGAAGAAATTAAATTTACCTTCTTTCTTGCAACACGTGTCGCTTGTCACTTTGTAATTATTGGCACCAATCAAGATTGTTGTCTATTCATCTACATCAGCCCAATTTTCATGCAAGCCTATTTAATATCAATATATACGAGGGTAATCCCGAATTAAGGTCTACAAAGCACTGGGGATGCAGGAAACTGTTCCTGCTGCTTCTTGTGTTTGTTGGTTTGAGACTCACTTCTGATAGAGCTCCCATTGATACGACCGCTAAGTATGAAGTTCACGCAGTTTTTCGGTTTTAGAACAGAAAATGCATTAAACTTGCATTGAAATTAATTGCTAAATAGTCGAAGTGTATGGCGAGTCGTTCATGGGTGTCAAAAACATCCACACTTTGAGTAGGGATTTTGCAACGATGACGGGGTTCAACAATATGGTAACAAGCAGGTATGCCATGTGCAAACAAAAACTGCCACAGTACCTACAAAAATACATCAACCAAAATGACGATTAGGTAAAAAAAAATAGACATATGTTCAAACTAATATAAACATATGTAACGTTGTGCCTTTTTTCCGGGCACTAAAACGATATCTGTAACGTTGTCTGGTCACAGTACCCAAAGCGTATATATTCACCGTACTAAAAATGTCTTCGGCACGTGGTGGTCATCTTGTTGATAAAAACTACAACGCGAGAAATATGTAGTCACAACTGCTAGCCTTTATTATCGTGCTCGTCTCGTGGGCTCGTATCAGAGAGGAGGAAAGGCAGAGAGAAAGAGAGAGAGAGAGAACCATTAAACTACCGTCATTCCACACGGGACCAAGGGCAGGTCTTAAGCCTGCGCTGTCCCAAATTGAAAAGAGGCCGGTCCCTTTCTTCGTTGTTCCACGTCACCACGTAACTTCCGGTTCCGGTCAACACCCGACTTCCGGTTGACACTCAATTCTCCCTTCGGGAGGTCACGCTCCGGTCAAACCATCGTTCATCCTGTTTTGCTCATCACTATTTTTTAAACCTTTACTCTCTCACTTATTTCCTTCTTCCTCCTTTTCTAACATAGTAGTTCTAGCTCACAAAAGTCACGATAATATCCCCATCTTGCTACACATAACTAACAATAAACAATAAACGTTTCTGTGATTTATAAATTTTTTGGAGATTTTACCTTTCGGATTACATTCGTATATATATATATATATATATATATATAATATATATATTCTTAAAAGAGGATGCTTCCACTTTTTTGCTGTGGTGGTATTAGTAGTTAATCCAAAATGTACTCAATATATTTCGTGAAATATAGAGCATTTATCGTCGTCGGGGTGGCCTAAAGTTGGTATCAGCCAATCAGCGAGGGAGTCTATCTCCTTCTCACTAGCACTAGACATAGGAGATTGTTTTTGCGTCTGTGCTGGGGTGCCACACCTACCATCAGCTCCTTACTTTACCGTACAGATCCCTGTGCTACTCACACGCTGAGTTGGCGAGGGCTGGTATTGAACTAGGAACATTGTGGTTTCTAGCCGAACGCTCTACCGACTGAGCTAACCCGGCCCTTGGAAATCCACAGAGAGAAAACAACTTTGACTTCAAAGAAAAAAATGACTTGACTTGAAACTAAAAAGTTTATACAAAAAAAAAAATTAAAAGACATTCAGATTAATAAAAATAATTCCTAACCAGATTAATTCCTATGTGGACAAGGATATACAAGATGCATCAAGCGAAAATATTTACTTCTCCTGAAAAAGATGTACCTTGAACGTACGTTAAAACCGTGCTCGCTTAGAAAGGCCAATGTTCCAGGTTCGATACCAGGCCTCACCAACTCAGCGTATGAGTAGCAAAGGGATCTGTGCGGTAAAGTGAGGGGCTAATGGTTGGCGTGGTGCTCCGTCTCAGACTCAAAAACTATCTCTTTAGTCTAGCGCTTGGGAAAAGAGGGCAGACTCCCTCGCTGATAACGACATTATCTGGCTGATACCGACATTAGGCATCCCCAGCCTACAATATATATATATATATATATATATATATATATATATTATTATAATGGAGATTGTGTGTTTTTCTGTCTGTAACCGAAACTATATTCCTACTCAAGTCACAATTCTCTTAGTTATTGACATCACATTCTCCATGATTTTATTTTTATCTAAACCCCAATTATTAATAAAATTGTCTTACATTATTAATACTGTTAACTATGCCTACATACTGACAACATGCAATTATATTTATATATACAACAAAAATAGCGGTTTACAGTGTGAACGGAAGGCTAATTTGCATATTAATATTAAAAAATCGAATTTAATAAAATATGTGCTTAGTATATTGATTTCTAACTGTTTGGTTTATTTTAATGAATATGAGCAAAAAATATCTTCAATGAATCTTAAATGAATCCATTAAACAAGATAATAACTGTCATTTTATTCTTTACTTCCTCTTATAACTAAATACTTAAATTAGAAAAAATAACAATGAAAGATGAGTGATGGAAGATTAAGTTTCAGTTGTTCCATTTTATTATACTCCCTCTGTTTCAAATCTTTATATATACTCCCTCTGTTCAAATCTTTTAATCTGTATTCTTATTTAGTTTCATTAGCCTTTCTAATTTAATATAATATCTTATTACATTAAAACTTGAATACTTGCACCCGGAGGGTGCATATATTTGCTAGTATATATAATGCGTTTTTCGTTTGTTTGTTTCCTTGTTATTGTAAGGTAAAATATTGGAAAGCATCAGTTTTACTAAAAGATATATATATATATATATATATTATATATATATATATATATATATATATATATATATATATCTGTGTAATGTGTGTTTGTGCTATTTTACGAATGTAATAAGACTAGTGAACATTATTAATCTGTTTACTATGACCGCCATTCGTTCATTTTGTTTAATTTTTTTCTCCATTTTCTCTGATTATCAAACAAAAGAGTTTTGTCTCTTCTTTCCTGAAAATCTCAACTTCTTTGAAGCGAAAGTTGTTCGTCTTTTTATCAAATAACTTTCTAGCAATAAACTTTTATTAATACGTTTTGTTTTGTTTCTAAAACAACCATAAAGCCGCCTTTTTGAAATAATATTTTATTATTTCTACCGAAAATATTTTTACCAGAATACGAAGAAGAAGAAGAACAAATTTTTTTCTTCTTTCTGGTCTTTTTGATTCTAAGTTTATTAAAACATTTCAAATACGATTCTCATTTTGTTTCTTTTATCCATGTTTATAAACATTGCACTTGTTTTTTTTATTTTAAACTTGAGCCATAGTTATTGCGCCAATAACACGTGAACCAATCAAGACTCCAGTCACAGCAACAGCAGCAGCAGAAATAACTACTTCTTCTTTCTAGCTTCTTCTTCTTCTTCTTCTTCTTCTTCTTCTTCTTATTATTATTATTATTATTATTATTATTATATTATTATTATTATTATTATTATTATACTAGCAATATATATGCACCTCCGCGTTGCAAGATTTAAGTTTAATGTAATAAAAATTGTATTAAATTAGAAAGGCTAATGAAACTAAATAAGAATGCAGATTAAAAAGATTGAAACAGAGGAGTATAATTGAAAAATAGAAGAACTGAAACTTACTCTTCCATCACTCTCGTCTTTCATTGTTATTTTTTCTAATTTAAGTATTTAGTTATAAGAGGAAGTAAAGAATAAAATGACAGTTATTTTCTTGTTAAATGGATTTCATTTAAGATTAATTGAAAGAATTTTTGCTTATATTCATTAAAATAAAACCAAACAGTTAGAAATCAATAACACTGAGCACATATTTATTAAATTCGATTTTTAATATCAATATGCAAATTAGCCTTACCGTTCACACTGTAACCGCTATTTGTTGTATATATAAATATAATTGCACGTTGTTAGTATGTAGATATGGTCTACAGTGGCTTCGGCCTCTGGACCATTGATAAATTAACGGCGTCGATCCCAGGGGGCCATCCCCCCAGGCAACACCTGCCCCCTCGATTTAAAGGGGCAGGCTGGGTTTATTGCCCAGTGCCTGAGGCCCCCTCTTGAGGGGGAATGCCGATGGGATCGACGCAATTTTTCACCTGCCACCCCACGAGTCTCGGCTTGTGGGTGGTCCTACATAAATAGGGCCTTTGTGCCTGACCCGTACAAGTGGGGTACGTGGAAAATATCAGATATGGTTAACAGTAAGAATAATGTAAAACAATTTTATTAATAATTGAGGTTAAAATAAAAATAAAATCATGGAGAATGTGATGTCAATACCTAAGGGAATTGTGACTTGAGTAGTAACATAGTTTCGGTTACAGACAGAAAAACACACAATCTCCATTATAATAAGATTATTATTATTATTATTATTATTATTTGCTTCTTCTTCTTCTTCTTCTTCTTTTTGCTTCTTCTTCTTCTTCTTCTTCTTCTTCTTATTATTATTATTATTATTATTATTATTATTATTTCTTGTTTCTTGTTTCTTGCTTCTTGTTCTTCTTCTTCTTCTTCTTCTTCTTCTTTTTCTTCTTCTTCTTCTTCTTCTCACTTAACGCATCGGTAATCATCGGATGAAATGGAATTGGCAAATCGAGTTCAAATCCTTGACCAGACTGTTTTTGCATTTCAATTTGCACTAATGCCCTTTGAAAAAGTATGAATCCATCTCTTTATCCCCTCTCCCCCCTCCCCTCCCCTCTCAGGCAAATTAATAAGAAATAAAATGCAACACCATTTCCACAACTGCTCATCGGTTTGTACATGAACGGTCGTAATTCAAAAGTCACTACTGTCTATATTATTCACCTGTCCCTGGTTGCCTTTATTTTAAACTTGAGCCATAGTTATTGCGCCAATAACACGTGAACCAATCAAGACTCCAGTCACAGCAACAGCAGCAGCAGCAGAAATAACAACTTCTTCTTTCTAGCTTCTTCTTCTTCTTCTTCTTCTTCTTATTATTATTATTATTATTATTATTATTATTATTATTATTATTATTATTATTATTTCTTTCTTCTTCTTCTTCTTCTTCTTCTTCTTCTTCTTCTTTCTTCTTCTTCTTCTTATATTATTATTATTATTATTATTATTATTATTATTTCTTGCTTCTTGCTTCTTGCTTCTTGCTTCTTCTTCTTCTTCTTCTTCTTCTTCTTCTTCTTCTTCTTCTTCTTCTTCTTCTTCTTCTTCCTCTTCTTCTTCTTCTTCTTCTTCTTCTTCTTCTTCTTCTTCTTATTATTATTATTATTATTATTATTTCTTGCTTCTTGCTTCTTGCTTCTTCTTCTTCTTCTTCTTTATTATTATTATTATTATTATTATTATTATTATTATTATTTTATTATATTCTTCTTGCTTCTTGCTTCTTCTTCTTCTTCTTCTTCTTCTTCTTCTTCTTTTCTTCTTCTTCTTCTTCTTCTTCTTCTTCTTCTTCTTCTTCTTCTTCTTCTTCTTCTCACTAACGCATCGGATCATCGGATGAAATGGAATTGGCAAATCGAGTTCAAATCTTTGACCAGACTGTTTTTGCATTTCAATTTGCACTAATGCCCTTTGAAAAAAGTATTAGTCCATCTCTTTATCCCCTCTCCTCCCCCTCCCCTCCCCTCTCAGGCAAATTAATAAGAAATAAAATGCAACACCATTTCCACAAATTTCGGTTTGTACATGAACGGTCGTAATTCAAAAGTCACTACTGTCTATATTATTCACCTGTCCCTGGTTGCCTTTATTTCCGGTTCAGGTGTTTTGTTGTTTAGGTGGGATTTTGATGAAAAACAGAACTGCGCTGGCTGCCAAACTACCGACACAGATGATTATAATGCTGAAAGCTTACATTTATAAGTATTGCTTGCAACTAATGATGCAAATATTTCGCATCTTATCTGTTATTAGTTTATTTACTGCTACAAAACACTAATGAACATCTTTTAATTCTGTAATTATGTTTTCAGGATAGTATTACGGACTGGGTACTTTAGACTTGCTAAGGCAACCGGTATAGGAGAAGGCAAAAAAACTCTGACTCTAACCCAGCTGTACTTCGCTTAAAATTGACCTTATGCCCCAACTTTCCCGTGGTGGAGGGGTTGGGTAAATACATGTTCCATAATACCATAATATCACAGCAATGATAGATAGTAATAATAATGACATTTTTTAGAATATCGATGTAGAATTTGATTGGAACTTCGAAATAAATACAGAATAAATATTAATCTGTAATTATTAACAAGGATTAAGAAGACAAGTTCTCTAGAGAGCATCCAGTGTCCGCACAGATCTGCTAAATGTAAATCTTTGCTGGTCATTCAACACTAGTGTGCATGTATGTTAGATTACATAGAAGAATATTGCTTTTGAGTTCGTCTTAATTTCCTCACCAGTACCCACTATCTACTGATTGTCTTATTTGAATGATTTGTGAGATGGTAAGTAGATGGCCATACAGCTGTTGTTTGTATGGTGCTGTCACCAGGATTTGTTCAAAACAGCCTTCCCGTGTAGTTCTTTATTAGCTTGGAATCCCCTCTTATTTCTTCAGAAGATCAGATTTTTATATGGCCTTTAACCTCTTCATATTTGTCCATGTATTTCCTCTGCGTATGTTAGCATTGTTTTCGGTAGATGCGATATTGCTACCGAGGTATATGAACTGTTCTATTAATTTCAGAGGTTTGTTATTAAATAGATAGACAGTACCATCTTCATCAAAACACATAAACTTTGTTTTTTCTGAGTTTATGTCGTTTTCTCAGATTTAAAAAAAACTTAGAAGAAATAAAAACTTGAATAATATTAATAATTTAGAGAGTTATTTGAAGAAATTTGAGAATAGCAAAAATAGTTAATATTATCTGCGTTATTCGGACTATTGTCCTCATCTTCATTGTTATTTGTACAACTTTTCGGCTGATGTGCCCTCCGGCCTTCTTCAGGTATTTCTTGTCGGACTCGGGAACTTCTCGGACTCGGGAACCTTATTTTTGGACTCGGGAACTTTCTTTTCGTAATTGGGAGCCATCACGGAACTTTGAACTTAACCCTTTATTCAGTCCACGGGGGTATCCTGTTCTCATTCCGCTAACCATAGCTGGGGTAGAGTTGTGTTACTTATTTTTCTATGTTACTGCCGCTACTCATAATTGAACCCGGGATCCAGAGATAACTGTCACTTAGAACCTAACTACCTTATTCACTAGGCCATGTCCAATTGGAGGGTATATCGGCCGAAACGTTGTACAAATAACAATAAAGATGAGGACAATAGTCCGAATAACTCAGATACTATTAATCATCAAGCCTCATCTCAAACATTCAGAGAGATAGCAAAAATAGTATTTTACGAGAGAAAAGTCTTATGTTTATTGTTTTATTGCGAGTAGAAAGAAAAATGCAAACTTATATGTTGGGCATGTTCTTATGTGCCGTGCGACACGAGGTTGCTGGGACGAGAAGCTGAATGTCTTGCTGACAGGATATACGCTACTATCTTTGTCGATGCGAGAAGGTGAGAGAAAATTTCTTGCCACGCCGCCTAGTGCCTACTTGAAGAACCCGGCCAAGTAAGGAATATCATCCCTACAGATATAATCACTATTCTATTCATCTCGACTTTTTTTGAATGTCATCTATACATATATAAAGGGCAGTTGGTATGCATGTATTTATGTCCGGATGAAACTACGAAAATGAAACAATGACAAAGTATATATATATATATATATATATATATATACACATTAAATATCGCCAGTTCAACTTTATGTACAAAAATTAGGAAGATTTGATTTATATTCTGGAATTGAAATATACATAGAAATATTATTGAAATTCTACTAAAAAATATTCAGAATTTGTAGATCACAAAAGTAAACAAATCAATACACTAGCGTTTCATTTCACCTCTACCAAGTTGACGCTGGGTAGTCACTTCTAGTATATTATATGTACTTACGGTACATTCATTTCCGAAAGTACATACATAGACCGCTCTGTCGGCTGGGGGGTTAGAATACACCGACTGCACCACTGCAGAAGGGTAAGACTCTCCTAATAGGGCCACCCATTGGCCGTGGGTGGTGACTCGTGATGCTTAAGGATGAGACCCATGTGGCTGAGCAGTCCATATTATATAACACTCCAATTTGGCCCTTACTTGGGCTAGACGGGCGGTCGGAGAGACATCCTCCGATCAATCGGCTGTTCACGTCAAGTTCTAGCACCTTATGATTGTTCCAACCCTATTGCCCTTATGGCAAACCCCAATCCTCTTTATCATAGTGGTGCTATAAGGCGGTGGCTGAGGGTCTTCATGTCCTGGGAATAACGTTAAACTCTATCTGATGGTGAGATTCCAGTTTTTGAGGTTTGAGGAATGTGGAGCACCCCTTCATCACCATTTCTTCCAGGTCACACTGACCCGGAGTGGTAGTACCTGTTAGGATCCTATCTATGGGTTAAATAGAAAAACATGAGTTTAAAAAAAAATGAGTATCCATTAAGAATGAATTTATTTCAAAAACTTTGTCGGCATCAAATGACCCACTGATGTTGATATGCCGTAAAACAAACCAAACCAAACTAAATCATACGTAGTATTGTATAAAGTGTCTTAAAACAAACTTTTCACTCAGTAGTATTGTTTGCTTTTCTTCATTCAGAATCGAAGTGCATCTTTTATGTTCCCGCAACTGAAAGGACATCATTTTCAAAAGTGAATTACATCAAGTAGAACTACTACTTACCGTTCTGCAGTTTCAATGTTTCAGTGTGAAGATATAATGGAATTATATGGAAATCTATTCTCCTTATTTGAAAGACGCACAATTTATCAAAACAAATTTGGGAACTTCTTTCTGTGCTGATGTATTCCATTCAACACAATCTCTCTTATCAACCTCTGTAAATACTCCGCTTCGCGGGAGATTATTTTGCTTCTGGGCACACTCAACTGATAGAAAGTCACAGCCATCTTGGTTGAACTCACTTGGACCTCTCCTTCTGCGTGGGTTTGTTCAACATTCGAACGAACCTTTTCTAGACCAAGTGAACCTTATTAGAACTAATCCAATCAAATATCACATATCCTGATGGGATATAAGCTACTGTATACGTGCAGGATTTAGATCTCAGTCCGCAACCCTGTAAAAATGATATGTTGGATCTTAATAGACCTCTAATCCAGCTTCTAGCAGTCCATGTGGATAATGCAGGATTTACAGATCCTACAAATAAATCCATCATTCCGCGTTCTGATTTCACAAGCCGTAACCGTGAATATCCCACTCCAATAGAGACTCACGTGTCTCAAAAGCACCTGAACGTTATGGACGGGAATAAACTTTAATCGATAAACTGGAGATGATTTTTTTAGGAGGGAAACATATAAACATAGAAAGATGGAAATATTACATTATGCAATATTTCCATCTTTATACATATGTATCTTATTATAATGGAGATTCGTTATCTATATGTTTGTAACCGAAACTGCATTATTTCTTACATCATAATATCCAGTAAGTTTATCAATCAGTATTTAACATATCCTCAAATCATTGGTTAATACATAGAAAAAATCTTATTTATTAACGATGTCTCTATGAAAATCTGAGTTAGATTTGCCTCACAATAGCTCAGGTAATTTTGAGACAAATCTAACTCAAATCAGTGCATTTAGTATCCTGCAAGGTGTCTTATATATCACTAAGAAATAAAGGTTTACATAATATATGGTGTGGCTAGTTTGCATACTGGTTTTAAATATCAGAGTTTAATAAATAATTACTTTGAGTGATTGATCTCTAATACTATTGTTTTATTCTCCAACGTATAAAAATAAATCCTATGAATGATTTTATATAGAAACCAATTAAAATACAATTTAAATAAGTGTAATCTGAATGTAATTTAACATATTTCCCTACATTAAAATAACTATTCTTACGCTGGAGGGTGGAGGTGCATAATATCTATTGGTACAATATTTATTTATATGCATATATATATATAAGATATATATTCATACAAAACTATAAAGCTAAGTAAAATTGCTGCTAAGTAGAGCAAATAGTAAAGTTTTTAGTAGGTTATGATCATAGATTTATCTTTATATATTAATATATATATATATGTGTGTGTGTGTGTGTGTGTGTGTGTTGGGGGGTGATGGCAGATCGTTTATTAAATCTTTGGTTTATTTTAATGGCACGCCAATCCGTCTAGGGTTATTTATGTCAAGGGCTAGGAAATTAAGTTTATTGTAATTTCATATTCACATTTTTCTGTAATTGTTTCTTAAGAGTTTTTTTTTAAACACGGTTCAATCAAATACGAATAATCTTTAAACATATCTAATTGTCCGAGTGGACCTGGGGTAATGGAAATAAAGGGATAATCCACAGATCCAGAACTGAATCCTTTCTATCAGGTGCAGGTCAGTGCCATACCCAGGACCCAACCTTTTGTAGGGATCTTACCTCTCTACAAGTCAGTGTATTCTAAGCGCAGTTGACTGGACAATATGATGACAGAGAGTTCTTTTGTTTTTGAACGCCTGGGTACCCACTACGGAACAAGGAGGTGTCCCCTGTCGTGTTATCTTCATAGGAAGTAGATACAAACAGTTCAAATCGTGGACGAGACCGTTTACATTTCTCACAGCGCTAATATCCCCGGGAAAATTATGAATCCAACTATTCTCCCTCCATCTATGGGTAAATAAATTAATAGGAAGTAGAGCAGACTGGACTCTTTAATTTTGGTATGACAACCACTATAGGAAAAAAACACTCCAAATTCAAACCTGTTACACACTGCTTAAAACTGATCTTTTGTCATTGTTGTAGAGTAGCTAACACCCCTTCATCACTCTACCAGATGGACTGGCTCATAGCCATAAAATAGCCTACAATTAAAGTAAATTAACTAGCTGAATAATATTCAGACTGACTTTGCTGCGTTGGCTATACCGAAATGATTATCCACTATTAGTGTAAGTTTTATCTTGTAATTGTTTGTACTTATTTGTTCTGTGTTTGTATGTATCCGTTTGATAAATGTGTTAAGCACACCATTCTTCTGTGTATCTTTCCACCTCGTGATACAACTGTTATACTCTTCTCACGTTATGGAACATAACTTTTGAATTATAATAGAAACCTCTAATGAAAGTAAAGCTCGCTTACCGAAGTGAAGGGTTCTATTGTTTTATTTAGTTGAAAATCATCTGCGATCAATTTGAGCCATAGATTGAACTATTACAGGTACTGCCACTTCAAAATAACGGAAAGTTTATTGTTATTCATGGTAATTAAAATATTCTTGTAAAATTCAAGATAGTTACATTCCCATGCAATAAAATGAAACGGTTGAGTAGACTTCACCGATTTAGCCAGTAGAGACAACATAATAGCTACAAAGTCAGGAACAATTCTCATCCTTCTGATATTAAAGAACATTTATATTCGCTGCAGAAATTTGGAAAGAAATCAATATTAACATTATTTGCTACTCTGCACTGAACAAATGGATGACATTTGAGGTCAAAATTACAACGTTTGTTGTTGTTGTTGTTTTTTTTATGTGAGAAAGAAACGTTCCGCTTCAAAAATAACTCCTCAAAATTTCAGATTTTTTTTCTCTCTTTGTTTCCACAATTGATATTATAATTATATTCACTGCATTCAGCGTAGTTTGGTACAAGGCCAGGGGTATGAGCACCCCGTGAGAAAAATTACATTTTTTTTTTATTGTTCCATTAATTGTTGAGGGATAAATAACATTTAAATCAACACAAAAAGTCTTTGTTAGTAGGGGGAGGTAAAATCGAGTTCAACGCTTACTGGCAGACTAATCTTCTCCCTTTCCTGTTTTGTCTCAGTCTTCTTCTCGCTACTTTTGTCTCTAACACGTAACACGCATTTTTCCTCTGACCCACCTGGGCCTCTGCTGGTCTATTTATACATCCAGCGCCCACGTGTTTGTAGCTATCATACGGGCATCTGGCCTGAACATACAGGAACCTGGATCAACTCAATCCTCAGCATTATGCTCAAGAATCACCTTTTCATTTTCAGAAGGATGCGGGTTCAACCTTTAATCAAAGTTCCACACGCCAAAGTTTAACCCTCCTCCTTCGAGAACACGGTAAGTCCTCATTTCCGCCAATCAATTCGTGCTCTCTGCCACATTAATAAAATTGAATCATACATGTCAAAATGGCTTTATCATTTTAGTATAAAATTAGTCATTTTAGATTCTTCCCAGTTACTTTTTTTAATTTAGTCGATACACATCCATAACTGTCGAAATTTTTTTAAATAGTAATTTTCTAAACTAATTATCCAATTTAATGTTATTTTATAGCTAATTCAAAATTTGTACCACTTTTTTTATAATTAATGTCGGGCAAAATTCACAATGGTTCACTTCTCTGCCTAAAATGAAATTCAATGGTCGAAGCTTCATTTAGTTTTATTGAATAAAAGTCATAATGAAGCGCTGTATTCTAATAAGTCGTTAAATGGATTACTTCTAGATGGGTCAAATTAATATCGGTCCATACAAAAGCTGAATTTGAAGAATATTTATTAGAATGAAGATTGCTAATATTATACAAGACACATTGTGTTTATACAAAGTGATTGTAAAGTAACTCCCAATCTAAAAAAATTCATAACTCATTTCTGAATCACTATTTTAAAAAATATATGAATAAGAAGAACATACATAACATGGAGTTTTATTTCAGATTCTATATGAGAACCAGAATTCCCCTCCAGCCTCTCAAGCCGTTCAGAAATCGCATCAACTGATCTTCTCAATATACCTCGTATTCTCCCCCTATTCGTCTTTCAAGTTGTTCCGAAATCGTTGGTTTCGTAGGGAAGACTCCTTCAACCAACCCGAAAGAAAAAAAATCGCAGGGTATTAAATCAGGGCTTCTGTTCGGCCACTTATGCGGACCACGTCTACCAATCCCTCTTCCAGGAAAATGGTGATTCAGCCATTCGCGGACAACAATAGCAAAATGTGGAGGAGAAAAAAAAAACAGATTTAATTTCCATATATTAAGGAACACATAATAAATCATTTAGAAAAATATGACTGCGTATTAAAAAAAAAATAAAATAATTTACAATAGGGAGTTACTTTTCAATCACTCTGTATATAAACTATGAAAATCTTACCCCTATGTACACGTATTGTACAATATAAAGAATAATTTTATTTATTTTGCTTTATTTATTATTAACTGCAGATGCAGTTAAAAAATGGACACTACGCCATCGTCTCCAACAGACGGAAAGATGCCAACTATATGCACGTAAATGTACAATATAAAGAATAATTTTATGACGTAGAATTTGTTATAATTTTAAATTATTCATTTTTTCGAAATCATAATTTAGATCATGTATATTAATAATCCATAAGAATGTACTATAGGCGTCCAAACAGTTTTGAGTAAAGTTATTAAATGTTGTATGGCTGCATATTCGAAAAGATTTTGCCGTAAACAAAAACTGTTAGCGGTTTGTTCCTGGAGAACATTTGCATGCTACTCTGGATATCTGAGCAAAATTGTAACCACATCTTTCGTACTTGACAGTTAGTCGCGTTGAATACGTGATCAACGTCTTGATCTCGTACCCGACATAGACAGATACTTCCTTTAGTAATACTTGAAGACTTATCATTTAAACATGAACAATTTTCAAAGTTACCTCATTAGCCTTTGAAGCCCCCACCCAACAAAAAAAAGAATTAGCAAAAACCAATGCCTTTATTGTCTATAAAAATTTTCTATAAAATTTCTATAAAACTTCTCTATAAAAGTTCTATTAAATTTTTCTATAAAATTATTTTATAAATGTTTCTATGAAATGTTTATGAATTATCAATGAAATTTTTCTAAAAAGTTTTTCTAAAATGTTTAAAAATGTTCTATAAAATTTATTTATAATATGTTTCCATGAATTTTCTATAATATATTTCTATAAAAGGATTCTATAAAATTCTTTTTGATAAAACAAATGATCAATCCAAAAACAATATTTCCAAATTGTAATTATACACAAATTTTTGATCTTCGTTTTTTTTCTTTGATTTCCGCCATTTTGTTGTTTCCTATAAAATGATCTTTTTTTTCTGTTTTTCTCTTTGTTCTACTTTCAGCTTTACTTCAATATTCTTTTCAAGAAAAACAAGAATCTTTAGAAAAAAAGGAAGAAGAAAACTGGAAAAATGTATTAGTTCCTTGCAGAGTTTTTGGAGAAGCGCCAAGAAGACGTTTGGCTGATAGAAATTGGTGTTTTTTCCGGAAAGAAGACCGTCTAGATTTCCTGTTCTGTTTTTCCTAACCTGGAGTCAAGGGCAACAGATTGGTATGAACTGATCATCTGTTCTTCTTCTTCTTCTTCTTCTTCTTCTTCTTCTTTACTCTTCTTCTTCTTCTTCTTCTTCTTCTTCTTCTTCTTTACTGGCTTCTTCTTCTTCTTCTTCTTCTTCTTCTTCTTTTCTTTCTTCTTTCTTCTTCTTCTTCTTTACTGGCTTCTTCTTCTTCTTCTCTTTCTTCTTCTTCTTCTTCTTCTTCTTCTTCTTCTTCTTTACTGGCTTCTCTTCTTCTTCTTCTTCTTCTTCTTCTTCTTCTTCTTCTTCTTCTTCTTCTTCTTCTTCTTTACTGGCTTTTCTTCTTTCTTCTTCTTCTTCTTCTTCTTCTTACTGCTTCTTCTTCTTCTTCTTTTTACTGGCTTCTTCTTCTTCTTCTTTACTAACTTCTTCTTCGTTTCTTCTTGAGGCGAGGGAGCTACATTACCCGATCTCAATGCACGATTTTTACCCTTTTGGCTTTGGCTCTCACTTTACTGCTCTCTCTCTCCCCTCCCATCTCTCTCTCTCCGTATCTCTCTCTCTCTCTCTCTCTCTCTCTCACTCTCTCTAATCTATTATGCAAACACATGCCCACGTACATGTACACACAAAACACTTCTCTGTCTCTTACACTCACACACACTCACTTGCGTATACACATAAACTAATATACTATTCTTCCCCACTCCCTCTCTCCCCCTCGTTTCTCTAACACACACACACACACACACACACACACACGCATACACACACATACACACTTCTCGTTTCTCTTTGGACTATTGCATGTGTGCACGCAAGTGTTTATATTCTGTACCGAGAATGAATGTCTGCTATGTTCATGGAATCTCTTGAATATTTCCCGAGTCCAAGACTCACGAGGAGAATAAGACGATTTTGCCCCAAGTTAAGTTGCATAGTTTCTTCATTTGATGAGAATTCGATTCTTAATGCATTGGAAATGATTTTTACTATAAAAATGCATTGGAAATGGTTTTTAATATGAAAATGCGTTGGAAATGATTTTTACTAGAAAAAATGCATTGGAAATAATTTTTACTATAAAAATGCACTGGACAATGATTTTTATTATAAAATATTATAAAAATGCGTTGGAAATGATTTTTACTATAAAAATGCATTGAAAATTATTTTTTACTATAAAAATGCATTGAAAATTGGTTTTACTATAAAAATGCATTGAAAATTGTTTTACTATGAAAATGGATTGAAGATTGTTTTTACTATAAAAATGGATTGAAAATGGTTTTTACTATAAAAATGGATTGAAAATGTTTTTACTATAAAGATGCATTGGAAATGTTTTTTTATTATAAAAGATATACTGGAAATGATTTTTACTATGAAATTGCATTGGAAATAAGTTTTACTATAAAATTGTATTGAAAATGATTTTTACTATAAAATGCATTGGAAATTATTGCCAATTTGAAAATTCATTGCAAATGTTTGTTTTTTTTAAATAAAGAACAAATATTACAATATTATTGAGAATCCTACACCTAAGACAAAAAGAGAAAAAAGAATTTGTAGAAAAGTTAAAAATTTATTCTGAATAAACTAAATTTTATTCAGTTCAGCTCTCTAGAAAAATAAATTCTTTAAAAATTCTCGCTTTTCTAAACCAAACTTGTTGCGCCACAATCCACATAAAAATCCCCCCAATAGAAAAGCAACCTTTTATTTTGATAAATAAAACCCTGAATAAATGGGTAGAAAAGAAAAAATAAACTCACTTAGAACATCTTAAGTTTTTCCAAAGTTGTTCATTATTGTATGTCGTAATTATATTGACTATAAATTAAATGCTCATTGATAAACCTGCTTAATTTCTAAAGTTACTGTGACGTTAGAGGTGACATAGTTTTAATTACACACATATAAATACAGAATCTTCATTATATATAGATAGAGTTAGTTATCACATCTTGTCTTGACAATGAAGTTTGGAATACGCTGACTGTATCCTGTACAGAGGGTTAAGATCCCCACCGAAAAATGAATGTCCAGGATATGATACTACACTGCATTATGATGGTAAGGCTACCGTTCTGGAAATCTGGGGACTGTGTTAAGTTTCTGACCGCCATCCTTGGCCAGTTGAAGAGGACTTAAAGTAAGTAAGTCCTGAGCTATAGAATCCTTTGGAAAGTGAATAAGTCCTGCGTTATGGAATCCTACGTAGTGTCAAAGGTCCAGTGATATAATCCTATGTTCCGTCGTCCACGAAGGTTCAAAGCATTGTGAGTAGGTATGACAGAACAGCCGGTATAAATAACAATATCAGCAGCAGAGTACTGCCAGTGGTTGGCCAATAGTTTGGTCACATGGTTATCGGCGAGTCTATAAGTAGAAGTGGGCTTTTAGCACACGCCTTATATCACAAAAACGCTCGGGCACCTCACGTGGTGTAATGCTTAGCAAGGTAGATTTGCAGACCATTGTTAGTGAGTTCGATTCTCACTGAGTGCTCCATACTTCTGGCCTTTTGCCATATCTAAGCTAAGCTTAGTAAATAACTATATCACAAAAACGCTCGGGCACCTCACGTGGTGTAATGCTTAGCAAGGTAGATTTGCAGACCATTGTTAGTGAGTTCGATTCTCACTGGGTGCTCCATACTTCTGGCCTTTTGCCATATCTAAGCTAAGCTTAGTAAATAACTATATCACAAAAACGCTCGGGCACCTCACGTGGTGTAATCCTTAGCAAGGTAGATTTGCAGACCATTGTTAGTGAGTTCGATTCTCACTGAGTGCTCCATACTTCTGGCCTTTTGCCATATCTAAGCTAAGCTTAGTAAATAACTATATCACAAAAACGCTCGGGCACCTCACGTGGTGTAATGCTTAGCAAGGTAGATTTGCAGACCATGTTAGTGAGTTCGATTCTCACTGGGTGCTCCATACTTCTGGCCTTTTGCCATATCTAAGCTAAGCTTAGTAAATAACTATATCACAAAAACGCTCGGGCACCTCACGTGGTGTAATGCTTAGCAAGGTAGATTTGCAGACCATTGTTAGTGAGTTCGATTCTCACTGGGTGCTCCATACTTCTGGCCTTTTGCCATATCTAAGCTAAGCTTAGTAAATAACTATATCACAAAAACGCTCGGGCACCTCACGTGGTGTAATGCTTAGCAAGGTAGATTTGCAGACCATTGTTAGTGAGTTCGATTCTCACTGGGTGCCCCATACTTCTGGCCTTGTGCCATATCTAAGCTAAGCTTAGTAAATAACTATATCACAAAAACGCCAACAGAGTGTAGCATACTGTGGATTGTGTGCAAAATATACTGTCAAAGAACAACTACAGAAAATATGTAAATATAAACATACGATAAACGCGATTCCCTAACTTTTTGGTATTAATAACCCCAGATGGAATGAAATGCCGTTAAAATAAGATTAGAAGATCCCCACTCTTGTGATTTGACCTAAACGAATTTCTCTGAAAGTTTCTGAATGGAGTTTCTTCGAAAAGGTCTTTAAAATAACCATTGAAAAAGATATTCAATAATGTTGTGGGTTTTGCCTATGTTCGCACTACGCTACTGATTGTATTTGTACACTCATTAGAATATGGCTGTTCTTATGTGCGGCGCGACAATTAAATAATCTTTTAATTTTATTGGGAAGAAGTTCACCATTTGGTGCTGAAGTTTTCGATGGATGTTCGGCCTTTAGGGTCAGACGTGGTCAACTAAGAGTGGTCAGAAAATGTATGGAACACCTACGCATCGAAATAAAGATTTGTAAACCATGAGGTTAGGGTCACAATGTAGCCGTTAGTATCATTTTTTTTAAATTCACATGAAGTAAAGAAAATGGCATTACTTTTTGACTCACCCTCGTAGTTATGATGGGGATCTGCATATCCCCTACATAATTCCAGTTTCATATTCAAGGTTGATTTATTTCCTCAGAAGATATGAGTATATCGACGTAGATATAGATGTACTACTGTGAGCCGGTTTAGCTCAGTCGGTTCCGGGTTCGATACCGGCCCTCGCTAACTCAGCATATGAGTAGCACAGTGATCTGTGCGGTAAAGTGAGGAGCATGATAGTAGGTGTGGCGTTTCTTTTCAGACGCAAAAGCAATCTCCTTGGTCTAGCGTTTGTGAAAAGTGGATACGCTCCCTCGCTGTATGGCTGATACCGACATTAGGCCGCCCCGCCGACTTACTTACTATCACAGAGATAAATCTGTGAGAAAAAAATGTATTTGTATTCGAAATAGAGAACCAGCTTAATTGTGAATTTTCTCAAACATGTCTGCGGAAAATACATAAATCAAAGGATAACAGCGTATATTCAATCTCAAATAGAGTTGGGGTGTGACTTATAGGCGAGAGGTCAGCGGTCAGTAAGATGAGCATCAACGGGAATAAAAGTACAGAACACCTCCAAGAAGTAATAAACATTAATTTTACCTAATTTTCTGGGTATAAATTTTAGTTAGAGTTTCATATCTGCGACATTTGTGAAGTAAACATCGGCCTCTCGATCAACACACTGCTGCTCTATATGAAGTAAATCAAAGATTTATCTTTGCGGGAAGATGTCTGTGGACGACTCTCTCTCTCTCTCTCTCTCTCTATATATATATATATATATATATATATATATATATATATATATATTATACCAAACTTGTTAGTAAATCCTCGCGGTGAGAAAAAACCCAGCAAATAGTTTGATTGTAAAAATATACTACCAAACATCAACCGGGAAGAAAAAATTTTTGTAAAAAAGAAAATACCAAGATAATCGTACCAACAAAAAAATATCTATTAGTACAATATGTTGGCCAAAAGAAAAAACAATTTATATGCATATATATATAAGATATATATATTCATACAAAACCACCGGGAGACTACAGCTAATAAGTAAAAAGTGCTCAATACCTAAGTAGAGCAAATAATAAAGATAAATCTAATGATTCAGACGAACCTACCAAAGCTTCGCTTAATGCTCTTCAGGGCTAAGATCTGCCTCTGAAGAGCATTAAACGAAGCTTTTGGTAGGTTCGTCTGACTTATTAGAATTATCTTATATATTTATATATATACATATGTATACTAATTCTATTAGTAAACCTTTGCGGTAGAAAAAAAGCCCGCAAATAATTTGTTAGTAAAAATATACTACCAAACTTCACCTGGGGAAAAAATGTAAAAAAGTAAAAGAAAAAGAAATGACTAATAGGGTTGCACCAACCGACAATCATCGATTAACACTATAACGCTTGGCAAAAAGAAAAAAAAAATAATTGGTTATTTCCTATAAATCCAACATAAACAAAGGGGAACCACTCTTGACTGATAAATTATTTATTTATTTATTTATTGATCTACTAGGAAAATGAAGTTAGGGATAGGATTTAGGGTTAGTTTAATGGGAAAATAAATAAATAATTTATCAGTCAAGAGTGGTTCCCCTTTGTTTATGTTGGAATTATAGGAAATAACCAAAGAATTAATATATATAAAATATATCTTATTATAATGGAGATTGTGGGTTTGTATGTCAGTAACCGAAACTATATTACCATTCAAGTCACAATTCCCTTTGTTATTTACATCACATTCTCCATGATTTTATTTATATTTAAACCTCACTTATCAATAAAATTGTTTTATATCATTAAGACTGTTGACCATATCTACATACTAATAACATGCAATTCTATTTATATATACATGAAAATAGCGTTTTACAGTGTGAATTGGAAGGCTAATTTGCATATTGATCTTTAAAATTTGATTTTAATAAATATATGCTTAGTATTATTGATTTCTAATTGTTTGGTTTTATATTAATGAATATGAGCAAAAATCTCAGGGATACATCTTAAAAGAAATCCATTAACAAGAAGAAATAACTGTAATATTCTTGTAATGAAAGACGGGAGTAAGGGAAAATGATGGAAGAGTTAGTATCAAAGTTGTTCTATTTTTCAATCATACCCCCTCTGTTCAAAATATTTTTTATCTGAATTCTTATTCAGTTTCATTAGCCTTTCTAATTTAACATATTTTATTATATTAAAACTTAAATACTTGCACCCGGAGGGTGCATATATTTGCTAGTATATATATGTGTACTATGATAGGAAAGTTAAAGCTAAAATATTAAAAGGAAGATAATATGCCAATCAATAATTGCAAAGTTCGGCCAGGGAATGTGAGTGTGTGTGTGTGTGTGTGTGTGTGCGTGCGTGCGTGTGTGTGTTGTGTGTGTGTGTGTGTGTGTGTGTGTGTGTGTTCATTGCTATTTCGTGTTGTGTTGTATGGACGTCGAGGCAGAACACATTGGTAGATCAACGTGTAAGTAATAGAATCAACTTATTCATCGATCGTCTGAGCATGCGCTTTAGCGTAATCACCCGTTTAAACTTTTTCATAGCCAGAAGGTTCGTCTATGTACTCACTAATTCATATGTTAATAGGCACAAATCAAATATGACTTACTTTCTTTTTCATACAGAGTTTTATTCAGTAACCACTGAATACTTCTCTCAAAATTGGGAATGTGGGGATGTTAATGTTACACTTGTATTATATATATATATATATATATATATATATATATATGTGTGTGTGGGGGGGGTATTTGGGCAGCATTCTTTCATTTATACATGTAGAATTAAACAAAAGGCACATCTCCTGTTTAACAATTTTATTTTTTATCTTTTCTAATTTTCTGGCCAACTTTTTAATGTTTGGGTGGAATTAGTGGATAGGTCCACCAAAGTTCAGTTCCCGAGTACTTTCGGCACTTCGAAGTGCCATCATCAGGGGTGATGTATTCCAGTTTTTTTTTAAATTATATTAATGTGGAGGCTGGAAGGAGAAGAATTGGTGAGAAAGGTGTTATAGGCATTTTAGAATGTGTGTACTGTATTGGAAATTAATTTTGTTTAATTCCACCCAAACATTAAAAAGTTGGCCAGAAACTTAGAAAAGATAAAAAATAAAATTGTTAAACAAGAGATGTGCTTTTTGTTTAATTCTCTCTCTCTCTCTCTCTCTCTCTCTCTCTCTATATATATATATATATATATATATATATATATTATATATATATAAGGTGTCATATACAGTGCTGAATTTGAAGCTGTATTTACCAAGATAGAAATGAACAATGAATGGAACGTTAATTCTTTCAGAATATAAGGTGTGTCAAAAAGTACAAAAAATCTCGATATTTTTGACACACCTTTATATACATATATATCTTTTGAATTTTTCGATTTTTTCGATTTTCCTTATATTCGGATGAACGTCACCTGATGAATGCATGCGATTTTGCATGTATGAAACCTAAGGTTATGGCTGTTCTATTGCCATCAAATAAATAGATATGTAATACGTTTATATATTTATTTTATTATATATATATATATATATATATATATATATAAGAAGGCTTCACACTAAAAAAGGCAAGAAGCAGGCGATATCCCGCACAGAAAATCACAGATGCGGACTACGCTGATGACCTTGCACTCCTTGCAGATACACCACCACAGGCCGAGTCACTACTGCATAGCCTAGAGAAGGCTGCAAATAATATTGGCCTTCATGTAAACTCCGATAAAACAGAGTACATATGTTTCAAAAGGAAAGGAGACATAACCACACTCAACGGTAAGCCCCTTAAGCCAGTAGAACAATTCACATACCTAGGTGGTAATATCCTATCCACAGAAAGCGATGTAAATACACGAATAGGAAAAGCGTGGTCGGCCACAAACAAATTATCAGTAATATGGAAATCCGATCTCACTGACAAGCTAAAGCGACAATTCTTCCAGGCGGTGGTTGTATCATTGTTGCTGTACGGATGCACCACATGGACCCTAACGAGGCGCCTTGAGAATAAGCTGGATGGGAGCTGCACAAGAATGCTGCGTGCAGTCCTGAATAAATCGTGGAAGCAGCACCCCACGACGAAACAGCTATATGGCCACTTGCACCCCATCTCACAAACCATTCGAGTGAGACGGACAAGACATGCCGGGCACTGCTGGAGAAGCAAGGATGAGCTCATAAGTGACGTTCTCCTGTGGAAGCCAACACACGGACATGCTAGTGTGGGCCGCCCAGCAAGGACCTACATTGACCAACTAAGCAAAGACGCAGGTTGCTGCACAGAGGACCTCCCTGGGAAAATGAATGATAGGAAAGGTTGGCGAGAGATTGTCATAGATATCCGTGCTAATAGCGCGACATGATGATGATGATGATATATATGTATATATATATATATATAATATATATATATAGATAGATAGATATATGTCTAACCTTACTGATGAGACGTAATCATCGGAACTGTGTCTGTGAATGACTATCAAATCCTCCCCAAACCCGTTAGAGCTCTCTAGAGAGGAGTTACATTGAAATGTCACCGGTTAGGGTAAGGCATTTCTCGTCTGTTGTTTACAAACGTTCTCTTGTGATTGTAAAAACATAAATCTACGGAAGTATGTATCGGTTAAATGTTCACCTCTTACTGACAGTTACTGACGGTGGAGACGGTAAGGTTCCGGGCGGACGAAAATTCAGTCGGGTTTCGCCCTCGGCTAGAAGTAGCGATTAAGTCTAGCCACACTTATGAGGCGTAAAAATTGAAACTCTGTGTCTGTGGATATATATATATATATATATATATATATATATATATATATATATATATATATATATATATATATATATGTGTGTGTGTGTGTATAAAATTGGAATTGAATCCGACGATATGAGGAAGAATGAATAAAGAAAAGAAAGTATAGAATGGATAATAAAAGATGAATTTAATCAATATCACTTACACATGTGTTTCGGTCAGTTTATCTATGTGTACACGATTCAAACTTATTATTATTATTATTATTATTATTATTATTATTATTATATTAAATAAACAAATGAAATGAAATAATAATAATAGAAAAATGTAAAAATATTCCGTACACAGAGAAAATTCGACCTTCATCAGAGTGAAATTTTATTTTGAATGAAGGTCGAATTTTCCCTGTGTACGAAATATTTTTACATTTTTCTATTATTATTATTTCATTTCGTTTGTTTATTTAATAATAATAACAGTTTGAATCGTGTACACATAGATAAACTGACCGAAACTCATGTGTAAGTGATATTGATTAAATTCATCTTTTATTATCCATTCTGTACTTTCTTTTCTTTATTCATTCTTCCTCACACATATATATATATATATATATATATATATATATATATATATATATATATATATATATATATATATATATATATATAACGAATACATTTCTAAATGTATATTTACGTGTATTCTGTATTTCTGACTCTTAAAAAGCTAGACTAACTCTTCAGGGGATGGAAAATCATTGACTTTATGTAATTATTGTATGCGCCTTAGTTCAGTCTGAATTAATTAATACACTCGCATATGTATGATTGTATGTGTCTATTTATGTATTTGCCTTGCCTGGTGGTCTTATTAGTAAAGTTCATGAGTAAGATCTCTCATATGTGCGTACGATTGGTGTGTACGATAAAGCTGTATAAATGTATGGATGAATATTTTTAAACACACACACATAGACATGTGTGCATTAATATGTGGGTTTATATTATTAATCCTATATATATATATAACCTAAAGAGTCGGAAACTATATATATATATATATATATATATATATATAATATATATATATAAAAATTAAAGTAAGCCTAATGAATCAGAGAATATCTACCTCGGTTTCTCCTAACGGATCACCGGGATAATTCCTACTTATATATATATATATATATATATATATATATATATATATATATATTAATTACATATGCACGCAATACAGCAAAATCGGGTTTCCTTACTCTGGGACTAAGGCAATCAATATATGTGTTGATCACGCAACATACCTGTGTACACACATACACAGACACACACAAACAGACATACAGGTACACACACACACACACGCACACACACAAACACAGACAACACAGACAAGTATATATATATATATATATATATATATATATATATATATATATATATATATATATATATATATCCGAGGAATGCAACTGTATACAAATATATGCTTCACAGATGTAAAGGTATTCCTATGTGAGTATTTATAACTATCTATTTAGGTAGGATTGTGATTATGTGTTTCTTAAGATTGTATATGAACCTCTCTCTCTTTCTCTCCCTCTCTTTCTCTTTCTCTCTCTCTCTCTCTCTATATATATATATATATATATATATATATATATATATATTTCTCTCTGTATCAGTATATGTACATGTGTATGTATGCGTCCGTGTGTATGTGTTTGCTTTCACGTGTACATGCCTTCCCAAATGGTCACTCCTTAGCAAGCCGCTCAGAGATTCTGTTGTATATTTTATGAGTGTTTGGCCCGAACGTTCTTAGGCACTGCAACAATCTTAAATATATGACGATAATACGAACTGCCATATGCCGTGTCTATGCCATAAGTAATGTGCCCCCCCTCCCTTCCCTGTGTGTGTGGCCATCTATAAAACTGTCTTTAAGCTGATGCTCACTGCCGATCTTCACTTTGAAACCAACAAATCATTTTGCCTACCTGTAACGAGCTGTAACGTCTGGTTATATGCCATAGGCAGGTTCCTTGAAATACATTCAAATAGAAAATTAATGAATTTAGTAATTGGTCTGTTGTTGTAGCTGATATATTTACTAAGAAGGTTTGGTTTGGTTTGGATTAGTTTGTTTTACGGTCTATCAAACTCGGTGGGTCATTTAATACCGACAAATATTTAAAATACATTCTTTCTTAATGGATACTCAATTTTTAAAAATAATCTCATGTTTTTCTATTCAACTCATAGATTGGACCGTAACACGTACTTACCACACCAGGTCAGAGAGGGCCAGGGAGCAATGGTGATGAGGGAGTTCTCCACATAAGGCATAGCAACTATGATGGGTCAATTAATGCCCGCAAAGATTTGAAGGATTCGTTGCGATAGTTTGGAAGAACATTTTTTAAACTCAATTTTTTTGTAAACAAATTTTCTATAAAACCCATAGATGGGACGCTAACAGCAACTCCTGGTCAGAGTAGACCTGGGAGCAATGGTGATGAAGGAGTGTTCTACATTCCCCAAGCCTCCAAATTGGAACCTCACCATCAGATAGAGTTTAACGTTATTCTCAGGACATGTAGATCCTCAGCCACCGCCTTCTAGCACCCATATGATAAAAAGGGTTGGGGATTACCATAAGGGCAATATGGTTGGAGCAATCAATCACATAGGTGCTAAGGTTTGACGTGACCAGCCGATTGATCGAAGGGGGTCTCTCCGACCGTCCGTCTAGCCCAAGTAAGGGCCAAAGTGAAGTGTTGCATGTCATGGACTAGTCAGCCCTCTGGGTTCTATCCTCTGGGTTCTATCCTTTAATCAATATGGAAAAAGTATAATAATCTTCAATTAAACTCTCTCTCTCTCTCTCTCTCTCTCTCTCTCTCTCTCTCTCTCTCTCTCTCTCTCTGTTTTGCTTTCTTTGCTTATTTCCTTATTTTCATTACTTGATTGAAACAGATTAGCGTTATCGCTTTCGCGTACCCAGCCCTCTCTTTATCTCTTCCTTACTCTCTTTCTTTCTTTCTTTCTTTCTTTCTTTCTAATATTTTTCTGTATAGAATGTCCATTTTCTTCTCTTTTTTCTCTCTTTATAATGAAAACGGAATGGTCCATTATTTAGCTGAGGTAACGACGCTTATAAAAAATAAGAATTCGGTGGATAAGTAATTCAAGGATTTACATTTTTGTATTTTACCTTGGACGATTTGGACGGTCTCATTTTTAAGCAGGGGGTGGTGCAAGGTGATGACTGTTGGAAGATTAAGGAACACGAGTATTAATATATAGATGAATAAATGAATAAATGAATTCTTTCAAATTTCAATATAAAGTCACTTTGTTTGTCCACTCCTTTTACTTGGATCCACTTTAAGAGAAAAGTTTAATTCTCATTCCTCAAAATTGACTCACTACCCAACCCATCCCTTTCAAAATGGATGTCGTTAAATCCGAAACACAATAAATCGAATCTCAAACATTTCAATTAAAAGCAATCTTACATTTTGCAAACGCAACCATTTAAGTGATTGATTGATTTTAACGGTATGTCAATCGGTCTCGGGTTATCTTATGCCTAGATTGGTTGTGATTGCTTTAGACGGCAAAACCCCCTCTGGAGCGACTAAGCAAAATTAACAGCGTTGATCCCAGGGGGCTATCCCCCCAGGCAATACCTGCACCCTTGATTTAAAGGGCTGTTTATTGCCCAGTGTCTGTGGCGCCCCCGTTGAGGGAGAATGCCGACGAGATCAATGCATTTTGTGTTTCACCCATGAGCTTCGGCTTGTGGGAAGGCCCACATAAAAATGTCCTTGTGTCACGCCCTTCTAAATGGGATGAAAGCAAAAGGGCACCTCATGTGGTGTAATGGTTAGCATGCTAGATTTGCAAACCATTGTTAGTTCGATTCTCATTGGGTGCCCTATACTTCTGACCTTGTGCCACATCTAAGCTAAGCTTAGTAAATATATATGCCTAGATAGGTTGATTGGATTTTACGAATGTCAGCCCTTGTTGGGCTATTTTTGTCGAAGATTGTTCTTTTCCTTCTCGATGTTTTTAACTCAATTTATAAACACATTTTTATTGATATCATTTGGATTATTCGGACTATTGTCCTCATCTTTATTGTTATCTGTACAACGTTTCGGTCGATATGCCCTCCGGTCTTTTTCTTGGGCACATCAGCCGATCCTTTGTACAGATTATAAAGATGAGGACAACAGTCCGAATAATCCAAATTATACTAATTATCAATCCTCATCTAAAAAAATAAGAGAAATAACATTTGATTGAACTTATTTTGTTTCTATTTAACCCATAGATGGGACTCTAATAGTTACTACCACTCCAGGTCAGAGTGGACCTGGGAGTAATGGTGATGAAGGAGTACTCCTTATGCCTAGGTGCTACGGAACTGCGTTCATTGTACGTTTATATTTTCATTTTTGTATACTTTTTATGAGATTTGTACAAGGTTATATGATATCAACTATTCTTATCGGATACAAACCAGAAATTTTTGTTGATTCATTTAAACAAGAAATGACCAGCCCGAAGAAATTAACCTAAACAAGTAAAAACAACACCGAGAAATCAACTGACAAGATCAGCCCAGGAAATTAACCCTGAAGAATATTGTTGTATACCATTTTCTTACTTCTTACTTCTGGTCGTATTTTCTTCTGGCCGGCTTTGCTATTTCTTCATCTATCTTGGTCTGGTCTCTTCTAAGGTCTGGACTTGAGGACTTCGGGTCTGGTTTCTGTTAGGGATTTCTCCTTATCAGAAGCAATGTGTCATTGTTAGTTTTTAGGTAATAAACACAAGACTTCGATTTACTTTGATGTTACTTTATTTTCAATCCCCAACCCAGACATCTGTGCATGTGAGACTTACATCCTACGAGCTCGGCTCCTACTTCTAACTGACTGAAACTTACTTACTATCTAAACCGGAAGAGAGGGTCCTCTCTACCGGTTCTCACGGTATCCACCGGAAGGTTAGGACTGAGGTCAAGCCTTGTCACTCATCCTTCAAGGCCGTGGGCTGTAGCTTATAACGGCCATTTTGATTTCTATACTATTGGCATAAATATTAGGTATCTAATAATTATGTAACAATATGTCAGCCAAGCCGTCATCATCTCATCATCATCTCTCATACTCTTTCTCTCTCGTCGATCATATACCCGAGATGTGGGTATACAACATTGATGTTATTTGGTACCGTAAGCCAAAAAAAAAACGACTGAAATTACGAAACAATTAACGACAAAGTGAATATATATACACATTCACTATTACTGAAACTTTTAGCTTTTGTGAAAAAATGAAGATATTTAAAAATCAAGATATAATTTGAAATATTAGTGATTGGGTGCAATGGGAATAGTTTTAGTTTTAGTGAGCAGATGCGATCCGATTCCGAAGGAGGGCGGACGCGATTGTCGGCTCTCCCGGAGTCCATTTTCTCAACATGGATTAAGAAAATAGAACTTGATCAAGTGCAAACAAATCTTGTTGTTGTATTAATTAAAAACTTAGGACAATGTTAAGTTCAGCCCAGCAAGAAGAATTTGCAAGGAAGAAAATCAACCCCCAGCAGATAGAGGTCAGTCCGGACAAGATGGCGGCCAGACAAGTTAGACGAAGAATCAGCTAGCAATCAACAACTAACAATCAAACAAGTGAGGTTATCACCTCTACCCTATCAACTCTAATCCATCTCTCTCTCCCCTTTCTCTCTATCTCTCTCTCTCATATATATATATATATATATATATATATATATATATATTATACCCCGAGAACTCTCTCCCGTTTATGTACTCGATGAGGAACGATTATATAACATTTGGACATGCCGCTAGGCAAACGATGAAAAATGAAATAAAACAAACGAAGAAATGGACGTGTACACCAGATTTCACCCAATGTTTTCTTGAATATATTGATAAGACACGCCCATTGTTATGAGTTTAAAATATAAATCAATTGTTACGTCGAATAGACATTTATTTTTTAAATGAGCCTTGGGGTTAAAATTGTATACTACATTACCCGAAGAGATTAAATAAATATTGATATTAGATATTTTCCAAATAAGTGCGCTTTCATATAACCAAAAGAAAAAAGCATTTACTCGACTCTGGTGTTAAATGTATGAGCAGTCATAAATTGTGAACGAATAAATAGTTAGAATTTTTAATAAAGTTTGTTAGAATTAACAGCGGAGGTGGGCTAATTTTCCATACCCGTTGGGGATTATGATTGAAATTTTAGATGACCCCTACTGACCTTCGATACAGACACGTGAGAATAAGATACTTTAGTTGAACTGATACGACCTGACTTTCAAGTAGCGTAGACGTTGTTTGTCAGCTCCCAAGGCTATCCCCACACGCGGTAGAATTATGGGCTAATAAATAAAACTTGATCAAGAAACAAACGAGTTGTATTTGTTAATTAAATTATTAAACAAGCAATGACTAGCCCAGCCCAGACCTGTAAGAAGAATCCACGAACAAGAAATAAAATCAACACAACCGAAAGCCCCTAGATCAGCTCAGACAAGATGGCGGTCAGACAATCTAGACGAAGAAGCAGAAGCAGCAGTGTAAAAAGTATGAACTATCATCTCTAATCTAAAGAGTAATCCTCTTTAGATCGAGATTATTATATTTTTTACATATTTAACTATTTGTAATAGCTCTGGAGTAAACATAGCAAACGTTGTAATAATGAAATTATGAAACTGTGGTGTATCTACAGGTCCTGTTCGTTAATTTATAATTCATTACCTACACTAGCCAATATATGCACCCTCCGAGTGCAAGTATTTAAGTTTTAATGTAATAAAATATTTTATTAAATTAGAAAGACTAATGAAACTAAATAAGAATGCACATAAAAAAGATTTGAAACAGAGGGAATGTAATCGACAAATAGAGTAACTGAAACTTACACTTCCATTTTTCTTATTATTTAACTATTTAGTTAAAATAGGAAGTAAATAATTAAATTACTGTTATTTCTTCTAGTTAATGGATTTCTTTTAAGATTTATCCCCGAGATTTTTGCTTATATTCATTAAGATAAAATCAAACAATTAAAATCAATAATACTAAGCACATATTCATAAGAATCAAATTTTTAATATCAATATGCAAGTTGGCTTTCCCATTAGCACAGTAAACCACTATTTTGTTGTATATATAAATACAATTGCATGATATTAGTATGTAGATATATCCAACATATCTAATTCCGGTTTCGACCGATGACTACGGCCCTGGACCTTACAAGATAACATCATTGATCCCAGGGGGCCATACCCCCAGGCCACACTTGCCCCTTCGATTTAAAGGGACAGTGCTGGGTTTATTGCCCGGTGCCTGAGGCGTCCATTTGATGGGAATGCCGACGGAATCAACACATTTGTGCATCCGCCACCCATGAGTCTCGGTCGTGGGTGCTACCACATTAATAGGGTCTTGTACCTAACCCGTAAACGTAGGGATACGTGTGAAATATCCTTGTATGTAGATGTTGTCAACAGTATTAATAATGTAAAACAATTGTATTAATAATTGAGGTTTAAATAAAAAAGAGAATGTGACGTAAATAACTGAGGGAATTGTGACTTGGTTAGTAATATAGTTTTGGTTACAGACATACAAATACACTATCTCCATTGGTAGATGTTTTCGTTCAAATGTATGTGTTTCCAAAGACAGGATATAAGTTAAAAGAAAGGAAATGAACCGACAGTATGAGTATGAAAAGGTGGAATGAAAACATCACACAATGCTGTTAAAGAGAAAACAATTTATAATATAATCATAGCTGATACTGATCAATATTTCGATTTTACAAAAATCATCATCAGAGCTCATTCACGCCGTGGCTCCATTATAATAAGATATCGTGATATGTTGCCAAGCAACTCTCTCTTTGTAACAAAATCCACCTATTGGAAGATGAAGAGTCTAAATGGCAGAGTCGAGTAAATGCTTTTTTCTTTTGGTTATATAAAAGCGCACTTATTTGGAAAGAATATCTAATATCAATATTTATTTAATCTCTGCGGGTAATGTAGTATACAAATTTTACCCCAAGGCTCATTTAGAATATAAATGTCTATTCGACGTAACAATTGATTTATATTTTAAACTCACAACATGGGGCGTGTCTCATCAATAGAGTCAAGAAAACATTGGGTGAAATCTCGGCGGTGGTGTGGTGGTGGGGGGGGGCGGACAATAGACAAACAAGTTGCGCTTTTTCGCTTCAAGGAATAGAAATTCACTTCAATCAATTTTGGTGTTGATATGAAATAATACCTGTCAAAAATTCAGTTTCCTGCTTTAATATATGCACCAGCAAGACATGTGGATACACCACAGTATGATAATTTAATTATTACAATGTTTACTTAAGAGCTATTGCAAATAGTTCAATTTGTAAAAAGTACAATAATCTTGATTAATTCTCTCTCACTCTTTTTTTAAATTCTTTTCATTATAGTCAAATGAAACAGATTAGCATCATTACTCTCTCTCTCTCTCTCTCTCTCTCTCTCTCTCTCTCTCTCTCTCTATCTATCTATCTATCTATCTATCTATCTATCTTTCCCCTACTTACTTTATTTAATTCTTTCTTTCTTTCTTCTTTTTCCTGTGTAGCATGTCCCTTTTCTTTCCTCTATCTCTTTTATAAAAACGGAATGGTAGCTGAGGTGACAACACTCATAAGAAATGAGAATCCAACGGATAATCAGGATTTACATTCTTGCATTTCATCTTGCACCATTTGGACGGTCTCATTTTTAACCAGAGTGTATTGGAAGATGATAACGGTCGGAAGATTAAGGAACATGTGTATTGATATATAAAGTATTGTATTCCATCTAAACCGCAGCCTAGTGGTTAAAGTGCTAAACTGCGACATCGTAGTTAGGGGGTTCAAATTCCAGTCGTGCTATTACGTTCTCTTTCGGACTAATACCATTGGGAAAGGTAGGTATTTACCCAACCCATTCGCCAAGGGTAGAATGTGACACAATATAGCGAGTATTCTATCCTTAGGGAAGTTATGAATCCATCATACTCCCATCAAGGGTTAAATAGTTGCGGGGGTGCATGGTGTAATGGTTAAAGTCGTAGGAAATGGAATCGCCAACCCGAGTTCAAATCATGGGCGAGGCTGTTTGCATTTCACATAAGGCTAATACCCTTGGGAAATATATGCATCCAACTACTCACCCTCCATTTATCGTTAAATAGTAGGGCAGTCTGAGCTCTTTACCCATGCCAAGTTAATCAGTCTAGGATAAGAAAAATTGAATTCAAGCCTGTTAATGTCTGCTTAAGAAATTGACCTTGTGTCATATCCTACTTATGCGGGGGCGCTGGTAGCGTGTTGGAGGTTGACCGTCTCCAACGGGGTCTGGCTGGATGAGGGGGTATTATGTTGGAAGACCCGAAACCCCCCTATGAAGCCAGTCAATAACATAACTGACGACGCTGTCATGCGCTGTGTAGTCTGGCGTATTTCGAACATATAGGTTAAATAGTACCACTCCTGTTTCTTGCAGAAGAATACTTTGGCATTAGATACTCCACAAAGGTTGATATGGCATTATTCAAAGAAACCAAACCATCTGAGATTAAATAGAGGTGAGTTGGACTTGTACAATGGCTTAGAGTTTCGAAATATTTACTATGATTGTAATCATCATACGACGGGCTCCTTATTTCCTCTTTTTTTTCATTGTTCTGGGTGTCCTTATTTCTTGATGAAGAATCCATGAGATTACTTAATTGACCTTTAAAAACAAAACATTCTTATCTCTGTAATCGAAATTAGCTTTTCTCTCTTTTCTAAACTACTTTTAAATTCTTTGTATGGACAATTCCAATAAAGGAATCAAATGATTCCATTTTGAGACTCAAAAGCCGTTGAACTGACCCAAATCAAATTCGGCATTTAGACAATCGTCGTGCCGCCATAAAATTCTCGTATCCTTTTCAAACTAAAATCGTTCATGACGAGAGAATTTGTTATGAAACTCTTTTAGAAAAGATTTCCAGCAGAAATTAACTCGAAATGTTGCAATGCAGATTTATTATAATGATTCAATACGGAGAATTTTATGGAGAACTGCATTGAGATTTTTCTATTTGGTTGGAGTTAATATCGATTTAGTGTCGAAATGGATTCGAATTGAAATGGAACATTCATTAAGAACTATTTTCAAGAGAACGAATTGGAGATTTAAAAATAAAATGGAGTTGAGTTAATAGAAATGGGAATGATGTAGATTTGAAGAGGAAAATACTTTTAATTTTTAGACTTTCGAATTTCCCACTAAAAATTCTGATAAGTAATAAACTATGAAATTTACAAGTAATAACTTGGAATTGGGTAAACGTATTTCTAGTATCAAATAGTTTTGAGGCTTCAGCTATAAAACACCGAAATTATTTGAATACTTGCTGAAGTACCCGTCGACGCCGGGTAAGTTGTCCAAACTTGAATCGGAGTTTGAGATTTTATTGTCAATAGAAAATAATTAGTAGTATTATCTGCGTTATTCGGACTATTGTCCTCATCTTTATTGTTATTTGTACAACGTTTCGGTCGATATACCCACCGGCCTTTTTCAGGTATTTCTTGTCGGCCTTTGGGAACCTTCTCGGACTCGGGAACCTTCTTTTCGAACTCGGATAATGGAAATACGGTGAGGAAATTAATCCGACAATATGACAAGAAAATATTTTTAAAATATAACAAACACAGGATGTTATGATCAGTGGAAACAATTTTATGTGTCAATACATAAGCATGATTATGATCATTGCATGTGCAAAAATGGAAGATGAAGATCATATGATGACGCATGCATGAATGTGAATAGGCGGAGAACGAAATGATAATAACGCAGATAACACTAATCATCAAGCCTCATCTCAAACATTCAGAGAGATAGTAAAAAATAATTAGAGCCAATGGTTATAGCAGGTAATTGTTACAACAAAAATAATGGACTCGTCGTGTAGTGGTTATCGTTGAAGGAAATGGACACGATGTTCTGAGTTTTAATCCTGGACGAGACTGATAGCATTTCACATCACCTCTAGTTATGGGTGAATAGTAGGGTTGACTGGGCTATCTAAACTTGATATGGCAACCAGTCTAGAAGAAGAAAAACTCTGAATTAAAGACTATTAAACACCGCTTAAAAATAGACCTTATGTCACACCCTGCACGTGCGTTGAGGAGGTGGGGGGTTAAAATAGTATACAACATAAATCCTTGTGTGTTAAATGGATGATTTATTGTTATGTGGGCCTACTCTGTCCTCGTGAATAACAATTTTTGACGTTAAAAGCAAAGTCCTCCTAATTGTTAATACTAGCAGGACCTGCAGATATACCACATTATAACCTGATTATTACAGCATTGGATATGTTTAATTAAGAACTACTGCAAATACTTCAATATGTAAAAAAAGTATAAGAATCTTGACCTAACCCTCTTTTTCACTCTT
>CM042156.1:50237988-50242988 GCA_023376005.1 Doryteuthis pealeii | reverse complement strand
ATGAGTCATGTTCTTGTGATTACCTGAAGATGCCGTATTAATACGGTTGAAATAAATTATTGTAATGAAGTAAGTTTAGAGTTTTTCTTCATTTACTAAATATCTTGCTCTGTCCTTTTACTCACTGGTATTAGGTACATTGAGCTCTCCCTATGGTCTACCTGCATCAGCTTGGTTAAACCACACATGGAAAGACCCTAACTACGGAAAAAAACTATATATATATATATATATATATATTATATATTTGTGCTTAATTGAAGTCATACCTAATTTTGAAAGTTAATTAATTAATAATTAATTAATTAGGCGGGCATGCCTATTTAAATATAAGGCTAAACAAATCGAGAAAAATCAAAAACTATGTACATTTCGGCCTGCAGAGAATGATTTTTCTCGATTTGTTTAGCCTTACATTTAAATAGGTATGCCCGCCTAATTAATTGATTATTAATTAATTAACTTTCAAAATTAGGTACGACTTCAATTAAGCACATATTCTCCCAAAAATTGTCGGCTAAAAAAACCCATATCTTAAACACATCGCTTGTGTATTTACTTCTCATATATATATATATATATATATATATATATATATATTCTAGTTACGCTATTACGTTCCCCTTTGGTCTAATACCATTCGAGAAAGTTAATAAACCCTCAGCCACAGCTATGGGTTAAATAGTATCGCGAATATTCTTGTAAAAGATTGGCTATGGTGTTAAATTACTCATGGAGTTAGTGTAGCATTCATACATGACTTTACGCCACCTAACCGCCTTGTAGGCTAGGGCTGTAGAATACACCGACTGCACTTCTGTAAAAAAACAAATGGGGCTACCTGTTGCCCGTGGGTGGCAACCCATGATTCTTAAGGATTCTGAACAATCCATCACATGTAACATGATACTTTGGCCCTAACTTAGCCTAGACGGTCGTAGAGGCACTCTTCGGTCAATCGGGTGATAACGTCAAACCGTAGTACCTATAAGATTGTCCCAGTCCTATTTCCCTTATGTCAACACCCAACACTTTTCTTTGATAAATCGAAAATGTCGTGATAAGTGAAAAAGTGTAAAAGTTAATGAGATTTTCTTTATATTTCGATGTTCAAATCTCATTTTATTTAGAAGTAAAATGTGTTTTCGGTCGTTAAGATCTTTTAGGGTTAGCATTTCTAGACATAATATCAATCTATCTTTGTGGATTTATAATGGAGTTGGAGCACTATTAATTTTCTTTTCATATCTATATTCTCTATTCAAGTAGATATTGCCTCTAGGTAAAAATTGTGATCTAGTGATTAAAAATTGAAGGCGCTATTGTGTAATGGTTATCACCGTCATTGTTAAGTATCTGGCCGCCATCCTTGATCAGTTGTAAAAGAACTTAAAGTAAATAAGTAAGTAAGTCAATAATTCCTGTGGTATTGTTTCCTTTAGGTCCGACGTCCAAGAAGATCCAAGTATCAATGAGCTAAGATTAGAATCGGCCAGTATAAAATACACCAACAGCAACAGCAGCACTGCCAGTGATTGGATAAGAATGCTGATCACATGGTAGTCGACGAGTCTATAAGTAGAAGTGCCTCACGCCTTTTATCCAATAATTCCAACAGTCATAAATGGACAAGGTGATACGAGTTCAAATCTTGTACGAGGCTATTTGGGGTACAATTTATGGATGGCATAAATTGTGGGCAGATCCTGTAACAAAAATAAGAGCCGTTAACTTTGATTTCAGTGGGGGGGGGGCGTGTAAAAATACGTGACTGTTAGTAACCCCTTGACTCCTAGAGGTGCAAATGATTATTCTTAGATTAGAGATTCAGCCCGGCCGTTAAAGTGCTTAGACGTGCTATGGGACCGGTTTCCCCGTGCGGCGAATAAGAATCATAGGCTGGATAAAATAAAAGCTTGATCAAGCAACAAAATGTCTTGTTAATTCAATTAATTGCAATGACCAAATCAGTCCAGCAAAAAGAAGCCCTTAGTAGAAGAAGTTAGATAGAAGAACCCAACTAGATGAGATGTCGACTAGTTAAGAAGAGAAAAAGCCAGACAAAATAGCAAGAATCAACCGAAGCAGTAAGCAGAAATAGAGTAACCAAGTAAGTCTCTGTATCTGTCTCTCTCTCTAATCTCTCTCTCACTCTGTCTGTCTGTCTGTTCTCTCTCTCTATCACTCGAGAGCTCTCTCTCTGAAGTCTCACACTCGTTTATATACCCGATGTTTGATATGATTATATAACATTTAGTTAGTTGTTGCGTTAAATCGTATCCGTGAAGTATACTCTCTTTCCTTGCTTTCTTACTTCTATTATTCTTCTTCCAGCGTCTCTTCTAGCGTCTGGACTTCGTCTTGGGGACTTCGTGTCTGGTCTTCCATTGGGATTTCTCTTTATCAGAAGCCCTGTGTCATTGGTAGTTTTTAGATAATAACACTAGACTTCGATTTAACTTAGATCATATTTTATTCTGAAATCCCCACCAGACTACCTGCGCAGATCGAGTCGGCTGCGTGCATAACACGTCTTTCCATCGTCGTGGTCTTGGCCGATCTGACTAAAACTCTCTCTAATCTAAACCGGAAGTAGGGTCTTCTCCACCGATTCTCACGGTATCCACCGGAAGTAGGATCAGGACTGAGGTCAAGCCTTGTCATTCAATCCTTCAAGGCCGACGGCTGAACTTATAACAGTCATTTTGGTTTCTACACTACTGTACACAAATATTAGGAATCTAATAATTATGTAACACTTGGTTCTTCAAAAATAACTTTCGGTTGAGATTTACTTTTAAAATGTCTCTACGGTTCTATATTAATTGAGAGGGTGCTGTTAAATATTGTTACATTGGGTGTGCGATTTAGCTTTATTTTACATTTTAGTTTTAGGGTATCCTGCCTAGGGAGGGTGGAAATGGCTTTAGTAGAAGAACCTATAGAGAAGAATCCAACTAGACGAAATGTCAGACAGAGAAGAAGAGGAAACAGAAATGAAGTAACCAAGTAAGTCTCTAATCTGTCTCTGTTTCTGTCTGTCTGTCTGTCTGTCTGTCTGTAATATGTCTCTCTATCATCCGAGAACTCTCTCACTCACTCGTTTATATACTCAATGTTCGATGTACGATGTTTGATGTGGTATATAAATGTTTACATTTCACATACCGCTAATATCCAACAATTCTCTCGACTATTTATGGGAAAATAGCTGGGAAGAATGGGCTCTTTAACCTTGGTTAGGCAACTAGTCTATGAGAAGGAAAACTCTGAATTCAAACTTGTTGATCTTTACTAAATTATATATATATATATGTGTGTGTGTGTGTGTGAAAATGTGGATATAACAACACAAACGACTAAATTCAATTAATATTTAGCCTTATCATTGGTTGAAGCTTACTCAGAATTTATTAAATAAATTCTGAGGAAGCTTCAACCAATAATGAGGCAAAATATCAATTAAATTTAGTCGTTTGTGTTGTTATATCCACATTTTCCTTTACTCTCAACCACATTTTGTTGGATGAATTCAATCCTATATTCCTCATATGGTACCTTATCTTACGAGTATATTCGTACCGCTCATATATTAAATCTCTCGTCTTGAAATGTCATTAATCCATTCCAGCTCCGCAAAAAATATCTTATTTATTTGTTACATATAAAATAGTAAATATATTGTATAATAACATTATAGAATAGAATGTATTGAATTATGTACTGTAATATTTCTTAATGTTTATCGTTTATAAATAATTTTTTTTGTGGGTGTGTAATAAATTTGTTAAATGGTTTTCGTGAACTTATTAACGTAAGCGTATCCGAGGCTCACGCGTACCTCAAATTTTAGCTGGCAACACAAAGCACAAAGTGACAGCTCGTAGCTCGGAAAACCCGTAAGCTAGAGCACTCGTAAGTGAAGGTAATATATATATATATATATATATATATATATATATATTATATAATATATATATATATATAATGTTCTGTTTTTCCTAGCCTGAAGTCAAGGACAGGAGATTGCTATGGACTGATGAGTATTTTTTTTGTTTTTTCTCTTCTTTTTTTCCAGTCTCATTTTTCTATTTTTTTCTATTCTCTCTCTCTCCCACTCTCTCTCTCTCTCCCTCTCTCTCCCTCTCTCCCCTCTCTCTCTCTCGTTAAGGAACATGCATTTCAGATTATTTGAATAACCCTCCCTATATATTTAATGTTCGGTTTTTCCTAGCCTGAAGTCAAGGGTAGGAGATTGCTATGAACTGATGAGTATTTTTTTACTTCTTTTTTACACTCTCTCTTTCTTTCTCTCTCTCTATCTCCCTCTCTCTCTCTCTCTCTCTCTCTCTCGTTAAAGAACATGCATTTCACATTATTTGAATAACCCCATCCCCCCATCCCCCCCTGTACTTCAAATGATGGATTGCAAAATATACATGCATCAAAGCAGATGAAGTTAGATTGATGTAAAAACGTAGAGACGACCAGTCTGCATATAGCATTGCATATCTTCTCTTGTGCATATGATTTTGAAATCAAAGGCCTTCACGAAGTGCATTATATGTTGTGTTGTCCGTGGTCACTTTGTCATCTGCACACAAGAATTCTTTTTTTTCAATTCGCTTCATTCACTTGCAGAATGTGTAACAGGTGCATCTGGCAACTGTCACATCATGAAATTGGATGAACGTTGCTTTACCTTCATCGCATCACGTGACTGATCTTTGCTTTACAATTTTTAGATTTCCATTCAAAATGAAAAAAAGAAGAAAAAAATGTAAAAAGCAAACATGTTATAACGAGTATGTATTAGAAATAAGTTTTTAAAAAGTAACGTTTTGGGAGTACATCGTTATTTCTTGTCGAGAAAAAAAAATATCCATCTCCGCAACTGTGGTTTTGAAATGATTTTTTTTTTATGTCAGCTTGAACAATAGGCTCATCTTACTATAATAAATATTCGGTGCCTTTAACCGAAACTACATTAGTGCTTACGT
>CM042156.1:50200488-50232988 GCA_023376005.1 Doryteuthis pealeii | reverse complement strand
TCCACAATCAGTTGTGGACAAAGAAAACTCTTTACGCCATATTTGTCTTTATTTTCATCTTCGGCATTTTTCACTTTCTTTCTTTTTTCTTTATATTTGGTCATGGCAAAATCCAGTGAAACAGCCAAGTAAAAACTATAACGTCATTTGCAAAAAAGTATTCGGTCGAAAAAGCAACGATTTGCGTTGAGAAACATATTTGTTTGTTTTTGTTTCATTTGTAGAACAAATATAGAATAAACATATTTGATTACAGAAAGGAAATATTCGATTCACTATTTGGTAAACTGTGAATATTACATAAACAAAAGTGCCGATTTGATGTTGGTTTGTATAAATTACCAACCCCCATCGGCAAGGAAAAAGAGATCGTGAACATAAGCTTCCTTTACTAGAATAGACGCATACATATGTCTATGTATGATTTTCTTTCTGACTATCTAAATATATAATACTAAGTTTTTAGTATGTACGTGTCGACGTATAAGTTCAAAACGGGAAGTCACTCTGATTCAAAATCTTGCATACATATTAATATACTTCTAACTAAGAAACACACCAAATTTGGTTATTTATTTTTTACTGATTAAGGAATATAATTAATTAATTAGACAAAATCACCCAATTTGCGAAACTGTCCGTATACCAACTCCTGCTGATGATAAAATATTGTCCGCTGTCTGACTTTTTGTTACAGCCACTACCAGCAATAAAAAATTTAATTTTAGTGAATAAATTTCGGTAATCTTAAGCCGTTCAGTTAGGAATTTATCGCCTATTTTAGGCCAATCTTAAAAATATCCATATTGTTGGAAAGAAGAGAAAATAATCTTTCTCAATATATAATTTGTATGAGTCTTTATCCATTGAATTATTTTTTATAGCGAATTAGAAAAAAATTATTTTGCTTCGAACAGCAAAAGTATGTTTTAACAAAAATCAAATCTTATTCATATCGCAATCTTTTTATTCCTGTCTTTAAAATATTAATTTAGTTAGAAATGAAATGAACTCAACTTTGTTTTTAATCAGTATTTAATTTTTTGTATATACAAAAGAGTTTTAGAAAAAAAAACACTTT
Source organism: Doryteuthis pealeii (assembly GCA_023376005.1). Lineage (NCBI taxonomy): Eukaryota > Metazoa > Mollusca > Cephalopoda > Myopsida > Loliginidae > Doryteuthis > Doryteuthis pealeii. Next base: position 50,231,907 of record CM042156.1, on the reverse strand, counting down.
TACAAAAATAGGTAGTTAAATTATATAACTACTCATTTCGTAAATAAGTAACCATAATAACAATAACAAAATTTTTAAAATAAAAATACGATGGAGTTAACTCAACTTTGTTTTTAATCAGTATTTGATTTTTTTATGATCGTAAGAGGGTAATAATATGTATTTTTTTTCTGTCTAAATTGCGGCCTAAAAATTACACTTTCGCATGTAATACGGATAAGTTTATTCATTTTTTAAGATAACGATGCAATTTTCCCTATATATATATATATATATATATATATATATATATATATATATAAACCATTTTGATGAAAATCTACACGCATATGTGTGCAATGGCGTGTAGGATTTGGCTCATACAAAATATACATGTATTGATTTGGCTTTTATTTTCATAATACTGCTTGCATAAATTTATTTGGGCACGATGCGTAACGGTTATCGATCAAGGAAATAAATACGAGGACCCAAGTTCAAACGATTAAACTGTATCTAATGGTGAAGTTTAAATTCTGGAGCTCTGGAGAGTGTGGAGTACCCCTTCATCGCCAGTAGTCATAGGTCCACTGTGACTCGGGGTGGTAGTAACTTTTAGTACCCCATCTATGTGTTGAATAAAAGAAAAAGAGTTAACACAAACTTGTTTAAAAATTGAGTTTTAAAATTGTTTTCACTAACCATCAACAATGAATAAAACAATGGTTTCTGCATAAAATAACCCATCATAATTTGATATGCCGTAAAATAACAAAAAAACAACCAAGTTTAATCCCTGGACGAAGCATTTCATTTCGTTTTATTGGTGAATAGTAGAACATACTGGACTCTTTAGCCTTGATTGACAACCAATCGAGGAGAACGAAAATTTAATTTAGACAAGTTTTAATTTAGCTTCCTGCTCGTGACAGACGGCTGTGGTCAATACGCACATATTTACACGCACATTTGTATATACAAATAGACGTATATGGGTAATTCCATTTCAAATCATCAGACCATTGTCACCCCCCCCTTCATCTTTCTGAAATCGTGTACATGTGTGTAAGTTAGACAATCCTCAAAATTTGAGCCACCAATTCCAAGAATTGGTGGGGTTATGTCGATTTTTAGCTCTCCAAATTTTAGTGGCGGGGGGCACGAAAATTGGCATTTTGTTATTTATTTTTGTCTGTAAAATGAGTTCTAGAGTTTCCCTATTCCTAAGAATAGGTTTGTAAAAGTATTTTTGCCCAACGAATCCAAAGGCAAATCAAAAATGTCTGAAAGTTAAACAGTTTTAAACCATTAATGATTTTTTATTTGGAAAATTGAATTGGAAGTGTGTAGTAAGGATTCGGCTTGTGCAAGTGTATTTGCGAGTAGTGCCAGGTCATCAGCATAGTCCGCATCCGTAATAGTATGTGCGGGATATCGCCTGCTTCTTGCTTTTTTTTAGTATGAGGCCTTTTTCTTTTATGGGATCTAGTGATGTTCCGAGTACATAGTCTAAGCATATCATGAATAAATATGGCGCTAGTGTATCCCCTTGTAGGACTCCGGCGACAATGTCAAAGAAGTCTGTGTCGCCATCTGGTGACCGTACCATTGCTTTTGTATTTTGTAGAGCATCATTATGGCGTGAACTATTTCCTTTAACATAGTCCATACCTGTACAAAATTTCAGAAAAATTGAAATGGGTGGGTGACAGTTTTACTTTTTTCTGGATGATTTGACATGAAATTGCCTATATTTGTTATGAATGTGTATTTGCGAATAGAATTATACTTATATAACCGGCAAACCTCCCTAACACAAAACAAAACACACAATTCTGAAAAAAAAAAATTGTTTTTTTTTTGTTCCAAGAAATGTCCCTTATTCATTGTATGACCCTCGTATATGAGATGCATATATGTATTAATACGACTTTATATGGGTATTGTCAGAATCGGCCTGAAGATGGCGCTTTGTTCTATTTTTCGGGGCGTAAAATTATATAATGCGCTTCATTTGACCCCCGCACCCCGCCCAACAAATGCACACTGAGTCGTTTTGCGACGAGAATGCAATTCAACACCCCCCAATATTTCGCGCTCTGCACTCACTTAGGTTTCGATTGGCATTTTTTTTAGGCTGCGAAAAAAAAAAAAAGCAGAAGATTCCAGTGTGAACTAAAAGACTCTTTAGAATAATTGGAAAACGGTAATATCTTTTGTTTTTTTGTTAACTTATTTGTTTGAAGCGAGAATTTCTCTTGGATGACCGAGGAGGAGGAGGAGGAGGAGGAGGAGGTGGAGGAGCAGGATATAGAGGAGGAGGAAGTGAATATAGACATTTTTATTTATTACGATTACTCGCAAAATTTGCTAACTCCAGTATCGAGATATTAATCTAATAGAAATTGTATTAAATCAAAAGACTAACGAAACTAAATAAGAATGCATATAAAAAGATTACACTTATTTTAATTGGTTTCAATATGAAATCATACATAGGATTACTTTTAATATATTTGAGAATAAAACAATAATATTAGAAATCAATAACACCAAGTAATTATTTATTAAACCCGCTTTGTTAAAATCAGTATGTAATTAGTTGGAGGCCGTAGTGTAATGCTTAGTGACGTGCGAAATAGACTCGTCAACCGTGTTCAAATCCTGGACAAAGCTACAGTTCACATAGTGCTAATACTCCGGGAAAGGTATGAATCCACCAACGCTCCCTCCAGCTATGGGTAAATAGTACAGCAGACTGAGTTCATTAACCTTAAGGTGAGTTTAACAGGTTTGAATTCAGAGTTTTCCTTCTCCTAGACTGGTTACCTAGACATGGTTAAAGAGCCCAGCTGTCCTGCTATTTTACCCATAGCTGGGGGGAGAGTTGGATTCATACCTTTCCCAAGGGTATTAGTGCGATGAGAAATACAAACAGCTTCGTCCAGGATTTGAACTCGGGTCGACAAGTCCATTTCCTACGACTCTAACCATTAGACCACACATTACTGCGTGTATGCGTGTGTGTGTGTGGGGGGGGGTAGGGTCTGCAGGTGCGTCTCTTTGTGTGCTGAGTTGTAAGACAGAGAGAAAAGCGAGCATGCACTGAGTCTAGGTACATCAACGATAACAACACTCAACTAGATTAAGGTTTGCCTCGAGGTTGATATAATTGTATATTTCCCATCGCTGTTAGTGGTCAGAAAAGCCGGGATTTTCAATACTTATTTTCTAAAGAGGAATACTTTCTCAACATAGACGCCGCTTAGAGGAGGAGGAGGAGGAGGAGGAGAGCACACACACACACAAGTCTTCCTATGCCTATTCTCCCATTTAGCCTTTAGCCGTAAGTAACAGTCAGCTAGATCGATATTCTCTTCGGCTTAATACGATGCTAGCTTTATTCACAAAATAAATCACAACCATCTTTATTTACTTAAACAGAAACTTGTATGAATATATATAACGTAATATGTTCACACAGACACACACATACATACACACATACATACATACACACACACACACATATATATATATGTATATATATATATACAGGGTGTGTAAAAAAAATACCGAGATTTTTGGTACTTTTTGACACACCTTGTATTCTGAAATTGTATTCATATATATATTTACCAACCCCTCCGCACGAGCAGGATACGACACAGGGTCAATTTCTTTTTAGCAGTTTGAATCAGAGTTTCCTTTATAAAGACCAGTCTGCCCCTATTACCCATAGCTGAGGGAGAGTAGGATTCATACCTTTCCCAAGGGTATTAGAGCTAAGTGAAATGCAATTACCATGTCCAGGATTTGAACTTGGGTGACGAGTCCATTTCCCATGACTTACCATTACACCACGCGCTCCTTATGTATTCATATATACAACAAAATAGCAGTTTACAGTGGGAATGGAAAGACTAATTTGCATATTGATATTAAAAATTTGATTTTAATAAATAAGTGCTTAGTATTATTGATTTCTAATTGTTTGGTTTCATCTTATTAATTTCAAAAATCTAAAAATAAATCCATTAACAAGAAGAAATAACTATAATTTTGTTCTTTACTTCCTATTTTAAATAATAGTTAATTAGAAATCTTTAGCAATGAAAGACAGGGGTGAGGTAATATTAAGTTTCATTTGTTCTATTTTTCGATTATAAAATTCTGTTTCAAATCTTTTTATCTGCATTCTTATTCAGTTTCATAAGCCTTTCTAATTTAATATGATATTTTATTACATTAAAACTTAAATACTTTCACCTGGAGTGTGCATATATTTGATAGTATATATAATAATATGTTCACACAAACACACACACACACACACACACACACACATATATATATATATATATATATATATATATATATAGCCTCCACCTATGGGTTGGTAGGTAACCAGTCTAGGAGAGGGATTAACTCTGAATTCAAAATTCATGAGGTCAGTCGTTGATTGGGTTCGTGGCATTCCGTGATGCACCAATTCTTTCCTATCGACTGTGCCAAAAAGTGTGGAATGGTCCTACACAAGCCTTCACCACTATAACAAATCACGTGTTGGGTTGTTCAATGCATGCGTCGAAAATCAGTTCATTTTTTTAAAATTATATATATATTGATAATTGATAGTTTTGTATATTAAAAAATAGTGCTCAGTATCAGTAATATAGGAAATATACATGACATTTTTCTCACTAACCGTCTGAGGAGGTTGATATAGAGAACCATCGAGTCTCCACTATTATGTATTTTCGTCTAGACGTTGTTTAAAAAATATCCGGACCATATGACCTTTAGGCACCCCTTTTACGATTTCGATTCATAAGGACATGTTTTTCATTTACACCGTAAAAATCCAGTTGTTTGTTAGGGGTTAGGGTTAGGGGTTAGGGTTAGGGTTTGGTTTAGGGGTTAGGAGTCAGGGGTTAGTTTTATGATTAAAAAAACTCTAAATATCGTCTGTTAATAAACAACCGATTTTGACGGTATAAATAAAAAATATGTCCTTATGAATCGAGATCGCAAAAGGGTGCCTAAAGGCCATATGGTCCAAATATTCTAATTAAAAGTGAGTGTTTTTTACTTTCATGCTATTGTACTATAACACAAAATTCTGATCAAACAATCATGTGATATTTATTTATCTTTTTTTATATTATTGACGAGAAGCGGCTAACCAGCATCAACTGGGTAGAGAGAGAGATGAGGAAAAAACCTGGTCTCTTGATTTATTTACTTTTGAGATTTACTAATGACTATAAGTGGCTACCCGGCGTCGCCCGGGTAGAGGGGGGATTTGTTTTAAAGTTAGTCACGCAGATCCATTATTACTGAATTGTGAGTTGGATCCCGCAGGATGCCCCATTAAAATCCCTACATAAAAAAGACCTGCGTTGATCCAGTCACCCTGAAAATAGAAATTTATTTCTATAATATTAAATGGAAAAAAATTCTATGTTGGTATCATTTAAATTCTAATTTTTAGATACCTTCATGAATTTAAATGAAATCTTCATTATTTTTCCCCAAACCTAAGCCCTGGTGATATTTAATGTGTATATATATTTACATTGTCATTAATTTTTTTTTTTTTCGAAGTATCCTCCGGACATACAGATTCACACAACTGCCCTTTATGTATGTATAGATGGACATTTTATGTAGAATTTGAATGCTGATTCTATGGATATTTTAATTTCTAAATATATTTGAATATAAATAAAATCTTCATAATTTAAAAAAAAAATGGTGATATCTATATATATATATATATATATATATATATATATATATTGGCGTTAATTGTTTTATTTTAGTATTTTCATCCGGACATACATACACACCAACTGGCTTTATGTGTGTATCTTCAATTTTACAAAAAATGAACATGAAAAGAACACACGTAAAATGGAGTTTTATTCAAAATTCTATGCAATAATCCACTTTGGCCCTATCTTGGGCTAGACGTGCAGTCAGAGAGCCCCCTCCGATCAATCGGCTGATCACGTCAAGCCCTAGCATCTATATGATTGCCCCAACCCTATTGACCTTATAGCAAGCCCCAACCCCTTTATATCATATGGGTGCTAGAAGGCGGTGACTGAAGGTCTACATGTCCTGGAATGACGTTAAACTCTATCTGATGGTGAGGTTCCAGATTTGGATGTTTGGGGAATGTGGAGCAGCCCTTCATCACCATTGCTCCCTGGTCCACTCTGACCCGGAGTGGTAGTACCTGTTAGGGTCCCATCTATGGGTTAAATAAAAAACATGAGTTTATAAACAAAATTGTATTATCCATTAAAAATGAAATTATTTCAAAACTTTGTTAGCATTAAACATTTTTTTTACCAATAGAAGTATTCGGCATAAAATAAGCCAAGGGGTTGACATGCCGTAAAACCCAACCAACCAAACTAACCAGTCAAAATTCTATATGGTCACCAGCTTTCGCCTCCAGCCTCTCAAGCCACTTAGAAATCACATGAACTGATCTTCCCTGGAAATCTTGTGGAATGGCAGAAATTAATTTTCGTAATCGTCCTTCAAATTCTTCTAAAGTCGTTGATTTTGTAAAGTAGACTTGCTCTTTCAACCAAACCTAAAGGAAAAAAATCGCAGGCTGTTAAATCAGGGCCCCTGGCCGGCCACTCAATTGGACTACTTCTACCCATCCTTCTCCCAGGAAAATAATGTGATTCAGCAATTCATGAACAATAATAACAAAATGCAACGGGGCATCACGAAGTAAAACAACACAGATTTAATTGACATATATCAAGAAATATACATGAAGAAAAATATAACTGCATATAAAAATATATATAGTTTAGAATAGGGAGTTACTTTTCAATCACCCTGTATATGCGAGGGTGAGTCAGAAAGTAATGCCATTTTGTTTAGGACAGGTACAATTACCAACACAGGAACATGTATCATACATCAAAATGAAGCTGGTCCTCTGTGAATCACATCCCTACTTCTCCAGTCATTGTTTCTCTCAATGGAAATGTTCCACCTTCGACTGATAGTATGTATCCTTGCCCTGTAAAATTAGGTTGACTGTTCTTTGAGCCCCTTATTCCTTGCAGATTTCACTTCCTCTTCACTGGAATAATGTTTGCTTCAGACTATCATCTCTTCGGCCCCGTGAAAGGGGGGTTGAGAGATAAACAATATTCCAGTGACGAGGAAATGAAATCTGTAGTGAAGAAGTGGCTCAAGGAACACTGCTATACACTTACTTAAATATTCTGTGAAAGGCATGAGCATGCATTAAACTTCTGCCTAATAAACACAGAATGCTTACAGGAGAATAACGCAATTTAGATTATAACACACTTTCACCTTTGTTTTCAATCCAGTGAAATACCATCAGCTAACGCTGATGTGAAAAATTCAAAAGGAGTGAAAATAATAATAATAAAGTTGGCTGAGTGACCCATTGTCCGTATCAGCCGGAAAGCGAGGGAGTCTATCCTCTTTCTGCTAGCGCTAAACATTATTTTTCTGGGGTAGAATGCCACACCTACCGCCAGCTTCGCCACTTTAACGCACAGATCAGATTAACCTAGCATCATGCACTGGGTTGGCTGGGACCGGTATCGAACTCGGAACCTTGCGATTACCTGATCGGGTGCGATACCAACCGAGTTAATAATAATAATAATAATAATAATAATAATAATAATAATAATAATAATAATAATAATGGTTATTTCCTAGTTGAGCAAGATGAGTGACCCAGAAAAAACAGAACCCAAATTATTTATTTATTTTCCCATTAAACTAACCCTAAACCCTAACCCCAACCCTTACCCTAACCCTAACCCTAACCCTTAAGTTGGACTTAAACTTTAAAAGATTAAAATAAACAGTTTCAGGGAGTGAATTTCTTCATGGGTTTCAAACAAATCATACAATCGTCATTTCAATTATATCTATTCTCTTCGGCTTCTTGGACGACATTCTCGCGAATGGAGAATTTTACAGGCACAAATGAAAGACAGAAAGACACAAATAAAAGACTGTGGTTTTGTCGTTTGGATAACGAAATTATGGCACCAAGTTCCATCCATAATACATTTACCGCAAGCATACACGTACTTATTATCGATTATCTTATCACTGTCGTCGTCGTCGTCGTCTCCTGCCACTGGTAATCTGTTTATTGCTGAATTGTCGTTGAAAAGGGACCATAACTTATTTACTGCATCTGGGGAAAACATTACGTCATTTCCGGCTGGGCAAAATCCTTGCCTCCCAATAAAAGAAAGTTATGGCAAAGGGTTTAGTGCCTGAGTGATAACTACTTATAATACGTCAGTTGAATTGCAACAAAGATTCGATTTTATATTAATTCTATCTTTTATTGATTGATATTTGTGTCTCTTCACCAATCAGTTGGTTCGTTTACAATTAAACAAATATCATTATTTGCCATTAAATTCGTCTAATCTATTTTCATACGACTAACACAGGGTGCTCTCCCTCTCTTCTCTCTCTCCCCCTCTCTCTCTCTCTCTCTCTCTCTCTCTCTCTCTCTCCCCATCCTGTAGAATCAGTATAAAACTGTTTAAGTCCAGACATATGTTTACAGCAACATTACAATTAATAAACTTGGTTAAAATGTTAGATATGCAATCAAACGCTTCAATTCATATTTCCTATTTTGTTTGCGTACACAGAAACTCAATGGTCACAATTTCGTGAATACATACATACACACGCGCGCTCGCACACACACACACACACACACACACACAAACACACACTCACAGAGAGAGAGAGAGAGAGAGAGAGAGAGAGAGAGAAGAGAGAGAGAGAGGGGGAGGCTTGTGGGTAATATATAGAGTCGTAGAAAATGGACTCGTCGAGCCGAGTTCAAATCCTGGACGAGGTTGTTTGCATTTCACATTGCGCTAACATCATTGGGAAGGGTATGAATCCAACTACTCTCCCTACTTAATAACATTTCAGTCTATCAGACCTTCTTCAAAACGGACTGAGTTCTTGAAGGATTCAGATCTCTTACTGACGAGACTCTTACGGTCATGACTGGTGAAGGGGGGTCAGCTGCTGCTGACTACTGTAAATGTTTTGGATAAGATCTTATAGCCCGGAACGTCATAGCGTCGATACCTATAATATACATCCATCCAGCACATCATCCCGTGTTTGTCTACATTTCTCCATTTATATATATATATATATATATATATATATATATATATATACACATGTAGAAAGTTTTTTAGAAAAAACAAGATATTTAAAGTTTTGCTGACAGAAATCTGTTTCGACCGTATGCGGTCTTTATCAAATCAACATTGTAAACGGAAAAACGAAATAAATATATCATTGATCACAAGGCACAGAACGCCTCGTGATCAATGATATATTTATTTCGTTTTTCCGTTAAAGACCACATACGGTCGAAACAGATTTTTGTCAGCAACACTTTAAATATCTTGTTTTTTTCTATAAAACTTTCCACACATATTGTCGGATTCATATCCAATTTACCTTTATATATATATATATATATATATATATATATATATATATATATATATATATATATATATCATCGAATAACGAGCCAATTCAATTTTTCTTAAGAGATATAACTATTGGATGCTAATGATACAATAGTTTGTTTTATAAATTACCAATTAGTAAATGCTAAACAAGCGGCTGATTGAGCTGTTGTGATATTGTAGATAGACAGGAATGCTGTCACTTGATTCCTTATTATTAGAGAAGCAGACAAAAACACATGGAGATTTATTTTAGTTCCCGCGTTTATTATTATTCTAATAATTCAATGTCAGCCATCTCAGTGAAGTTTTAAACCTTATTACACAGGGAAGGAGAGGAGGAGAAGGAGGAGAAGGAGAAGGGGGAGAAAGGTAGGAGGAATATCTCTGCATCTTCTAAATGTCTCTCTCAATGCATCTTGTAAAATTGACTTCTAAAATGTAACCCCCCCTCCTTGCCCAACCCACAACAGGTCTAAGTTTCGACTGCCAAACTCAGAACGCAAAATTTCACAAGCTTGTTTCAATCGAGCTGCTCTCTAACCTCCTATCTGTCTATCAAAAGCTCCTACACCCCCTCCGGTGTGGGACTGGTGGTGAGAAAACATTACACTACACTATTCTACTATATATATATATATATATATATATATATATATATATATATATATATATATATATATATATGAAGATATGAAAATAGGAGGGTTGGTGGGTTGAAGTAAAATCCGACAGTATGAGGAAAGGTAAAAGGAAAGTGAACAAAAATAATAACTCAAACAAGTCTGAGTGTGGAGAAAATATTTCGTCCTTACTTGACGCGAAGGACTTCTTCAGTCATCTGACTTTTATTCAAAGCAAAATTACGTACATTTCTGTGTTTCGACGAGAAAGTGAGTAGTAGCAGAATTGAGGTGTAGGGAGATATATATATATATATATATATATATATATATATATATATATTATTATTATTATTATTTTATATGTTTGCTTGAAGGCAATTACAATGCGTATATCGTATAAGATTCGATAATTATAGAAAATAACCATGACAAGTGAATTTCGCAAATGAGTATGCGATGCTAGAACATCGTACAGTCTGTTTCAACTTTATTAAGTCTCATCAGCGATGTATACGCATTGTAATTGCCTTCAAGCAAAAATATAAATAATAATATATACTTTATTCAAAAATCTTATAAAAAACAAACATCCCCAAAAAATAAAATATATATATATATATAATATATATATATATATATATATATATATATAGAGAGAGAGAGAGAGAGAGATAGAGAGATAGATATATGCGTGTGTGTGTGGGAGTGTGTGTGTGTTTGCAAATGGTTTGCTAATTTTATATCTAAGTGTCACAATTCATACAAATACAAACTGAAATGCCTGTTATATGCTTAAAAATGCAGATGCATCGTGTAATGGTTATCGTCGTAGAAGATAGACTCGTCAATATGAGTTCAATCCCTACACGAAGCTGTTTACATTTGACATAGCGCTAATACTCTTGGGAAAAGTATGCATCCAACTACTTTCCCTCCAGCTACGGATAAATTGTAGGGTAGATTGGGCTCTTTAAACCTGGCTTGGAAATCAGTCTAGAAGGAAAATTCTGAATACAAACCTGTTAAACAAACCTATTAAACACCGCTTACAAAATTGACCTTGTGTTACATTCTACTCTCCGCCCTGTCGGCTGGGGCGTTAGAATGCACCGACTGCACCTCTGCAGAGGGGTAAGATTCCCCCAATGGGGCCATCTGTTGGCCGTGGGTGGCGACCCGTGATGCTTAAGGACCCAGGTGGATGAGCAGTTCATGACATGCAATACTCCACTTTGGCCCTATCTTGGGCTAGACGGGCGGGCGGAGAGGCCCCCTCCGATCAATCGGTTGGTCACGTCAAGCCCTAGCACCTATATGATTTTCCCAACCCTATTGCCCTTATGACAAGCCCCAGCCCTTTTTATCATATGGGTGCTAGAAGGCGGTGGCTGCGGGTCTACATGTCCTGGGAATGACGTTAAACTCTATCTGATGGTGAGTTTCCAGTTTTGGAGGTTTGGGGAATGTGGAGCACCCCTTCATCACTATTGCTCCCTGGTCCACTCTGACCCGGAGTGGTAGTACCTGTTAGGGTCCCATCTATGGGTTAAATAGAAAAATGTATTTATAAAAAAATGTATTATCCATTAAGAATTGATTAATTTCAAAACTTTCTCGGCATTAAATGACCCACTGAGGTTGATATGCTGTAAAACAAAACAAACAAACAAACAAACATTCTACTCTCGCGGAAGGGTTGATAAATATATGTTTTAAAATATCTTTAAAGAAGACATGTTTCTGAATTCTGTTATGAATAATGTCTTCTACCGATAACCCATTGAAAACATTCAAGAAACGCACACAAGCATCTCTCCATATATATATATATATATATATATATATATATATATATATATATATATATATATATAATATACTTACAAACAACTGAAGATCGCCTTGTGATCTGTTGGGACTGCAAAGTCTCCCAGTTGAAAAGTTCTCTTTTTCTTGTTAATCAATGTTATGTTGGGGGTAATTCCATGTCAAATCACCCTGACATTTTAAGTTATTAAGAATTTCTGATTTGAAAAATGTTAACTGATGTTGTAGCTTCGGTTCTGAGCAAAAATCAAACTATCTTCTTTGGTACAAATAATGTTCAATATATGTGAAATAATAATAGAAAAACATTGTCATAGATGCATTACCACATCGGGATATTAATCATGCTATGAAAAAATCAGAAATCCTCAATAACTTAAAATTAGGGCTTTTTTTATAGTATTTCTTGATTTCTTGGGACAAAATAGTTTTATAAACCAATTTTTAGGATTAGGAAAGCTAAAGAATTCATTTTACAGAAAAAATCTTTGTTTTATTAAATGAAAAATATTTACACCAATTAATTAAAAAAAAAAAGATCATCTAAGAAACTATGCCTATACAGATAAATATTATGTTTAAAATTTGATACCTACTATACAATAATTAAATAAACAAAATTAACACCAAATTTTAAACCTTTTAAATTTTAAAATTTGGAGAGCTAAAATGGACATAATTCTACCAATTCTTGGAATTGGAAGCTCAATTTTTTGGGATTGTCTAGGGTTTACATAGTCCACACGTGAAAAATAATTTAAGAAAAACTGAAGTGGCAATTCTACTTTTTTCTGGATGATTTCACATGGAATTATCTTCTGGTCTTCTGGCTGGGATAAGTTGATTCGTATTTATCTCCCATAGAATTTTATTCGTTTCTTTCTCAAGAAAGGATTCTGGTTTGAGCATGTACCATTTTGTTGTATGTTCAAAATTTAGTTCCGTACACAATTTCCAGTAGATCACCTTTACAACACAGTTGTGCCTCATTATTATTATTTACTCCTTTTGAGTTTTCATATCAGTGTTAGCTGATGGTCTTTCACTGGAGTCTGAGTGACAGCAATTCTCATCAGGTCTCCAGGACTCTTCTGAGTATTCTGGCAGATTGCAGCAGTGCAGTGTTCTGAATGGTTTCAATTCTTCCTCTGATTTCGAAACTTTCCAAACCCTTTCCAATCCTTTTGGGACCATTCCAAGTGCACCAACTACAATTGGTATAACTTTCACTTTCATATTCCATAACTTTTTCAGTTCTCTGGCAAGGTCCAGATATTTGTCCATTTTTTCATTTTCCTTTAGCTTCACCCAGTGATCTGCTGGAACTGCAAAATCCACCAGTTGACTAGTTCTTTCTTTTTTGTTAATCAACACTAGGTCTGGTCTTCTTGCTGGGATAAGGTGATCCGTTTTTATTTCAAAGTCCCAGAGAATTTTATGCGTTTCGTTCTCAAGAACAGATTCTGGTTTATGCATATATCATTTTGTTGTATGGTCAAAATTAAATTTTTTGCATAATTCCCAGTGGATCACCTTCCCAGCCCAGTCGTGTCTATTTTTGTATTCTCGTTGTGCTGGTTTGCTACATTCGCAGAGTATATGGTTAACAGTCTCATCTCTATTACCACAAGGTCTACATTTACTATTTTGTTGGGTCTTATCAATTTTCGCTTTTATATAGTTTTTCCTTATGGCATTATTTTGTACAGAAATTATTAATGATTCTGTTTCTCTTTTGAGCTTTCCTTTTCTTAACCATGTCCAAGTCTTTACATGTGCAACCTCTTATTATTATTATTATTATTATTATTATTATCGTTGTTGTTGCTGTTGTTGTTGTTGTTGTTGTTGTTTGATTCCATGAGAGTTTTTAGTATGTTTGAAATGTAAATGTAAGAAGATAAAAACCAGCTTAATTCTTTTTTAAAAATCTGATATAGTCCCCGATATCAAATATAGAAAATAGTGCGAATAAAAATCCCTTTAGAATATCGATAAAAAACGAAATCAAAGTGGGTGTTCAAGAAAATTATATTACTGAGAGTTTCGTAAAGATCATCAACAATATGACAAGATTTAAATGCTTTTTTTTTAGAGTTTTACACAATTGTTACTTTATCTGATCAACATAGAAATTACTTATAATTTCCATCCTGGTTTTCCTTCTAAACATGGCTTTCTTCAAGGTTCGTTTAGTCAAATAAATATCTACACACAAGCTGAAAAAACCATGTACATTGTTTAGAAGTTGAAAACTTGGATCATAAAAAGCTTCCTTGTTACTGGTTATTGTTTTTCAACAAACTGAGATCACTTTCAAAGAGTTTTTAAAAAAATTGTTCATCATTGTTCCAAAACACTTCTCGAATCAATTGATATTTCAAAAATGTTAGGATTAGTGTTATAATATTAGAAAGGTGGACTTCTCCAATTTGAAAAAACAACTTATCGTGAAAACCTTCAACTGAGTCCGACACACACACACACACACACACACACACACACACATATATATATATATATATATATATATATATATATATATATATATATATATATATATATGATTTGTTTGATTTCAATTTTCCACACACAGTCACCATATCTTGATAAAGAGCGAATGTCACCCAAAATATCGGAATAAATCGAACCAGGGACAGAACAACACCTGCATATTGAAACTGTTTTTTGTTCTGTTTCTTGTTCTTGTTCACTTGTTCATTTCCATGCTTCATAGTATCAGAAATCAACGTTCAAAGTTCACAAGAACAAAGTTTATACGCAATCAACATAAGCATATTATGATTTCATATATATATATATATATATATATATATATATATATATATATATATATATATAAGAGAGAGAGAGAGAGAGAGAGAGAGAGAGAGAGAGAGGTTTCGTTGAATTGAACAGACAATTCCTGTCTGACAATCTCTTCTAATCTTCGGGCCATCCTTCTGGTGTCAGGGTGGAACTGGTATACCAGTCCACCGAATGTTTCAACACTAGCGCTTTCGGCAATGCACTTTGCCATCCTCAGGTGGAAACGATGGAATAGTTTTCGTGTCTCGTTTTTAACGAGAACGAGTAGTAGCAAGGAATTAGTGGGAGGTAATATCAATTGGTAGTGGGAGGTTTTTGGAATGGTATTAGTTTGAACAAAGCAGTGGTGATTTTTTTTGTTGGAGGGTGGGCACTGGTTGTGATAAGGGGGGGGCAGAATAATGGAAGTAATGTAGGCAGAAAATTATAAGCATTTTAGGATATGTTGACTTACTTCAAAGTTTATTTTGTTTAGGGTAGGTTTTTTGTTTTATATATAAAGCTTCAATTATTTGAAGTTTTTGTTTGTTTTTTTCTCTATGTAGTTTTTTTTTTTTTTTTTTTCTCTTGTCAGACAGGAATTGTCTGTTCAATTCAACGAAACCTGTATAAAAGAAAAAATGCTGCCTAAATACACTTATATATATATATATATATATATATATATATATATATAAAGAATGGAAAGAAGTAACCTACTCGAGTTTCATCGATTGATTCTTCAGGGTTACTTTAAATTAATCGAGTTTACGATTAATCTTAGGTGTTATAAACATGCCCGGGCATGCCTGGGCATGTTTTTTTTTCGATGAAACTCGAGTAGGTTACTCCTTTCCATTCTTAAAATAAATTTATGCTCTACATTGTATTGAGCACTTTGTATTTGTTTTTTCTCAACCTTAACCTCTGGATATTGTGCGCTTCCAACGATCGTTCTTATACCCACCGGTAAGTTAATACTTATACATACACACACATATATATATATATATATATATATATATATATGAAATCAAATATGCATTATCTGAGTCTGTCTGTAAATCAGCAGTATGCACTATTGAGTCTGTGTATACGGAAGACCAGTCAATTATTTTCTTCTTAGTCTTTTATCATATTAACTTCTCATTAACATTTACTTTTGATAGAATTTCCAAAGACTAATGTTTGGAGAGCTGTACAACAACGTTGTAAATCACATTAACATATTGTAGTCAATTTTTATGAGTGTTTTAATACTTCGATTATTATGCACTTAAATTTTCAAATTTTATTGTTTTCTGTTGAGTGCATTTAATACGAATTTATTAAAAATCATTCCAGCAAAATGATCTTACAGGTCATTGCCACAACGCAGTAAATCGATATTCGAAAAGATAATTTATTTCCGATATGATGTCATTGTTAAGATTCGAATTGCCATTTCTCGGTCTGTAGTTGAATGCACTTTCACAGTGGATATTATTTGTGGCATAAAGTTTTATCCTTCCTTGAAGTAGAAAGATGTAGTATCTTTTGTAATCCTTGTCTCATGATCCGCAGTATTCCTTGTAGTAGAAAGATGAAGCAGATTTAACCCTTGCCTGCTGGTCCAGAGCATTCCTTGCAGTAGAAAGATATATCAGATTTAATCCTTACCTGCTGGTACAGAGTATTCCTTGCAGTAAAAAGATGTATCAGATGTAATCCTTGTCTGTTGATGTAGAGTATTTCTAGCAGTAGAAAGACGTATCTTATTTAATCTTTTTCTGTCGATCCAGAGTATTCCTTGCCGTAGAAAGATGTATCAGATGTAATCCTTGTCTGTTGATGTAGAGTATTTCTAGCAGTTGAAAGACGTATCTTATTCAATCCTTTTCTGTCGATCCAGAGTATTACTTGCCGTAGAAAGATGTATCAGATGTAATCCTTGTCTGTTGATGTAGAGTATTTCTAGCAGTGAAAGACGTATCTTATTTAATCCTTTTCTGTCGATCCAGAGTATTCCTTGCCGTAGAAAGATGTATCAGATGTAATCCTTGTCTGTTGATGTAGAGTATTTCTAGCAGAAAGACGTATCTTATTTAATCCTTTTCTGTCGATTCAGAGTATTCCTTGCCGTAGAAAGATGTATCAGATGTAATCCTTGTCTGTTGATGTAGAGTATTTTAGCAGTAGAAAGACGTATCTTATTTAATCCTTTTCTGTCGATTCAGAGTATTCCTTGCCGTAGAAAGATGTATCAGATGTAATCCTTGTCTGCTGATGTAGAGTATTTCTAGCAGTTGAAAGACGTATCTTATTTAATCCTTTTCTGTCGATCCAGAGTATTCCTTGTCGTAGAAAGATGTATCAGATGTAATCCTTGTCTGTTGATGTAGAGTATTTCTAGCAGTTGAAAGACGTATCTTATTTAATCCTTTTCTATCGATTCAGAGTATTCCTTGCCGTAGAAAGATGTATCAGATGTAATCCTTGTCTGTTGATATAGAGTATTTCTAGCAGTAGAAAGACGTATCTTATTTAATCCTTTTCTGTCGATTCAGAGTATTCCTTGCCGTAGAAAGATGTATCAGATGTAATCCTTGTCTGTTGATCTGTCCTTGAAGTAGTCCATCAAGTAATATTAATACAATTTATAAACGCCGTTAAATACATGCTTGGACGTTTTTCATTGGTCAATTCATCTTTTGAAAGGGTCCAAACATTCAAGGTAATATCCATCCTTTGCAAGTCTATCCAGCAAACGAAATGCAATTCCTTTCCCAACTGAACACGCCACTCTCACTTCAAATAGCAGTCGTCAGATTTCACTTGCCGTCCAAACACTTTCTTCCTCACTCACTGTGTCAGCGACAGTCCGTCTTTATTTCTGCTCGTTCGGCTGCGCTTATGCAAATTCGGATATACTTTATTTGGGTCTCTACTAACAACACCTCAGCTACGAGGAGGTAGCGAGTTCGAGTATCCGTAGCCGCTCGCCACAGGCCAAACATATCCTGACGCGCTTTGTTTGTGGGGGCTGGGAATCCGCTTGTTCATAGGGCTGCATTTCAATTTCGACACAATTCAGCTCCTCCTTTTTGAAACAGTCTTTAAATATAAGTTGCGTTTGTTAGTATAGCTTATACCTCGGTATAATGGCTATCAGGCTAGACTAGCAGACCATTGTTGGTGAGTTCGATTCTCACTGGGTGCCCCATACTTCAGCCCTTGTGCTACATCTAAGCTAAACTTAGTAAATAAATACATCAAGGAGCTAGTGCATCTCACGTGGTGTAATGGTTAGCAAGCTAAATGCGCATACCATTGTTAGTGAGTTTGATTCTTACTGGGCACTCCATACTTCTGGCCTTGTGCCACATCTAAGCTAATCTCAGTAAATGACTATACCTAGGAGCTAAGGCTCACGACAAAAATAAAAAAAAAACAAACATAGCCCAACTTGTTAAGTATCTGGTCGGCATCCTAGGTTCCAGATGTAATAAGTAAGCAAGCCAATAAGAATCCGGTGTTAACGTATTCCTTGTAAGTCCGTCGTCCAAGAGAATCCAAATGTCAATGAAATAAGCTCAGAATGGTGCCTCTATTAATACAGCAGAAGCAGCAGCAGCAGTGCCAGTGATTGGACAATAGAAATCTACCCCAGGTCACGTGGTAGTCAACGAGTCTATATTTAGGAGTGACCATTTGCCCCATGCCTTATATCCAAATAATTCAACACAACTAACAACAAGACAAATATACCACCCTCTCCAACATCAGAAACATAGCAAGACACACCACAAAAAACAATCATTACACGATCAGGTAGACGTGTTCGTTTTGCCAGACATAACGATTATTTTTACTACACATAGAAAAAAATAATACACGCCTTTGACTTTCCACATACACAACCCTACAGAGGTATAGTTGGCCCTTCTAGCCAGGGAGGAATCCCCTCGCTACAGTCCACTATGACCTCATTAAAATAATTCCTGATTAACAAAGCCACCTCTGCCTTCTTACATACACAACCCTATAGAGGTATAATTGGTGTCCTTTTTAGCCAGAGAAAAAACATCCCTCGCTACAGGCCACTATAACCTCGTTCAAGCCTGAGTAATAAAGCTATCTGTGCCTTACACACACCTTACAAAAAACTCACTGGTGCATCCTTACCGTAGCTCCGCTACTTGGGTGGGAATGTATTGTGGGGATTTAAATAAAATTAAATTAAATCAAAATTAAATAAATAAAAAGTTCTGAGCGTCTGGACTCTAGCGTTCAGAGTTAACGGTCTAATGAATAAAGTCTCCATCTATACAGCTAACCAGATGTGTTTGTTATTCTCTCTTCATTTCATTTCATACCGTAATACACAAACACTGATAGGTGTAATGGTTGGCAAGCTGGGTTAGCAGACCATTGATAGTGATTTCGGTTCTCACTGGGCGCCCCTTGCTTCTGGTTTGTGCCACATCTAAGCTTAGTAAATATCTATACCTGAGAGCTATCCAACATTCATATTGATCGATGATTCAATTTTTCCTCACTTTTCTATTCTTTTAAATCTTTCGGTTGATTCACTCTCCGGTCTTCTATCTAGACATTACAGTCAAATTTAACATTCACCGATAGATATTTTTGTTTCTTTGAATTTATTAGATGAAGCTTGATGATTAGTGTCATTTGGATTATTCGGACTATTGTCCTCATTTTTATTGTTATCTCTACAACGTTTCGGCCGATGTGTCCTCCGTCCTTCTTTAGGTATTTCTTGTCAGACTCGGGAACCTTTTCGAACTCGGGAACCTTCTCGGGCTCGGGAACCTTCTTATCGTAATCGAGAGCCATCACGGAACTTTGAACCCAACCCTTTATTCAATACACGGGGGTATCCTGTTCTCATTCCGCTAACTATAGCTGGGTACAGGTATTAAGGTGTGTTAATGAATTAGTATTCTATGTTACTGTTGCCCTTGACCAGGATTGAACCTGCAGCCTAGAGACAACTTGCACTTAGAACTCTCTTAACCTAACGTCTTTATCTACTATGCTATATGTCTAATAATCCAAATAAGACTAGATATTTTTGTATTCTACAGTGTTGATGTTAAAAGCCACACAATGTGATTTTAATCATGGAATCTAGTCAGTAATTTTATGCAATTCTTAATTAATCGGTACAGACTCTACAAAGTAATAATAGATACGGCTAAACGCCATTCATAGAAAGGAAAGAGCATTTGCTAATTTAAGACGACTCTGTCCTATGAACCATTTGCTTGCATTGAATTTTCGTGTTGGCCATGTGACACTGCAATTAACACAAGTCACGCTAACATTTTATTTTTTCTATTTTTTTAGTTGTTCATTTTATTTTCATTTTAATAGAAATCCGATTAAACACCAAAGATTTCTGCATATTTCTCTCGTTAATAAAAAAAAAAAACATAAAAAAAGAAATAAAATGAATTGCTGGTTTTAAAATGATCAGGCAAACAATGAGATCGATGCTGAGAATACACAATTCCTGTTTGTAAACAAGATCAATGATATGCTAAAACAAAACACTTAAGTTTCTGACATGCAATATTTCGTTGAAGAAGGCAGAAGAAATATTCTGCCGATATATTGCGTAGAAAAACTATAAGGAAATCGAATACATTTCAGATCTCATTCATGACTGTTTAAGAAAGGGTTACTTTAAATCGCTCGATGTATAACGGTTATCGTTGTAGGAAAAGTCAATTAGCTGGCCATGTCTATCCCTAGCACCTATATGAGTGTCCCAATCCTATTGCCTTTATGACAAAGCCCCAACAGTTTTTATCATATATATTCTAGAAGGCGGTGGCTGAGGGTCCTAATATCCTGGGTATGGCGTTAAACTCTATCTGATGGCGAGGTTCTAGTTCTGATGGTCTGGGGAATCTGGAATACCTCTTCATCACCATTACTCCCAGATCCACTCAAACCCGGAGTGGTAGTAACTGCTAGGGTCCCATCTATGCGTTTAATAGTAAAAAATTGAGTTTAGAATAATGTAGCGATTATCTTCTCTTGTTTGGTTACGGTTAACATTGGCATTGGATTATCTTTCCTTGCTTTGAGGGTTTGCCGCTAGGGGGTGTTATAACCAAACTATTTAAACACAGCCCCACGAAAGTGACTTTCTTTTTCTTTGATCTGGGATCTCCCGATATGTACTAAACATTTGTGTCTCCATCCAATTAAACTTGGAAGGTCTTGTCCTCCCCGGCCACAGGCTTATACGTGTCTTTACGCGATCCCTTTATATACTCTATCTTCATAGAGGTTTGGGCTCACCAATCCCGGCATAACAGGGTAAATACACATGCCTATTTTACTCTTTTTGGGTCCATAATGGAGAGAACAGTAAGTGACAATCTTTTAATTGATATAATTTAACTCTTTTCAAGGATTCTTTTCCTTTAGAACTTTCACCTATCTTGTTTTATATTGTTTCTGTTGGACTTTAATCAGACAATAAAGTCTGTTTGTTATAACTCTTTGTTGGAATTTGTTTTATATAAATATGCAAATGTCATGCATTTGGTGACCTTCTGGATCCCCTAGTGCATTAAAAGTGCACCTATAACCATACATATTATATGCACAGGTGTTATAAATAGTAAACAATATTAAGTAAAAACTTACTTATCTTGTAGTGATTATCTTTGATCTGGGACCTCCAGATATGTGTCTGTCCATTTGGACTTGAGAGGCCTTGGCCCCCAACTACAGGCTTATATGCTTAAACAAAAGCATTTAGTAAAGATAATGAAGTTTTTACTTAACTTTATTTACTATTTATAATATGTGTACATATTATATGCACAGGTGTTATAAGGCTTCCCAACTACAGGCTTATATGTGTGTCTTTACACAACCTCTTTTTATACTCTATCTTCATAGAGGTTTGGGCACATTAATCCTATCATATCAGCATAAACACACATGCCTCTTATATTTTGTGTCTTTATAGAGATGTGATCATTCATGTAGATCAATCATGGAGTGAACAGTAACAATCTTTTAATTGATATAACTTAACTATCTTTAAGGACTGTTTTTCTTTAGGACTTTCAACTATCTTGTTTTATATTGTTTCTGTTGGACTTTGCTCAGACAATAAAGACTGTTTGTCATAACTATTAGATGTGACCATTCATTTAGATCAATCATATAGTGAACAGTAAGTGACAACCTTTTAATTGATATAACTTAACTATCTTTCAAGGACTGTTTTTCTGTAGGACTTTCATCTATCTTGTTTATATTGTTTCTGTTGGACTTTCTCAGACAATAAAGACTGTTTGTTATAACTATTTATCGGTATATGTCCGGCGTCGGGTGACCTTCTGGTACAACCGAGCGCATTATAAGAAATTGGTGTTTGCTACAGAAGTTGACACCAATGAAATTCTTATAATACTTTCTCCATTCAATTCTATCTTTTTACTTTGATTAAAAGCAGCTAACAGAAATAAATAAACCACACGGTTCTATCACCATTAAACATATTGACCGTATGTATGTCTTTATTAACCCCTTGCCATCGAGCAGGATGTGACAAGATCAATTTCTTAAGCAGCGTTTAACAGTTTTGATTTTAGAGTTTCTCTTCTCCTAGACTGGTGTCTATGCCAATCTTAAATTGCCCAATTATCCCTACTATTTTATCCATAGCTCTATGGAAAATAACTGGATTCGTACTTATTCCAGGGTATTAGGATTATGCAACGAGTATTGTTCAGGATTTGAACTCAAATCCCCGTGTCCATTTCTTATGACGATAATCATTACACTATGGGAGCCTCCTCATAAAAATAAGAAAAGTTTAGATTTGGCACAAGATTACAAGTATGGGGCATCCACTGAGGATCGAACTCACAATTCATTAGCAATTGGGTGTGCGAGACGACCTTGCCGAACATTACACCAGGATGTGACGGATTTATGGGTATTTAAACACCTTCTATTTCCATTCGGGCGCTTGAGGAATGTGGAGTACCCTTTCATCACCATTAGTTCCAGGTTCACGTTGACAAAGGATAGTAGTACCTGTTAAGGTTCTATATATCGGTTAAGTATAACAATATGAGTTGTAAAATGTGTTTAAAAATTCGGTTTGAAAAAAAGAATTTGAGTAACCAACAAGAATGAATAAAGCAAAACGTCTTCGGCACAAAATGACCCAACAAGGTTGACATGCTTTAAAATCCAACCAACCAACAACCTCTTATTCCACCACCTCTCTCTCTCTCTCTCTCTCTCTCTCTCTCTCTCTCTCTCTCTCTCTCTCTCTTTGGGACTCGCTCATACTTCTTTCTATTTCATTTCTCTCCCCCTCTCTTTCTCTGTTCTCTCTTTTTTCTCTCCCTCCTCTCCCACTATCTCTCTCCGCCCTTTCTTCCTTTCTTTGCTCTCTCTCTCTCTCTCTCTCTCTCTCTCTATCTATCTATCTATCTATCTATATCTAGCTCTATCTCTCTCTCTCTCTCTTTTATCTATCTCCCTTCCTTACTCTCTCTCTCTCTCTCTCTCTCTCTCTCTCTCTCTGTTTCTGTTTCTGTTTCTCTCTCTCTCTCTCTCCATCTATCTATCTCACTCTCTCTTTTTTTTTATCTGTCTCCCTTCCTTATTTTCTCTCTCTCTCTCCTTCTCTCTCCCTCTCTTTCTCTCTGTCTATTTCTCTGTCTGTCTGTCTGTCTGTCTGTCTCTCTCTCTCTCTCTCTCTGTCTGTCTGTCTGTTCTCTGTCTGTTTGTCTGTCTGTCTGTCTGTTTCTTTCTCTCTCTTCTCTCTCTCTCTCTCACTCTCTCTCTCTGTTTCTCTCTGTGTCTGTTTCTCCCACTCTCTCTCTCTCTAAATAAGTAAATAAATAAGAATGATAACTCTTTGTATGGCTATATATTTTATTACGAATTATTCTAAGCATAAATTTGTTTTTTCATAACGACACTATATCGATCCAATCTTCTTACATGAGGCATATATGGCCGATATCATATACTCATATAAATTAGACTAGAATAACATAAGAAAGCAAAAACCAAAAAGTAAAGTGGGAAATATCTATGGCAGATCATAAAGAGAGGTAGAAAGTTACACATCAATTCACGTAGACAGCAAATAATGCCTCCCTTTTTCACAACTTATTCTTCCTTTTGCATTGTCAGCTTATAAATATTGCAGTATATCTTACTTTACTTTTAACCATTAATAAATATTATCGATTCAAAATCCAATAAATAATCGATAGAAATCAAGGGATTATAAAATTCATTTATCGTTAATTCGTTTAATTAAACCACAAGTTCTTTTTTATTCATTTATATTTATTCAAAAGAAACTTCCGAACTCAAAACTCAAAAGCCATTTTAGCTTTGAAAGATAATTTGATAAAAGGCTGCAAAAAGAAAATGTTTCGAAGTTCAATATTTACGAAATTAATGACGTCCATTTTCCATGTCAAATCATCCAGAAAAAAAAGGACAATTGTCATCGGGTTTTTTCTTAAATGATTTCCAGGTGTTAACATTAGATAATCCCCAAAATTTGAGCTTCCAATTCCAAAAATTGGCGGAGTTATGTCGATTTTTAGCTCTCCAAATTTGGTGGGGTTCGCGAAAAATGGTGACTTTTTGTAATCTATTTTTGTCCGTAAAATGAGTTCTATAGCTTTCCTACTACTAAAAATTGGTTTATAAAAGCATTTGTACCCAAAAGATTAAAAAAGTCTTAAAGTCAACCAATTTTAAGTTATTGATTATTTCTGATTTTTATATCAGTATAAAAATATCCCGATATAGCACTGCATCTATGGCAACTTTTTCTATTATCATTTCAAATATATTGAACATTATTTGTTAAATTGGCTTGTTCATTTGAATTCTGTTGTTTTATGGAATAAAAAGATTAATGCTTTGCATTTGTACAGTCCTTAACAATTTTTAGCATATAAAAACCTAAACATATCGTCTAATTATAGGATAATATTTAGAGTCATGTACTTGGGGACATGCACAACTTTACTTTTACACATACTTAATCTTGACGGACGGTCAGAGTGACCTCCTCCGATCAATCGGCTGGTCAAGTCAAATTCTACCACCTATATGATGATCCCAGATCCTAATGCCCTTATGGCAAACCCCCTGCCCTTTCCTGATATATGTGCTAGAAGGCAGTGACTGAGGATCTTGGTGTCCTGTGTTTAACATTAAGCTGCATCTCGTGGTGAAGTTTCAATTATGGAACACTGCGGATTATCCCTTCATCTTCATTTCTCATAAGTCAAGACTTATAAGTATACATAAGTCTATATAGTCTTATAGTTATTTACTAAGGTTAGCTTAAATGTAGCACAAGGACAAATTATGAGGCGCCCAGTTAGAATCGATCTCACTAACAATGGTCTGTGAATTTAGTCTGCTAGGTGCCCAAGTTATTTATTGAACATAGCTTAGATGTGGCACAAGGCCAGAATTATGGTTATAGTTATAAGACTAACAACAACTGGAACTCTTGGGAGTTTGAACTACCCCTTATTCGCCATTACTTATAAGTCCACTCTGACCCGGAGCAGTAGTAACTTTTAGTACGTATAGTCTTACCGATTAATAATGGAGATTCGCTCTTTGTTTGTCTGTAACAAAAACTACGTCACTGCTTCAAAATCGTCATGACATAGAATAAATACACTCAAAATTTGACCATGCAACATTAGACGATCCTCATTGTTTTTAAAAACAATTTTAATAAATACATGTCTGGTATTATATATTTATATATAGTTTTGTTTTATTTTAATATATATTTAAGTTATCAGAACAAAGTTTCCATTTTAAATCGTTTTAGCTTTTACTCCTTTAATGAATTTGATTATTTTACTTACTTAGGGTACACACTCTCTGACATTGAATTTTTAAATCCCACCCCCTCAGGCAATATTGTTACATAATTATTGGATCCCTAATGCTTTTATAAGGTATTGTAGAAATAATAATAGCGATTAGTACAGCTGATGGCCTTGAGGGTGAGTGATGGCACTTGAACTCACTCTGACCTTGCTTTCCGGGGTATAAATCGTGAGAACTGGAACCCCCATAGAAGGCCCTCTTCCGGTTTAAGGATATAGTAAGTTTAAGTCAGTTAGAAGCCGAGCTAGCAAGATGTAAGGATCTGCGCAGATTGTCTGGTTTGGGGATTTACAAATAAAGTAACATCAACGTAAATCTAAGTCTTGTGTTTATTACCTAAAAACTAACAATGACACAGGGCTTCTGATAAGGAGTGATGTCTAACAGAAACCAGACCCGGAATCCCCAAGAAAGTCAACACCAGACGCTAGACAAGACCAAGATAGATGATAGACGATCAGAAGCAAAACCGGCCAGAAGAAAATACGACCAGAGTAAGAAGCAAGAAAAATGTATACAACGTTATATTGATTTGGTACTGTGAAAACCCCAATATCTTTCAAAAATTCATTTTTACATCGCCCGGAGGCTGTTTTTTTATTTTGCTAGTGTTACATAATTATTGGATCCCTAATACATTTATAAGGTATTGTAGAAATCATAATGGCGATTAGTATAGCTGATGGCCTTGAGAGTGAGTGACAGCGTTTGACCTCACTCTGACCTTGCGTTCTGGGGATGATCGTGAGAACCGGAAGGCAATAGAAGGCCCTCTTCCGGTTTAAAGATACTAAGTAAGTAAGAGTCAGTTAGAACTTAGAAGCCGAGCTAGCAGCATGTAAGCCTCATCTGCGCAGATTGTCTGTGTGGGGATTTGGAATAAAGTAACATCAACCTAAATCGAAGTCTTGTGTTTATTACTAAAAACCAACAATAACACAGGGCTTCTGATAAGGAATGATCCCCAACAGAAACCAGACCGGAATCCTCAATAGAAGACCAGACGAGACCTTAGAAGATATACCAGACCAAGATAGATGATAGACGATCAGAAGCAAAGCCGGCCAGAAGAATAGACGACCAGAGTAAGAAGTAAGAAAGGTATATAACGTTATATAGATTTGGTACAGTGAAAAGACCAGTATATAACACTAGTAAGACTAACAACAACTAAATACAATGTTGTCATAAAATTATAACAAATATAAAATCATTAAAAAATTTGGGCAGAGTCATCGTGTCAGAGAAATAGAATGATATTTACTGAGGACGAGAGATGATTCTTGAGAATAGCCAAAATATTGAGAGCAAAACTTCTATGATTAACGAAGCGAATCAGAATCGTTAAGACAAAAAGAACGAAACCTTATCTCAGAATATTATGGTCATTTCACGTTGAAAGCATCGGTTCCACAGATCACCGACGTTAAGAGAGCAGTGAACCTGTTCAATATTTAATTGGTTGACCAATTAAGTCACTGTCTGTTGTTTATCAAACTGACTTGATTTAGCATTAAATGACCCGAAAAGGGTTGATATGCCGTAAAACAAAACAACTCTTTCATTCTTCTCCATATTTCTCCTCCGGCTCTTATTACGGTCAGGTCACGCTGAAAGCACTGGTTCCTGCTCGATCACTGAAGTTAAGCAGTGATGAGCCCGTTTAGTACTTTCTTGGGTGACCATTTAAATAACAACAGTTGCCGTACGCAATCTGAATCCTTTGTTTATCAAAATGGCTTGGTTCAACATTAAATGACCCGAAAAGGGTTGATATGCCGTAAAATAAAACAACCAGCAACCACTCCCTGTATTTCTCTCCTTCTCTCTCTCTCTCTCTCTCTCTCTCTCATTCTCTCTCCGTTTCTCCTCCCCACCTCTTCTCATCTTCCGCCTCTCTCTCTCACCCCTCTTTCTCTCTATCAATTATATTAATGTTAAACCTGTTCCATACTTAATTGAGTGACCACTTAAGCAACAGCAGTTACTGTAATCAACCAGAGTCCTTTGTTTATCAAAATGACTTGATTCAGTATTAAATAACCCGAAAGGGTTGATATGCCGTTAAACAAAATAACCAAACAAGATTTCAGATCGTGCTTACAACCAAAATTTTTTCTTTCCCAATCTTCAAATCATTGGGATATAATTTGTATTACATTCACATTGTACAATATCAGTAATCAATTCAATAATTAACTAAAAAGAATGTTGAAAATCGATTTTGTATTCATCTTCTTGAAGTCATTCACAGCTACTCGGCAAAACTCGGCAAAACTCGGAAGAATTCGACAGCCTTCTAAAATATCAAGCCAATCTCGCTGGTTCTTTCACGCCATTATAATTCTTTATTAACAGTTCCGATCTGAAAACAGAACGGCTCTAAGAAGAATTTTTTTTGTTGTTGTTGTTTCCTTTTTGTTAATAAAGAATGAAAGGGTGAATAGCCATTTTATTAAATCCCATTCGTTATGTTTATCTTCGCTTTGTTTCTTTCTTTTCTTTTCTTCACAGAAATCGATACACTAAGAAGTGTGTGTGTAGGGGAGGGGGGAAGGGCGATTCAGCTTAGCTTTACTTTAAAAGTGACACGAGAAATAAATCACTAAACTTTATGCAATATAATGCATATTAGGAGTTAGGCTGACTGAAACAGTAGCAAGTTTGTACTGACGGCCTGTTGTTGTTGTTGTTGTTGTTGTTTCAATTCAACTAAAGGTCAAGGTTTTTGGGAGGGGGGAAGTGTTAACGAAACTTGAAGAAAAATTTGCCAAATTTGTTGAACTGTGAGATTGATTTGTTGAATAGAACATAGGTGTTATGGTGCCAACTTTTCAACATTTACTCACGTATATGTCCACAAGAACAAAATTGATACACAAATAAAATCATATAATATATATATATATATATATATATATATATATATATATATATATATATAAGTTAAAAGAAAGGAAATGAATCCGACAGTATGATTATATATAAAAAAGATATGAAAACACCACAAAATGCTGTTAAAGGGAAAACATTTTATAACTTCGAAGTTATAAAATGTTTTCACTTTAACAGCATTTTGTGGTGTTTTCATATATATATATATATATATATATATATATATATATATTGTAGATATTGTGTGAGTGATATATTTATATGTATACTTTGCTAAATATCATTGTTAGGGCATTTATATTTAAGTTTAAGTAACATGGACATGGAAACAACGGCACCTGGTTACTGAAAGTTTTTCATGTATGTGATCTTCGGACCAAGAAGATCGCATAGGCGAGAAACTGTCAGTAACCAGGAGCCGTTGACTCCATGTCAATGCAAGTGTAGGATACATCACAAGGTCAATTTCTTATACGGAGTTTTAACGGGCTTGAATTCAGAGTTTTCTTTTTTCTAGACTTGTTGCCTAACCAGGCTTAAAGAGCTCAGTCTACCCTTCTATTTGCCCATCGATGGAGGGAGAATAGTTGGATGCATACCTTACCCAAGGGCATATGCAAGTATCTCACTCACTAACCAGGCGTTTACTTGAGAGTGTGTAAAAACCAACGACGATTTAACATTTGGTTTGTGAGGAGAAAAATAAAGTGACTATTTTTCCTAAATACGAAACTACATATATCTACCAATCCATCCTCAAGTGTAGGATGCTACACAAGGTCAAATGTCTTCTACTCAGTTTTAACAGGCTTGAATGTAGAGTTTTCTTCCTACTAGACTAATTTACTAATCAAGATTAAAGAGCGCAGTCTACCATTCTATTTGCCGATAGATAGAGGGAGAATAGATGAATGCACAACTTTTCAATGGGGATACGCAACTATCTCAGTCACCAAACAGGCGTTCACTTGAGTGAGAGTAAAGACTAACGATGATTTGACATTTGGTTGGTGAATACGAAAATAAAGTGATTTTAGTCTGTTTTTTTTTTCTTCTAAATAGTAGATTACCATAAAAGGCGGGAACACAAAGAAGAGCTTAAAAAGAATTAAAGTATTTTAATACGGAAACTAAGTTGATAAATTTTCCCAACAAAATCAGAAATGTTCTTAAGTGCAGATTAACTTGAGCTGTGACCCTTTCACCTTATTTTATATTTGTTCCAAAAGAGAAAATGCCATGGGCTTATGATTTAGTTTGCTGAACAAACTGCAACAAATCCGTTACTAAACAAATAATAAATGGAGAAAAACTTCAATTCCGTGCACCCACAACCGCTCACAAACAAACCCATTGATTTTGACCATTGTTACCTCGTATATTCACACATGAATAATGGTTCGTCTATGTTCAGCCGTCTATGTCAATGAAATTTCCATCCAATTATTGTTTGATTGTTTTAATATGTTTACTGTTTGATTATGAAATTCGTTGACCACGTCAAGCCATAGCACCTATATGATTGCCCCAACCTATTGCCCTTATGGCAACTCCCCAATCTTTCTTATCATATGGGTGCTAGAAGGCAGTGGCTGGGGGGTCTACATGTCCTAGGAATGACGTTAAACTCTATCTGATGGTGAGGTTACAGTTCTGGAGATTTGGGAAATGTGGAGCACTCCTTCATCACCATTGCTCCCTGGTCCACTCTGACCCGGAGTGGAAGTACCGGTTAGGGTCCCATCTATGGATTGGATAGAAAAACATGATTTTATAAAGAAAATTGCAATATACATTAAGAATGAATTTCACAACTTTGTCGGCATTAAATGACCCACCGAGGTTGATATGCCGTAAAACAAATCAAACAAACAAAAAAAAAATGAAATTTGTTGATTTCAAATGTTACTCTTTGATTTTGTTGAATAGCAATCACCTGTTCTTTTTCAGCATTTGTTAAGCCATTGTCTTTTAGCATGTATCCTATGTATTCGCCAATTACGATCTACGTATGTATCCGTATATCGTGTAGGTTCCTTGGGTTATATTTCTTCCTGATGCTTTATCCGTTGGAAGGCCAATGTTGGATGTGCCATAAAGATTGGACTTAATATATTGTTTTGGGACATTCTATTCTTACTGCGAAGGGATGTTTTAATTTGCTGGCATCATCAGCCTATTTTTAAAGTTTTCTCTCTTTCTTCTTTTCTTTCCTTTTTCAAATTATTATTATTATTATTATTATTATTATATTATTATATTATTATTATTATTATTATTATCATTATTTACTCCTTTTGAGTTTTCAGATCAGCATTAGCTGATGGTCTTTCACTGGAGTCTGAGTGACAGCAAGTCTCCTCAGGTCTCCAGGACTCTTCTGAGTATTCTGGCAGATTTCAGCAGTGCAATGTTCTGAATGGTTTCAACCCTTCCTCTGATTTCCAAACTTTCCAAACCCTTTTCTAATCCTTTTGGGAATGTTCCAAGTGCACCAACTACAATTGGTATCACTTTGACTTTCATATTCCATAACTTTTTCAGTTCTCTGGTAAGGTCCAGATATTTGTCCATTTTTTCATTTTCCTTTAGCTTCACCCCGTGATCTGCTGGCACTGCAAAATCCTCCAGTTGGCAAGTTCTTTCTCTTTTGTTAATCAACACTAGGTCTGGTCTTCTTGCTGGGATAAGGTGATCCGTTTCTATTTCAAAGTCCCAGAGAATTTTATGCGTTTCGTTCTCAAGAACAGATTCTGGTTTATGCATATACCATTTTGTTGTATGGTCAAAATTTAATCTTTTGC
>CM042156.1:50192988-50195488 GCA_023376005.1 Doryteuthis pealeii | reverse complement strand
GGATATATTCTGAAGTTGGTATTTGATATATTATCGCAGTAGTCGTTGGTGCGTCGAATAGCAATACGTCTGCGAGCAGTTGTGGTGTAGTCTAGCGAGTAAGCTTAGGTTGTAGGCTTAGATATAGGTATAGGTACCAACACAGTATTGACTATTTATACATGACACTGTCCAATCAGATTATAGTGAGGGAGTACCAAGGTATTTACATATTCATTACATCATTTATTTTATTATTCATAACTATATCGTATTTGAAATTCGAAATATAAGGTTATTGTTCGTTTAGATAGATAAGTAATTTTCTTCTTTTTTTTTAGCTCGAAAGGGCACGTTGTACTTCTTTCTAGCTCACTATTATAAGGGAGAACAAACCCTGACAAAGTCGGATATGTGACAACCTGTGAGGTCAGATGTATAGACGAAATACTCCTGGTCAGTTACTGCGACCACTTAGATGCTGATTCCGTCCTGGACATCCCTTGCCAGCTCGCAACATTCTCGGCGGAGGAATAATTTTCTACGGACCCCGTTATTTTAAGTCTACGGATCCTATTTCAAATAATCTAACTACAAATACGTTCATAATTTATGTAACACATCCTGTTTTCTTCGAGGAGAAAAAAAGAAACAAAAAAAATCTCTAGGATATATATATATATAAAAAAAGTAAAGTCGTCGGGGCGGCCTAAAGTCGGTATCAGCCAATCAGCGAGGGAGTCAATCCCCTTTTCAATAGCGCTAGACCAAGGAGATTATTTTTAGCGTCTGAGGTGGAGCGCCACACCTACCATCAGCTCCTTACTTTACCGCACAGATCCCTGTGCTACTCATAACGCTGAGTTGGCGAGGACCGGTATCGAACTAGGAACCTTTTGGTTTCTAGCCAAACGCTCTACCGACTGAGCTAACCCGGCACCTAAAAATTAAATTATTTTAAATTAATGAATCTAGTAATTAAGATATTAAATTTCATGAAAATTTCATTAAATTTATAGAAAAATAAAATGCACAAAACTACATCAGTGTAGATTTTAAAAGAAAATTTACCTTTATTTTCTCCCGAGTAAAAATTTTTACGTCAAAAACTTCCGAGTCTAATAGGTATGTGTTTTGATGTGTGGTTTCGTATTCTTTGTTGTAATAATAGTAGTAATTCTCCGAGCGTATCTTAGCTCTGTGTATTAGCTTCTCGTAGCTAATATCCCCATGTCCTCTAGACTGTCTCTATATATCTCCTGCTGTAATGCACATATGTAAATGAGATAACACGCCATTGGCTATCTGACTTCAGTATGCAAACCTAATTTAGTCACTCACCATCAAATAATTTGCTCATCTGTAGAGG
Source organism: Doryteuthis pealeii (assembly GCA_023376005.1). Lineage (NCBI taxonomy): Eukaryota > Metazoa > Mollusca > Cephalopoda > Myopsida > Loliginidae > Doryteuthis > Doryteuthis pealeii. Next base: position 50,194,140 of record CM042156.1, on the reverse strand, counting down.
ACAGACAAACAAACATATATCAATTATTAATGTAGATTCATATCATAATAGAGATAATGTTTCGGTGGGAAATTACTTGAATTCGACTTTCAAGCAATGAATTATATGAATTACGATGATCTCAGCTCATTTTTAAATTGTGTATACAAACATCAAATTTATTTTTTTACTTCATTTTAATTTTGTATTTTAACTTATTTTCAAATTAACATCATTATTTGTAGCATACAATTAAATATGTATAAATAGAAATAGGGTTTGGTTGGTTTCTTTGTTAAGGGCATATCAACTTTCATGGGTTAATTAATGCCAAAGCTATCCTTGTAGAAAAAACAGTAGTGGTACTATTTAACCCACAGCTGGAAGGGGTGAGAGATTTGTACCTTTCCCAAGAGTATTAGTCTGAAAGTGTAAGTAATAGTTTGACTGGAGCTTGAAGTCGCTTACTATGATACTGTAATCCAGCAAGTTAAGTTTATAGGTATATTGCTTGGTTTTATGGCATATCAACTCTTCTTGGGTTATTTCATGCCTAAGTCATCTGGTTTTTATTTTCTGATGAAGGGTTTCCATCGCTTTTCTTAAATCATAAAGTGTCTAAAAGTTGTTATAACAGAACAATAAACAATGTGCAACACACTGAGTGTTTCAATATTGTTGCATCTTATGACAGTGGAGAATAAGTATCTAATTAAATCAGGAAATTACTTATAATATAGATATAATTTGGGAGAGATTAATCATTTACAATAATCAATATGAATTATTTTAAAAGAAACATTAAAAGTTTTAGTAACATGATATTACAGAGTGACCCAGAAAAAATAGAACCCAAAATATTTATTTTCCCATTAAACTAACCCCCAAAACCCTAACCCTAAACCTAACCCTAAACCTAAACCTAACCTAAACCTAACACCGCCTAATTGAGTAACATAATATTACAGGGTGACTGAGAAAAAACAGAACCCAAATTATTTATTTTCCATAAATAACTACCAACCCTAACCCTAAAAAACCTAAACCTAACCCTAACCCTAACCCTAACCCTAACCTAACCCCCATAAATTACAGGGAGACCAGAAAAAAAAGAACCCAATTAATTTTCCCATTAAACTAACCACCCAACCCTAAGCTAACCCTAAACCTAAC
>CM042156.1:50147988-50185488 GCA_023376005.1 Doryteuthis pealeii | reverse complement strand
GAACACGAGTTTGCTGTCATCATATATATGTGTGTATGTGTGCGTGTGGGTACACACGTGTGTGTCTGTGTATGTAAATCTGTGTATACATGTGTGCGTGTACCTGTGTAGGTGCGTATGCTAGCGCGTATGTGTGCATGTGTACTTATATCTCAATTTCAACAACAACAACAACAAAAAAAAAGAAAGAAAAAGAAATGACAAAGAAAAGCCAAAACCATTATGTATCTTGAAGTGCAGACTTCGAGGCTAATCTATAAGAAGGAAATCTGAGGATCTACCGTGTTCAGAAGATTTAAAATTTCTTGCTGTTCACATTTCTGGGTTTTATAAGAAGCATGTGCTTCAATATTGAGTCTAGGTCATTCCTTCTTGGTTGAGTCGAGAACTTTTCAGATTCTCACGATACCATCACTTTTAACTCTTTGCCGACTTTAAACCGCTCACAACGGCTCTCCCAACAGGATCAGTTCCTATGAATACCACATCTAAGCAAAGTACTAAAACTAATGGGTTGTTCATTATAATTGAACAGAACTACCGTATTTGGCGGCATATAGGACGCCTTTTTTTCCCAAGATTTTGGCTAAAAGATTGCCCTGCGTCTTATAAATCGTAGGTGAAGTTTGAGACGTATTATTATTATTATTATTATTATTATTATTATTATTATTATTTGCTCCCTTTGAGTTTTCACATCATCATTAGCTGATGGCCTTTCACTAGAGTCTGAGTGACAGCAAGTCTCCTCAGGTCTCCAGGACTCTTCTGAGTATTCTGACAGATTGCAGCAGTGCAGTGTTCTGAATGGTTTCAACTCTTCCTCTGATTTCCAAACATTCCTAACCCTTTTCCAATCCTTTTGGGACTGTTCCAAGTGCACCAACTACAATTGGTATCACTTTCACTTTCATATTCCATAACTTTTTCAGTTCTCTGGCAAGGTCCAGATATTTGTCCATTTTTTCATTTTCCTTTAGTTTCATCCTGTGATCTGCTGGAACTGCAAAATCACCAGTTGACAGTTCTTTCTTTATTATTATTATTATTATTATTATTATTATTATTATTATTATTATTATTATATTTCCTGCTATTGAGATGTTTTGTGTATACTTATTGCGTACCTGTACAGCCAAATTGCTTTTATACTGCTATGTTTCTGCTTTTCTGAGACTTTTCAAATATGAAAAATAAATTTCATTATTAACTTATGATAAATGACAGTGCGCATTTAACAACAGACTGTCGTAAATGAAGCGGAAAAAATCATTTTCATTCTGATGTGAAACTTTTCAGGAAAAATCCAATATTGTTTTATGCCGAATAATTCTGCAAAATTTTTAAAAAAAATATTTCGCGCATTTTCAGATACTTTTCCTCCTGAGCAACAACGTACATTTTGATTACGTCATCTTTATTCATAACCAGAAGCGGCTACCCAACGTCACCTGGCTAGAGGAGGATAAAGAAAAGTTATTCTCGCAGATCCATTAGTACTTTATTCACGAGTTTGATCCTCCAAAAGAATCCATAAAAAAGACCTGGTAAAGGAATGACATCACATATAAAAATATAGTAAGAAATTTTAATTCAATATTTTACAATTTACAAAAAAAAACCCAGATATAAATAAGGCGATTAATTCAACAATCAATATTATATTTCAAAGCGAAAAAATAAAACCTAAAAAAATAAAATAAAATAACGCATTAATGACTTTCCTTCTATTATTACACAAATTCTAATTTTTAAATATCTTTCCAAATATGAATAAAATCTTCATTATTTTTGCACAAAAATCAAGCTCTGGTGATATCTAATGTGTATCTTTACTTACTTTGTCGTTAATTATTGTATTTTAGTAATGCAAACGTCTTCTTCAGACAAAGCATTGGTGTGACTGAGATGAGATTTTTCTCTAATTTAAAAAGGTAAAACAAAACCGATTGTCGATCATTTTCCCATTATTCATATTTGTTTTTAGTTTCTGTCTTTACGTTGAGCAAAAATAAGTTTTATTATCTAGAAAATGTGAACATGATGTTATATACATGTTACAGTAAATTCTCATCGTTTATTATCAAAGTGGCTTACAATACTGTTGTAGGTGATTCACCTATGGCACGAACATGGACTTACCCAAAGGGTACATATGTAACAGAGTAAAGGTACTCAGTCGAGTAGTTCTAGAAACACCCGTCCTTCGGGACGGGGGTCCACTGAACTGCTCAATTAATAGCGTCGATCCCAGATGCCTACCTCATTGCACTTACAGGGGCTGGGCTCGGATCGACGCAATTTTTCTACCTACCACCCCATGAGTCTCGGCTTGTGGGTGGTGCCCACATAAAACGGCCTTGTGCCATATCGTGTGAAAGTGGGACACATGTAAATAGGAGTAGTTCAAGAAACAGTCTTCGTGTATGCTGAACAAGGAAACCCTTCCAGTGTATGTAATATATATTGCTGAATACAATCTGTTCCCAACATTTTTATACCCGTGTTGAGTTACTATTTATTGACCCTTTAACAGGTCATAACAAATACACTGACCCTATCCTCCTTGTAGAAAAGTAAGACTCACCCGTCATCAAAAGGTTTTCCCTGCGTATGAGAATAAAATGTTTGTGGTACTAAGGCTTTGTTTTGGGGTAATGAAGAGTGGAGAGTAACTGCTTATTGCCATTATTCCCATGTCCACTCTGACCCGGAGATCAAAAATGATTTGTATTCGATAGAACCCTTTGGCAAAAAAAGAAATCCTAAGGAACAACCATACAAATAATATAAATATGAATATACAATTATCGCGATTCCGTAATATCTTGGCATAAAATAACCCGAGACGGGTTAACATACCACTAAAATAAAATTAAAAATTGCCCACTGTCCTATCAAATGAAAATAAATTTTAAACAGATTTATTTGACCCATAGATGGGAATATTCTTTCTTGTTTTTACCTTTTTGATTCGTTTCGCATAAAATATACACATTAAATGTATTTACCTAACCGTTCCGCACGAATAGGGGCGACAGTAGATCTATTCTAAAGTGGAGTTTAACAGGTTTCAATTCAGTATTTCATTCTCCTAGATCGGTTGCCTAAGCAAGGTTAAAGAGCCCATTCTATCCTACTATTTACCCATAGTTGAACAGAGAGAATAATTGGATTCACAACTTTCACAAGAGTGATAAGTGAAAATGCAAACAGACTCATCCGAGATTTGAACTCCGTTCACCTCGTTCATTACGATGATAACCATAGCACTACATGCATCATTCTATAACAGCAAATTCATTGCAACTGCAGATTCGCTGCAACTGCAGATTTAAATCCTTAATGGTGCAGTAATAATAGAAATCCACTGTATTTGTCAACAGAAAAGGACAGAAATTGTCCGAATGTTGAAAATCAAATGAGATAAAACTTCGAAAAAGACAGATTTATTTTGATACCAACCATCTTTGGGTTTTTTTCGGGGGTGGGGGAGATCTGATGTGAAAAAAATAAATCCTATCGAAATGATCCGTGTCGATTTGTTTGAAAGAAGGATCTTTTTTCCAAACAAACACGAAGAAACTGACAAAAGAAGAAACACGATCCAGTCGGGGATGAGACACAAACGGACATTTCCAAAAATATAAAACAATGCCGCCATCTTGCTGAGAGCAACTTACAATTTTGAGGTTATTTTTTGTAGAACTTCTTCTTCTTCTTCTTCTTCTTCTTCTTCTTCTGCTTTCAATTCTTCTTCTCTTCTTCTTCTTCTTCTTCTTCTTCTTCTTCTTCTTCTTCTCTTTCTTCTTCTTCTTCTTCTTCTTCTTCTTCTTCTTCTTCTTATTCTTCTTTATGTAATAACTCTTTTACTTTCCCTTCTTTTTTTTCTTCATTCTTTCTTTTGTCTTCTTCTTCTTCTTCTTCTTCTTCTTCTTGCTCAACGTGTATTTTGTTAGCCGCCAATATTCGTCAACATTTAGTATTCACAGCAGGCGATCAATTGAAGGAATGAAGGAACACTCTGTGTCAACTGGTGCCAGCCAAAAAAAAAAAAACGATTTTCGGTTCTAGAAACAACTGCTAAATGTCAAAACATGTTTTTCTTACACTGAGTAGAAAATCGATTATTTTTGGCCCGTCAAGTCCATGTAGTCCATCGATATACACGATGACGACCTCTACTTCATCAGAGGAAATTGAGAAATATGAAAAACACGGGGGGCGGGGGATAAAACTATTAGGGTGCGTGTGCAGACCCCCCTTCACTCCTATATTGACTTTCATTAATGAATTTCAGTATTACGGTCAGTAGCATATAAGTCGCATCATTTTGCCAGACTCCAGTCGCTGATCTATTTGTTTTTCGTTTCTTCATCTTGCCTTATGTTTTCCACGATTGACCCAACAGACAACAGGGCCGATGTTATGGTGTTCAGCTCTTAGTTTTGATATCATTGTGTTGTTGATCTTCTCCTCATATGACTTTTATCCTTTAGGGCGGACTTGCAGGTGTTTTCAGAGGAGGAGGAGACATGGTTAACGGTGAGATGCCAGGCATCATGGTTCTTAGCTAGGGTGGACCAACGGCGTTGGTTGATGTGACAGGCAACAAGAGATTGCTTTTCAGACAGTTCTTGTATTGTTCCCTGATTGCCTCTCTGTCGTGATGCCTGTAGTAAAATTCATGCAAAACGAGAAAGCTAAGTCTGGTCTACTATTTCCCCTATATCTGGGTGTAGGTTAAGAAACCGTTCCTTAGGAGATTTGTGCTAAGAGAATGGAAATAGTATAAGGAGTTTTTGTATTGCTCCTTTATTGGCCCTCTGTCGTGATGCCTGTAGTAAAATTCATGCAAAACGAGACAGCTAAGTCTGGTCTACTATTCCCCTATATCTGGGTGTAGGTAAGAAACCGTTCCTTAGGAGATTTGTGCTAAGAGAATGGAAATAGTATAAAGGAGTTCTTGTATTGCTCCTTTATTGGCCCTCTGTCGTGATGCCTGTAGTAAAATTCATGCAAAACGAGAAAGCTAAGTCTGGTCTACTATTTCCCCTATATCAACCGTTCCTTAGGAGATTTGTGCTAAAGAATGGAAATAGTATAAAGGAGTTCTTGTAGCGCCTTCATTGGCCCTCTGTCGTGATGCTGTAGTAAAATTCATGCAAAACGAGACAGCTAAGTCTGGTCTACTATTTCCCTTCTATCTGGTGTAGGTTAAGAAACCGTTCCTTAGAAGATTTGTGCTAAGAGAATAGAAATAGTATAAAGGAGCATATATCTAAAGTAGGATTATCTCCCTTGGTAAATATACCCTTTTTAAATCAACCAATCACTGGACTGCATAATATGGCGTCATAAATCAAAAGATATGTATCTCTCTCTCTATCTTTTAACCGTTCCTCGAAGAAGCCTGACGTTAAAATTGTCACTGCTACTATCATCAGAGAAAACATGAGAATCCGTGCGTAAGTACGTTAAACCATATACAAAGGTCTTCAGTTAAGTGGACTAATACCATCATATTTCACATAATACAACATAGCCGCAAACAGAACAATTTGTTTGCAACTGAAATTGTTAAAACACATAACATTTTTTGAAACTTCAAGTTGTTCCATGTGCTTCCTTATTATTAACTTATATTATTTGCGCCCTAAATCCCCATAATATCATTGTACAGGATTCGAACTTTGTCCTTCACAATTTTTAGCACCAATAACCATTACAACAAGTGCACCTCATTTTGGTAAGTAAAAACGCAAAAGTCTAAATGCAATTGTCTGTCATACAATGATGGTGTGGATTTTACAAGTATGAATATCTGTTACATAATTATTAGATACCTAATATCTATGTGCAATAGTGTAGAAACAAGATGGCGTTTTAAGTGCAGCTGACGGCCTTGAAGATTGAGTGACAAGCTTGAACTCAGTGCTAACCTTATCTTCCGGGGATAGCTGTGAGAACCGGTAGAGAGGACCCTCTCTTCCGGTTTAGATAGTAAGTAAGTTTCAGTCAGTTAGAGACTAGCTCGACGGAAGGGTAAGTCGCGTTACACGCGCTCCCGTCTTAATCTGCGCAGATGTCTGGTTGGGGATTTAAAAATAAAGTAAGATCAAAGCAAATCGGAGTCTTGTGTTATTACCTCTAAAAACCAACAATGACACAGGGCTTCTGATAAAGAGAAATCCCCAATAGCAGACCAGACCCGAAGTCCCCAAGAGAAGTCCAGACGTTAGAAGAGACCTAGAAGAACTTAAGATGTCAGAAGAACAGAAGAAGAATAGAACTATGAAGTAAAGAAGTAATGAGAAGGGTATACAACATATCAATCATTGAACGAAAAACAGATTAATTCCTTCGTTTTTTTTCCAACGAAAACACAGCAAGTCATCGTGCATCAAATGAGAATATGTTATGTTGCCGGATCAATTATGAATGTGTGTATGGTCATTAGGCATTAAATGTATGTAACGTCGCATTGAATTGAAGACTGTGTAATTTAATTTCTATACTTATCTTCTGGGCTGGGTGTCTGCTATTCTGGATCGGAGTAACTAGGTAGCTGGGCTTATTGTTCGGTTTTCACTGTCCTCTGGAACTACTTGAGTCCTCTTAAATTATTTCCTTCCTTGCGTCCGTTTGCAGTTCACATGACATTGCTGTTTTTTTTTCTTTTCATAGCTCTTAATTTTTATTTCAAACTCAAGTTGAAGATTTTTGGTTTCAAACGAATACACCACCATAGCAATGCTTCTTCTCCGAACACCTCAGTCAAACTTCCAAACTTTTTCACTCTCTCTTTCACTCTTTGTCCTGTTGGCACTTCTCGACCAATCAGAAGCCAACCTCAGTGATCTAACGTCATCCATCACACTTTCGAACAAATTCTGTTTTTTTTTTCATCATTAAAATCTTTCTAAAAATCTTTCAATTTCCACATACTCTCCCTACGCATGCATTACACGTAAACTCACTGCTGACGTCACTCCTCTCATTATTTACACACTCAAAATTCTAAGAGTTTCGCTAAAGTGAAAAATAGGTGTCGCTGCGTTATCAGAATTAAGTAATGAGATTGATTGTGAAAAGATTTTATCAACAACTTAATTACAAATCAAATATATCGCCTTTATGTATATCTAATTTTTTTTTTTTATTTTATCAAAAAAATGAAGAGTCTATTTAGAAAATAATTTTACTGATTTGTAAATGCGTGTGTGTATGTGTGTATGTATGTGTATGTGTGTATGTGTATGTGCACATGTGTTCATGTATGTGTATGTATTATACAATTCACTGCTGACGTTACACCTGATTATTATACGCATAAATGTTGTAACCAACAAGATTTAGCTGAAGTTGCCATGGAAATGATTTTATGTAACACTTATAAATTATCGATTTTTACTAAAATATAATCTATTCTAAACATATAAATGATTAATGTAAGATCCACTCAAGTTACCAATTTATTTGATTTATATCTATAGATTTAAATTCAAATATTTATCGAATAATCACACGCAATCATTAATAAAGCCAAAAAGTGAAATATATTAATAGTGCAGTAACTTATATATATATATATATATATATATATATATATATATATATATATATATATATAAATAATATAAAGATTTAGAAGTTTGATTGTAAAATATACTACCAACAAGTTTTTTTGAAAAAAGAAAGACAAGATATTCGTACCAACAAAAATAATCTATTGGTACAGTATTTGGCCAAAAGAAAAAACAATTTAATGTATATATGTATATAAGATATATATATATCATATAACCGCTAGGAGAAGCTAATATGTAAAAAGTGCTCGATACATATATATATATATATATATATATATATATATATATATTATATATAGCACTTTTATATTCAGGGTATCCAATGAAGTATCTGCTATGGTTCCAGTTTAAATTTGAAAATATATAATATATATTTATATTTACCAAACATTATGCACGAGTGGGATGTGACACAAGTCAATTTCTTAAGTGGAGTTCAACAAGTTTGAATTCAGAGATTTCTTTCCCATAGTCTGGTTACCTATCAACGTTTAAAGAGCCCAGTCTGCTTTACTATTTACCCATAGCTTGAGGGAGTAGGTGAATGCATACCTTTCCTAAAGGTATTAGCGCTATGTGAAATGCAAACAGGCTCGTCCGGGATTTGTACTCAGACCAACGAGTCCATTTTCCACGACTCTAACCATTACACCACGTGCCTCCATGATGATATATAGGCCATGTATATATATATATATATATATATATATATATATATATATATATATATATATATATATATATATATATATATATATGTATATGTATATATATATGTATATATATATATATGTATATATATATATATATGTATATATATATATATATATATATATATATATATATATATATGTTGTTTTCCACTTAAAGTCAACGGTGTCCTGGATATGATGTTAATCTGCATCTAGTCGTGAGTCTCCAATTCTGCAGCTCTATAGAGTGTGGAGTACCCTTCATTGCCATTATTCTCATGTTCCCTCTAACCTAGAGCTGAAGCACCTGTTAGGGTCCCATCTATAAGTAAAATAGATTAGAAAAAGAAGTTAAAAATGTGTTAAAAATTAGTTTTAAAAGATTTTTTAATACCAAACAAAAATTAATAAAAAAAATGTATTTGAAATAAAATAACTCAAGTGTTGACATGCTGTAAAATTCAACCTCCAACCACCAACCAACCATGTCCAAATACTTCTTCACTTAAGTGAATTAAGGAAATATGAAGGAGGCGAACCAGGAAATAACAAATAAAATTGCAGAAGGGAATGGGTTAAAACTACTGACGATAAGCATTAGCTCCAAAGAAAAAATACGGAAATAATTGAAACTAGTCTATAAAAAATGTAACTAAAATAATAATAGCCCAGACTAAAGTGTATAGTATAGTTTAGTATAGTATATATTAGATGTAGCAGTCTTGCCTATTCAGTTCTCCTGAAGAAGATGCATCTTACGTACCCAAACCATGGTAGAGAGAAAAATGTCTTCTACATATATATATATATATATATATATATATATATATATATATATATACTGTAGTGTGAGATGGTCACTATTTCAGCTTTTGCTGGAATGGTGTACCAAAGGCAGTATTAATTGGTAGAGTGCTCAATATAAATAGAGCTGTTATATAATATAATAAGATAAATATATAGGTTTTACATATCTATTTATTGTGTGACAAAGGAACATATACAAACATATACAAACATATATATATATATATATATATATATATATATATATATATATATATATATATGATGTTCCAAAAAGCGTGCAAGTCATACGTCGTTTCGTCATTAGCACATCCGCTACGCGTTTCTAAGCCAACGACATAATTGTATATCTTTAGTGTAACAGTTTTTGAAAGAAGAAAACATATTTCAAATTCAAAAATAGACAAATTCTCTTTTTCAAACAGGAAGAGTTTTAACCCGTTCATAGTCAGCCTGTAACGGATTTTTCAGAAAATAAATATTTTTCAACTAATTTTAAAAATTATTATATATATAATATATATATATTATATATATATATATATATATGTGTGTGTGTGTGTGTGTGTATGTTATCTCTCTTCCTGATTAATTCTTTTAAGTATACTTGCATTAAAGGCCAACTCAGCTTCCATGTCAAGTCACAGTTAATTCATAGAATGTATAAGTAATTGCAAAAAAATAAATCAGGGGAAGTAATCTGTAATTACTAATTAGCATAGATAGTAGTTATCTCCATTGATAAAACATAATATGCAGACAATACACAATTATGTTGAAAATTGGATTGAAATTTTCTTTATTTATTTCCTTGAATATTCCTATGTATATACAAACACAACACACACACACACAAAATACAACCAACAGATGAAAATAATAAACACATACCAAACACACACAGGCAAACAAGAACAGATGAACGTCATAAAAAATTAGCTGTGCCTGGAGAACACACACAAAAACTACTAAGACCTGCCTAATAATAAAAAGGGATAGGCCAAACCTGGAATGATACTAAGACATTTTGGGATAGATATACAATCATAAACAAGCATAAGCACATAGACTTATAGATACTCACGCGTAGAGAATTTGGAATATATCTCCCAACCATACAACAGAATAGACATATACTTGTAACAAACTAACAGTTCCAGACTCATCTTTCAGAAATGTTCTGACGAAGAGATCTTTATCTCGAAATATTATAATAAATCAAAGGTAAACAAACCACTTAATAGTTACACATTTTTCTTTACACTTGCATTGTGATAGCCTTCAAAATCAACCACTCAACCATATATATCTTGGCAGCCTTTCGTCTACAAGAGACGATGGAGTAGTGTCAAAGTGTTTTTTTTCTTTTTTGAACTATATAGCCTGGGCGGGTTCATATGGAGGATGAGCTGTTGCCCATGCAGCAAATCCCCCTCTCACACTGCCGCTGTGATCCAAAGAAAAGGTAAGGAACCAATGCAGTTTGGCAACGGTAGTGTCGCAGGAGAACCTATAATATATATATATATATATATATATATATATATGTGTGTGTGTGTTGTGTGTGGTGTGTGCGTGTCTGTCTGTCTGTCTGTCTGTCTGTGTTTGTCTGTATTGAAAAAGGATCCAAAAGTAATTCAATGCTGTCATGAAATTTTGAAAGAAAGAATGCTTTCAAAATGAAAGGTACAGTAGAAACTAGACTGAAATAACATGTTGGTACTAAAAAGTAAATTAAATTCGTCGGGTGGCCTAAAGTCGGTATCAGTTAGACAGCAAGGGAGTCTATCCCCTTTTCACTAGCGCTAGACCAAGGGGATTGTTTTTTAGCATTTGATCTGGCGCACCACTCCTACCATCAGCTCTTTACCATACCACGCAGACCCCTATGCTACTCATACGCTGAGTTGGCGAGGGCCGGTATCGAACCAGGAACATTGTGGTACCAAGGCAGACGCTCTACCGACTGACCTAAGATGAAAAACTCCACTTAAATTATGTTATAACCGGTTCACGGTAAAGTAAATACATATCTAATGCATTTTAACTGAGAGAGAATATTTTAGGGAAACTGGTTCTAAAAAGTAAATATTGTTTTGTTTTAACTGTAATAAAGATTTATATATATATATATATATATATATATATAATATATATATATAATATAATATATATATAATGTGTGTGTAAATAAATGTAAATTAATCCGACAGAATGAATTTAACATTTTGAAAAAACAATTAGTAATTATTATCTGCTGACAGAATCTGTTTCGACGCCTTAGTAGAAGGGTCATCATCAACGAGCAAAAAAAAAAATATATGAAAGAGAGAAGGGATATATTTTGAACATTTTTGATAATCTCTTACACTTTTTTGATAATCTCTTACACTTTTTTGATAATCTCTTACACTTTTTTATATATTTACACCAAACTCTTTTTGAGTTTATTTTTGGATTAAAAATGCTTCTGGTTTTTAAAAATAAAATTTATTTTATTTTTGAAACAGTATGCGCATTTTAAAATTCAAGCATTCCAGCGTGTGTTTGTACCCCTATTTTCTTCCAACGGTTTTTTATCCCTTCTCTCTTTCATATATTTTTTTTTTTGCTCGTTGATGATGACCCTTCTACTAAGGCGTCGAAACAGATTCTGTCAGCAGATAATAATTACTAATTGTTTTTTCAAATTTTAAATTCATATATATATATATATAATATATATATATGTGTGTGTGTGTGTGTGTGTGGTGTGTGTGTGTGTGTGTGTGTGTGCAATAGTTCTATAAAGGAAATATACAGTTCAATTTTCAAGATTTAAAAATGCGCAATACAAAGTAAAGTTTCAAGGAAAATAAAATAATCTAAAAATAAAACAACTCTGAAAGTTTACTTGTCACTCACATAGAATGGGAACAGAGGATTTTAAAAGAGTTTATCGCTAGTGTTATTTGGTTTCTCTTTCCCTGATGGATTAAATGGAGTAATACCCCCACTCGTTCTCTCTCTCTCTCTCTCTCTCTCTCTCTCTCCTCTCTTCTCTCTCTTCTCTCTCTCTCTCCGAATTCTGAGTTTATTCAATATTCTCTTTAACCCATGAAAGTGAATGAAACAAACTCCACATTGTTATTTGGTAGACTTAACTTTCTTCGTTTGTTCTTTTCACTGTAGAAAAAAATATCGCTGTGCAATAAATCATGGAATCTGTAGACGAGGGCCAGATTAATGCGAAACAGGTTGCAGTGATTTCATAAGTCACTACAATAGTCGCCGAATGTTTTCCTATTGACAAATGATTTATAATGTGCGCTTAGAACGTTAGATAAAACAAGATTTTCCATTGGCACAGATATATTTGACAAATAGAAAAGCATTGAACAATTGTGAAAAGAAAAAATGGAATCGAAAGTTCTTTCATGTTCTTTTATGAAATAGGTGATCGTGACCCTTCGAAAATTCTGTTACGATTCTTGTCGCCATTTTAGGCATGTAATTGTGGCATAAAGTTTGATACTTTCTTGAAGTAGAAAGATATAGTATATATATTTACCAACTCCTCCGCACGAGCAGGATATGACACAATGTCAATTTCTTAAGCGGAGTTCAACAGGTTTTAATTCAGAGTTTTCTTTTTCCTAGACCGGTTGCCTAACCACGGCTAAAGAGCCCAGTCTGCCCTGCTATTTACCCATAGCTGGAGGGAGAGTAGGATTCATACCTTTCCCAAGGGTATTAGCACTAAAGATATAGTATATGTTATATGTACTTATATGGTTTCAAGTAAAGGGCCGGTTTAGCTCAGTCGGTAGAGCGTTCGGCTAGGAATCACAAGGTTTCTGGTTCGATACCGACCCTCGCCAACTCAGCGTATAAGTAGCACAGGATCTGTGCGGTAAAGTGAGGAGCCGATGGTAGGTGTGGCGCTCCACCTCAGAGGCTAAAAGATAATCTCCTTGGTCTAGCGCTAGTGAAAAGGGGATAGACTCCCTCGCTGATTGGCTAATACCGACATTAGGCCGCCCCGACAACTTTACTCACTTACTACTTATATGGTTTCAAGTAACTACTCTTATTTAATAATAAACCATTTTTACACACAACTATTTATAATCAGATATTTCTATTTAATACAAAAAATTATACACGTTTATATAGTATCAAATATTTCTATCGAATATAGATAATATTTAAAATAAGTTATTTTAATATTTGATCCATATATAAGACCTTTCTAACAAACGAAATAAAATGATGAAAGTAAACTCGGTGGAGTCAAGTGTTACATAATCATTAGATACCTAATGATTATGACAATAGTGTAGAAATCATATTAGTGCAGCTGATGGCCTTGAGAGTGAGTGACAGCGTTTGACCTCACTCTGACCTTGCGTTCTGGGGATGATCGGGAATCGGAAGCCGATAGAAGCCCCTTCCGGTTTAAGGGTAAGCAACTCAGTTAGAGTTAGAACTTAGAAGCGAAGCTAGCAAGATGTGAGTCTCACTGCGTGATTGTCTGGTCTGGGGGATCTATGAATAAAGTAACATCATCGTAAATCGAAGTATTGTGGTTATTACTAAAAGCTAACAATGGCACAAGGCTTCTGATAAGGAATGATCCCCAACAGAAACCAGACACGGAATCCTCAAGAAGACCAAACCTTAGAAAATATACCAGACCAAGATAGATGATAGAAGAACCAAGCCGGTTAGAAGAGTAGACGACCAGAGTAAGAAGTAAGAGAAGTATATAACATATAGATATTTAGTGCCGGTAAAGAGGTATGCAACACAAGTCCGACGTATATGTTCTCCCTGCTGACAAAGTCCTTAGTCTGCAACAATCTCTCACAAAAGTACGACTCTTTTCTTAACAGCAAAACTCATACTATCGTTCTCTTTCGGTCTGGGAGGACAAGTTCTTAAATACACAGTTAATATGAACATCCGGGCTTCTTACTCTGCTTTGGCATTTCCCGTTTAGAACTTCAATATTCACCAGCATTTTGAGTACGCGTCAATACTCTTTACATCCGGGTTACTGCCAACAGAATTTCAGCGACGAGGAGGTAGCGAGTTAAAATATCCGTGTCCATTCACTACACTCCTCCCATTCGCACAGGTCAAACATATCCGGGCGCGCTTTGTTCGTGGGGGTTGGTAATCTGCTCGTCCACAGTTCTGCCTTTCAATTTCTCTACAACCTTATAATTTACTACCACTTCTTGTCAATTACGGGTATATTTGTCGCATACCCCACTTGTATGGACTGGGCACAAGCCCTCGTTTTAACGTGGGCCCACCCACAAGCCGAAGCTCATTGGTGGGAAAGAACAAAAATTGCGTCGATCCCTTCGTCAATCCCCCACAAGGGGGGCACCTCAGGCGCTGGGCAATAATCCCAGCCCTGTCCCTTTAAGTCAAGGGGGCAGGTATTGCCTTGGGGGTAGCCCCCCTAGGATCGAGGCTATTATTAAACTCTCGACAAGTCCAGCAGCCGAAGCTCGCTGGACCCCCGCCGTTAACCGGAAAACCGAGTGTGCAAAAAAGATATTGTCAATTATGGGGGTGACTCCAAATCCACAGACTTCCACAAGATACAGTTTATTGTCTTACCCATAACATCCGTGTTGGGTGGTCTTTCGCCTCTGTAACGATACAGTCGGTGTATTCTAAACCCCGCCAATATACAGTTTATTGTCTTACCCATAACATCCGTGTTGGGTGGTCTTTCGCCTCTGTAACGATATAGTCGGTGTATTCTAAAACCCCGCCAATATACAGTTTATTGTCTTACCCATAACATCCGTGTTGGGTGGTCTTTCGCCTCTGTAACGATACAGTCGGTGTATTCTAAAACCCCGCCAATATACAGTTTATTGTCTTACCCATAACATCCGTGTTGGGTGGTCTTTCGCCTCTGTAACGATACAGTCGGTGTATTCTAAAACCCCGCCAATATACAGTTTATTGTCTTACCCATAACATCCGTGTTGGGTGGTCTTTCGCCTCTGTAACGATACAGTCGGTGTATTCTAAAACCCCGCCAATATACAGTTTATTGTCTTACCCATAACATCCGTGTTGGGTGGTCTTTCGCCTCTGTAACGATACAGTCGGTGTATTCTAAAACCCCGCCAATATACAGTTTATTGTCTTACCCATAACATCCGTGTTGGGTGGTCTTTCGCCTCTGTAACGATACAGTCGGTGTATTCTAAAACCCCGCCAATATACAGTTTATTGTCTTACCCATAACATCCGTGTTGGGTGGTCTTTCGCCTCTGTAACGATACAGTCGGTGTATTCTAAAACCCCGCCAATATACAGTTTATTGTCTTACCCATAACATCCGTGTTGGGTGGTCTTTCGCCTCTGTAACGATACAGTCGGTGTATTCTAAAACCCCGCCAATATACAGTTTATTGTCTTACCCATAACATCCGTGTTGGGTGGTCTTTCGCCTCTGTAACGATACAGTCGGTGTATTCTAAAACCCCGCCAATATACAGTTTATTGTCTTACCCATAACATCCGTGTTGGGTGGTCTTTCGCCTCTGTAACGATACAGTCGGTGTATTCTAAAACCCGCCAATATACAGTTTATTGTCTTACCCATAACATCCGTGTTGGTGGTCTTTCGCCTCTGTAACGATACAGTCGGTGTATTCTAAAACCCCGCCAATATACAGTTTATTGTCTTACCCATAACATCCGTGTTGGGTGGTCTTTCGCCTCTGTAACGATACAGTCGGTGTATTCTAAAACCCGCCAATATACAGTTTATTGTCTTACCCATAACATCCGTTTGGGTGGTTTTCGCCTCTGTAACGATACAGTCGGTGTATTCTAAAACCCCGCCAATATACAGTTTATTGTCTTACCATAACATCCGTGTTGGGTGGTCTTTCGCATCTGTAACGATACAGTCGGTGTATTCTAAAACCCCGCCAATATACAGTTTATTGTCTTACCCATAACATCCGTGTTGGGTGGTCTTTCGCCTCTGTAACGATACAGTCGGTGTATTCTAAAACCCCGCCAATATACAGTTTATTGTCTTACCCATAACATCCGTGTTGGGTGGTTTCGCTCTGTAACGATACAGTCGGTGTATTCTAAAACCCCGCCAATATACAGTTTATTGTCTTACCCATAACATCCGTGTTGGGTGTCTTTCGCCTCTGTAACGATACAGTCGGTGTATTCTAAAACCCGCCAATATACAGTTTATTGTCTTACCCATAACATCCGTGTTGGGTGGTCTTTCGCCTCTGTAACGATACAGTCGGTGTATTCTAAAACCCCGCCAATATACAGTTTATTGTCTTACCCATAACATCCGTGTTGGGTGGTCTTTCGCCTCTGTAACGATACAGTCGGTGTATTCTAAAACCCCGCCAATATACAGTTTATTGTCTTACCCATAACATCCGTGTTGGGTGGTCTTTCGCCTCTGTAACGATACAGTCGGTGTATTCTAAAACCCCGCCAATATACAGTTTATTGTCTTACCCATAACATCCGTGTTGGGTGGTCTTTCGCCTCTGTAACGATACAGTCGGTGTATTCTAAAACCCGCCAATATACAGTTTATTGTCTTACCCATAACATCCGTGTTGGGTGGTCTTTCGCCTCTGTAACGATACAGTCGGTGTATTCTAAAAACCCGCCAATATACAGTTTATTGTCTTACCCATAACATCCGTGTTGGGTGGTCTTTCGCCTCTGTAACGATACAGTCGGTGTATTCTAAAACCCCGCCAATATACAGTTTATTGTCTTACCCATAACATCCGTGTTGGGTGGTCTTTCGCCTCTGTAACGATACAGTCGGTGTATTCTAAAACCCCGCCAATATACAGTTTATTGTCTTACCCATAACATCCGTGTTGGGTGGTCTTTCGCCTCTGTAACGATACAGTCGGTGTATTCTAAAACCCCGCCAATATACAGTTTATTGTCTTACCCATAACATCCGTGTTGGGTGGTCTTTCGCCTCTGTAACGATACAGTCGGTGTATTCTAAAACCCCGCCAATATACAGTTTATTGTCTTACCCATAACATCCGTGTTGGGTGGTCTTTCGACTCTGTAACGATACAGTCGGTGTATTCTAAAAACCCCGCCAATATACAGTTTATTGTCTTACCCATAACATCCGTGTTGGGTGGTCTTTCGCCTCTGTAACGATACAGTCGGTGTATTCTAAAACCCCGCCAATATACAGTTTATTGTCTTACCCATAACATCCGTGTTGGGTGGTCTTTCGCATCTGTAACGATACAGTCGGTGTATTCTAAAACCCCGCCAATATACAGTTTATTGTCTTACCCATAACATCCGTGTTGGGTGGTCTTTCGCCTCTGTAACGATATAGTCGGTGTATTCTAAAACCCGCCAATATACAGTTTATTGTCTTACCCATAACATCCGTGTTGGGTGGTGTTTCGCATCTGTAACGATACAGTCGGTGTATTCTAAAAACCCCGCCAATATACAGTTTATTGTCTTACCCATAACATCCGTGTTGGGTGGTCTTTCGCCTCTGTAACGATATAGTCGGTGTATTCTAAAAACCCGCCAATATACAGTTTATTGTCTTACCCATAACATCCGTGTTGGGTGGTCTTTCGCCTCTGTAACGATACAGTCGGTGTATTCTAAAACCCCGCCAATATACAGTTTATTGTCTTACCCATAACATCCGTGTTGGGTGGTCTTTCGCCTCTGTAACGATACAGTCGGTGTATTCTAAAACCCCGCCAATATACAGTTTATTGTCTTACCATAACATCCGTGTTGGGTGGTGTTTCGCATCTGTAACGATACAGTCGGTGTATTCTAAAAGCCCGCCAATATACAGTTTATTGTCTTACCCATAACATCCGTGTTGGGTGGTCTTTCGCCTCTGTAACGATACAGTCGGTGTATTCTAAAACCCCGCCAATTGAATTACAACCAGAAGTTTTGTGAATAAAAGACATAAAGTCAGACAATATGAAATCCTTGTAGAAAGGACAGAAACAAATATTGAAAGTTTTATGAGATATATTAAACAAAGAGGAGATGTGCAGAAAATAATGTCGTGTGTAGACAACTAATCCAAAAACAAACCGTAAATAACAATTATATAGAAAAAATAAATAAAACCAAAAAAAAATTCCTGTCACTCTTTTCAGACAGAAATTAAGGAAGAGAAAGTTACAATATATTGAAACGGTTATCGCAAAAAAGTTGCGCTACTTAATTCTTAATGCAGATGTATAAATCGTAGTTGAAATATTTGAAAATCTATGGAAATAAAAGTAGAAAATCTAAGATGGGATTAAGCAGACTGGATAAGAAGATTCCGATTAACGGCGGAAAATGTTAAGGGATTAAAATAATTCAAAATAATTCTGTAAAGACCTCACATGAAAATGTGTACAGTAGAAATAAACAGAATAACAAAAGGAAGTTTTAACCCAAAAGCTTTTAGCTAAAGAAGGCAAAGAAAAACATCACAAGAGATGGTTGTACAAATACAAAAACAAATCACACTTAAAAAAAACAGGAGGATCAATTTTACGAGTCTTTAAATGGTGAGTTAAAGAGACAATGGAGTAAATGAAGAGAAATATTTTTTCGGAGGAAAATTCGGAGACTTTTAAAAGAAATAGAATGAAATATACGAGTGATTTTTTATCCTAAAAAATGTTTTGTTTATCGACTAAAAAATGTATGACGGAATATATGTGTTCTGGTTCAAGTCATTCATGATAGTTACGGTTTTTTTCTCTCTCAGCAAAAAAAAAAAAAAAAAAAAAAAAAAACAACAAAAAAACAAAACAAAGTCTTTGTTCAGTGTGCAACAATACAGATTATTATTATTATATTGTATTTAGTCT
The DNA here is from genome assembly GCA_023376005.1 of Doryteuthis pealeii. NCBI lineage: Eukaryota > Metazoa > Mollusca > Cephalopoda > Myopsida > Loliginidae > Doryteuthis > Doryteuthis pealeii. The sequence goes on along the minus strand of CM042156.1, from coordinate 50,166,510 downwards.
TCAACTCTACTTTTGTTTTCTTACAATTCCTTTATTATTATTATTATTATTATTATTATTATTATTATTATTATTATTATTATTATTATTATTATTAATAATAATAATAATAATAATAATAATAATAATAATAATAATATGTATGAAGGGTTAAAAAAATTTTTGGCAATAATAAAAATGGTTTCTTTTTTCTCTGTCAGTTTTTTAGTCTAATACTTTATGTTCAGAAGAAATTAAAGAAAATTTTAAAAAGTGAAGGAAATAAAAGTGAAAATTATTATTATTATTATTATTATTATTATTATTATTATTATTATATAATAATTTCACTTTTATTTCCTTCACTTTTTAAAATTTTCTTTAATTTCTTCTGAACATAAAGTATTAGACTAAAAAACTGACAGAGAAAAAAGAAACCATTTTTATTATTGCCAAAAAATTTTTTTAACCCTTCATACATAGGAAGTGATTATTTTGACCTTTTTTCAAACTCAGAGAATTTCTAACTATTTATGACAAAGGGCTAATGAAAAAATTAGAATCTCAAATCAAGAACAAACAATTTTCAGAAATGTTCTATTTTTGAGAATCTTCTTTTTAGAAAATTGTGAATTTTTTTCTACAAAGTGAACTTTGACAATAACAAACAAGAAAATGTGTTATTTCTCTGAATGTTTGAGATGAGGCTTGAAGATTAATATTATCTGCGTTATTCGGACTATTGTCCCCATTTTCTTTGTTACTTGTACAACGTTTCGGTCGATATGCCCTCCGGCCTTCTTCAGGTATTTCTTGTCGGACTCGGGAACCTACTCGGACACGAGAACCTTCTCGGACTCGGGAACCTTCTTTTCGAACTCGGGAACTTTCTTGTCGTATGGTTAGCGGAATGAGAACAGGATACCCCATGGGTTAGGTTCAAAGTTCCGTGATGGCTCCCGAATACGACAAGAAAGTTCCCGAGTCCGAGAAGGTTCCCGAGTCCGAGAAGACTCCCGAGTCCGACAAGAAATACCTGAAGAAGGCTGGAGGGCATATCGGCCGAAACGTTCTACAAGTAACAATGAAGATGGGGACAATAGTCCGAATAACGCAGATGATACTAAGAAAATGTGTGTCTAAGCCATTAAAGTTCCATTAAGATCTGTGGCAATAATAAAAGAATGGTGCAGTTTTTTCACTGTCAATTTTTTGTGTGTTTTTAGTTCAACACTGTAAATATACCATTCACCAATAGATGAGTTACTATTACCATAAGTAAGTTGTATAGGAGCACTACTGTGCTATTAACACAGGTTTGTACAGAGATGAAAGATTAATAATTGTAAAAATATGATCAACCAAAATACAGGCTATGGAAAACAATTATTTAAAAAAACAAAGAAACTGTATTTAATGTAGTAATAAAAGCAAAATAAAAGCAGTAAACTTCCTAGACATAACACTAAACCTAAAAGACAACTATATACCATTTAAAAAAGAGAAAGACGTAACGGTATACGTACATGTCCCATTTATCCACTCTCCGTCCAGAATAAGATACGCATATAGAATTAAGAACTGAAATCTAACAGCTACATTAAATCAAAATAAAATGTACATGAAAATAACACTACAAAACAGATTTTCAAAACAATAAGAAAATACATACCAAAAATACGAATGAGAAACAAAAGAATCTTTTGTTTTAAATAGTTTGATTAAACCTTTCATATAACAAAAATGTTTAATCAAACGCAGGAAATTTAAAAAAACAACTAATGAACATTCCCAGATTCAAACTTAGGACGCTAGTCTCTCAGTGATATTGATATGTTTTGTAATAAGATGTGTTTTATGTCGCTAGTGTCAGAAAGATGACAAAATGACGGAAGAGTGTCATTGTAATGTGGCCAATGTAGTTATTATTTTTTCATTTGTTTTTCGAATATATAGGAAACAGGTGATATCCCACAGAGACTCTTACGGATGTGGACTACGCTGGCGTTTTTATTCCCCCAAATAGACCTGTACAAGCCGAACCACTGCTAAATAACCTGAAGAAGGCATTAAGGAACATTGAAATCAAGGAAAATTGATAAAACTGAGTTCATGTGTTTTAAACAGATTACAAAACGAGACACTATTACAATAAGTTGTAGTGGTACAGAAATAATTGACGAAATAATCTAAAAAATAGACTATACTAAAAAAAACTGACGAAACATATGTTACAATTCATGAGAAGTCATGATTTGTGAACATACATGTAGCTAGGAATATTGAAATTGAGGTCTGTTGATTTGAAATCAGGACATCCCAATCATTACAATTCATAAGAAGTCATAAATTGTGAACAGACCTGTAGCTAGGAATATTTAAATTGAGGTCTGTTGATTTGAAATCAGGACATCCCAATCATTACAATTCATAAGAAGTCATAAATTGTGAACAGACCTGTAGCTAGGAATATTTAAATTGAGGTCTGTTGATTTGAAATCAGGACATCCCAATCATTACAATTCATAAGAGGTCATAAATTGTGAACAGACCTGTAGCTAGGAATATTTAAATTGAGGTCTGTTGATTTGAAATCAGGACATCCCAATCATTACAATTCATAAGAAGTTATAAATTGTAAACAGACCTGTAGCTAGGAATATTTAAATTGAGGTATGCTGATTTGAAATCAGGACATCCCAATCATTACAATTCATAAGAAGTTATAAATTGTAAACAGACCTGTTGCTAGGAATATTTAAATTGAGGTCTGTTGATTTGAAATCAGGACATCCCAATCATTACAATTCATAAGAAGTCATAAATTGTGAACAGACCTGTAGCTAGGAATATTTGAATTTCGGTCTGTTGATTTGGAATCAAGGGAGTCTATGGAAAACTACCGGTGACGGTTATAACCTTTTGATCCCTTCAAAGCGCACCATGAATAGGTTAAAGTTAGATTCGACCCAACTTTGAAGGAGGGCAGTCGTTGGAATCAATCAAATATTGGCTAGAAGAAAATAAAACTTGACCAAGGGCTTGTTGTGTTTGTTAAATAATGAAGATAATGTTGAGCCCAGCTGAGAAGATAAAAGAATTAGCAAAGAAAGAAATCAACACCCAGCAGATAGAAGACCCAAGGAAAATGGAGTTTGAGTCAACAACCAGCCTAAACGAAGAAATAGTATCAGGAGAAACAAGTAACCATTTAGCACCAACAACCTAAGGTATTTTGTATATATATATATATATATATATATATATATATATATATGTGTGTGTGTGTGTGTGTGTGTGTGTGTGTAAAAATGGAATTGGAATTGAATCCGACGATATGAGGAAGAATGAATAAAGAAAAGAAAGTACAGAATGGATAATAAAAGATGAATTTAATCAATATCACTTACACATGTGTTTCGGTCAGTTTATCTATGTCTACACGATTCAAACTATTATTATTATTAAATAAACAAATGAAATGAAATAATAATAACAGAAAAATATAAAAATATTCCGTACACAGAGAAAATTCGACCTTCATCAGAGTTAAATTTTATTTTCATATTTTGAATATATATATATATATATATATATATATATATGTGTGTGTGTGTGTGTGTGTGTGTGTGTGTGTGTGTGTGTGTGTTAACGTATTTTAGTAGAAATTAAGACATGCCACATCAACACCAACACATGGGAGGCTTTTGTAGAAGACTGTGCGACCTGGCGACTCCTCGTTAAACAAGGAACGAAAAGGAGTGAAAAAGAGAGGAAAGAAGCCGCCACAGAAAAGAGAACCAAAATGAAGGAGAGACAACAGCAACTCCAGAGGGCATCATTGTTTGTTTCCAGTCCCCGGACCAAAGATTGCCATTCGAAAATTGGTCTGTTCTGCCACTCACGCAGTTGCAGATAATAAAAAAGTGGACACTACGCCATCGTCTTTAGTAAACAGAAGGATGCCAACAACAACAACAACAACAACAACAATATATGTTAACGTCTTTTAGACCCACGTAGATTATCATTACATTATCATCAAATTCTTCTTCACATTTGCAAAGTAAAAGGTTCAGGTAGCGTAATGGTTAGTGGTGCGGAGAATGGGATCGGCGAACCGAGTTCATATTCCCCTTTTCAGTCACCTCGAACTAATTCCCTTTGAAAAAGGAATAAATCTATTCCCTCCCCCCTACTCCCCACCCAGCTATGGATATTCAACCGATCAATTGGTGTTCTTTAGCCTTGTTGAGAAAATCGATGATTGGTGTTTGAGAGAAAGGTCAAGTTAGAGATCATCGCTTGCTATTAATGCCACTACAATCTGTAAGCATCCGCATAGAGATGGACATTTTGCAATTAATAGTTATTGCCTTGAGTGTTGCCATAAAAGGGAAAGACTCAGCATGACACCCACCACACACACACCAACGACTTAATAGGTGAGAGGAATCATTAGATTCACACCAGTCATAAACTCGTGAACAGAATGGCCTTTTGTTTCATGAAGGCAACAAGACCTTTCTGAATATAAAATTATTCATAATGTTCTCTTGTTTCTCTTTTCTTTACTTAAAAATGACATTATAATTATGTTTATTTATTTGTTTGTTTGTTTGTTTGTTGTTGTTGTTGTTCTTCTTCTTCTTCTTGCATCCCCTTCCTTCTTCTTCTTTTTCTTTTTCTTCTTCTTCTTCTTCTTCTTGCATCCCCTTCCTTCTTCTTCTTCTTCTTCTTCTTCTTCTTCTTCTTCTTCTTCTTCTTCTTTCTTCTTCTCCTTGCATCCCCTTCTTCTTCTTCTTCTTCTTCTTCTTCTTCTTCTTCTTCTCTTCTTGCATCCCCTTCTTCTTCTTCTTCTTCTTCTTCTTCTTCTCTTCTCTTGCATCCCCTCCCTTCTTCTTCTTCTTCTTTCTTCTTCTTTTTCTTCTTCTTGCTTCCTTCTTCCTTCTTCTTCTTTTTCTTCTTTTTCTTTTCTTCTTGCATCCCCTCCCTTCTTCTTCTTTTGTTTTTCTTCTTCTTCTTCTTCTTGCATCCCCTTCCTTCTTCTTCTTCTTCTTCTTCTTCTTCTTCTTCTTCTTCTTCTTCTTCTTGAATCCCCTCCCTTCTTCTTTCTTCTTCTTCTTCTTCTTCTTGCATCCCCTCCCTTCTCTTCTTCTTCTTCTTCTTCTTGAATCCCCTCCCGTCTTGTTGTTGTTGTTGCTTTCTTCTTCTTCTTGCATCCCATCCATTCTTCTTCTTCTTCTCTCTTCTTCTTCTTCTTCTTCTTCTTCTTCTTCTTCTCTTCTTGCATCCCCCTCCTTCTTCTTCTCTTCTCTTCTTCTTGCATCCCCCCTTCCCTTCTTCTTCTTCTTCTTGCATCCCTTCCCTTCTCTTCTTCTTCTTCTTCTTCTTCTTCTTCTTCTTCTTCTTGGAACGACCTTCTTTTCATGTTTTCTCTCTCTTCCTTTCAAATCAACTGCGGCATAATTTCGATTCGCAAAAATTAAAATTAGAAAGTCAGACGAATTTTTCGTTAATTAAAACAAGAAACAAAAGTAAATACATGAAAAAAAAATTAACAAAAAAAACCCCTTCTTTCAATTCATCTTTCGTTTGTCAACAAACCTGTCTATTTTATTTCTTTGTGTTCTCCAATTTATATCAATATTTATTTATTGGCGTCTTTTCTCAAACTAAATAACTGCTAGTTTTATTGATTCTTTCATTTGATCTCTTGGGTCTTCTGTTTGAAAATTATTATTATTATTATTATTATCATTGCTGTTATTATATTATTATTATTGCTGTTGTTGTTGTTGTTATTATTATTATTATTATTATTATTATTATTATTATTATTATTATTATTATTATTATTATGTGTTGCTTTTTATTGCTGTCTCTTGTAGTCTTTATTTTATTTTAAAACAAAAATATTTCATTTTTTTCCTTTAATTTAGAATTGATGAAGATAATATTACTAAAAGTTGTCTTCATTCTATGTCTCGTTAAAACTAATGTAATCATCTAAAGAAAGAAGAAAGTGAAATTAACGATAGGAAAATAAAAGAAATATTTGCTCTTAAGCGTATGTGTCTGCACACGCACTCATGTATGAATCTATATGGAATTATGTACTTACTTTTATTTCATGTGTGTCTATGCGCGAATTAAAATTGTTATATACACTGTATATATACATAACTCATGAATTTAAAAGATACAATCGCATATATAAACATGTTTACACACTCACTCATACACACACATACATATATATAGTATAATATAATATATATGTGTGTGTCTGTGTGCATATGTATATATCTTATTATAATGGAGATTGTGTGTTTTTCTGTCTGTAACGGAAACTATATTACTAATCGAGTCACAATTAACATAGTTATTTATATCACATTCTCCATGATTTTATTTATATTTAAACCTCAATTATTAGTAAAATTGTTTCACCTTTTTATTAGTGTTGTCCATATCTACATACTAATAACATGCAATTGTATTTATGTATACAAAAAATAGCGGTTTGCAGTGTGAACGAGAAGGCTAATTTGCATATTGATATTAAAAATGTGATTTTATTAAATATGTGCTTAGTATTATTGATTTCTAACTGTTTGGTTTTATTTTAATGAATATAAGCAAGAATCTCTTCAATGAATCTTAAATGAAATCCATTAACAAGAAAAAATAACTGTCATTTTATTCTTTATTTCCTAATTTAACTAAATAGTTAAATAAGTAAAATTCAGCAATGAAAGACGGGAGTGATGGAAGAGTAAGTTTCATTTCTATTGTTCTATTATACCCCACTCTGTTTCAAATCTTTTTATCTGCCTTCTTATTAGCCTTTCTAATTTAATATAATATTTCATTACATTAAAACTTAAATACTTGCACCTGGAGGGTGCATATATTTGCTAGTATATATAAATTAATAAGTCATCCACAGACACGTGTTTCGGCATATCATGCCTCTTCAGTGTGGGTAGACACAACAAATCCTTGGGTAGAGTCGAACTCAGACTGACCGCATGGTAGTCCGATATCTTATCCCCTCGTCCACTGACAGCTGATGCGGGGACTGGTATTTTTAAACTATTAAATACATAGGAATGTATGTATCTTTCGGTCACTGAGAGATCAAATTTCCGGAGAAATGATCATTGCTTATATATATATATATATATATTATATATATATATATATATATATATATATATATATATATATATCAAATAGGTATGTCCATGCATGCATTCTAATATGTGTACAAAAACGCAATATTGACGTGTGATTTTCTTAAAATTATGTTCGTACTTAAACCATGTAAAATTATGTTTGCGCGAAGTGTAATGGTTATAGTCGTAGGAAATCAACCTGTCTACCTGAGTTCAAATCATGGACGAGGCTGTTTGAATTTCATATAGCACTAATTTCCTTAGGAAATGTATGCATCCAATATGTTCAATATTTATTTGGGCAACCATTTAAGCAAGAGCTTGTACTGTAAGCCAGTGAGTCTTTGTTGATCAAAACTAAATTCGGCATTAAATAACCCGAAAAGGGTTTTTATATCAACCAATTAACCATTTGCTTCGTGATCATTTTTTACCTTAAAGTTATGAATACCAAATTTGTTAACTCGAGTTAACACCGTTCTGAAAAAAAAATAGTCAAAGTCCTTCTAATTATTGATATAAATATTACTTTCTACTTAGAGTTGTGATTGTTTAGATTAAATATAATTATGTATTATAAAGTAAAGTCGTCGGGGCGGCCTAATGTCGGTACCAGCCAATCAGCAAGGGAGTCTATCCCCTTTTCACTAGCGCTAGACCAAGGAGATTGTTTTTAGCGTCTTAGGTGGAGCGCCACACCTACCATCAGCTCCTTACTTTACCGCACAGATCGCTGTGCTACTCATACGCTGAGTTGGCGAGGGCCTGTATCGAACTAAGAACCTTGCAGTTTCTAGCCGAACGCTCTACCGACTGAGCTAACCCGGCACCATGTTTCTATAAATATGTTAATTTGTCCTAGCCAAAAAAAAAACGCAATCCGAGCGGTGTAAAAATTAATTTTTGAAAGATATTGTATGGGGGTGGGTTGTTTTGTTTTACGACTGACGACAATGTTTTTTTTAAATGCACCCATTTCTACTTGATTCTACAAAATAGTATTAAAATTGAACAAATATTCTAATCTGAGTGTCAAGAATATATACTTTTTTTTAGAAATTTCTTGATTTTATCGATGTCCAAAATTACGCAAATGGATTTTTGCCTCGCTCTTTCGTTAAAAAATATAAGCAGATCTTTTTTTTTAAATAATATACATAAAATAGTTTTGCTATTCAAATAAATACGTTTTCTTTCGAATAAAACATAGTTTCTAATAGTTAAATTCAGATTAATTCAAATATTTAAGGTTTTTTCTTATGCGTGGGGGGGGGGCACATTTTGTTTTTATTTTTGCTTTTTTACAACAAAACGATAATTTAAACAACTTTCTTTTTACCGTATAATAGAATATATATAATTAGTTAATATTAATAAGATTATATTATATTATATTATATTATATTATATTAAATATCTTATTAAGATTAATTGATAATTCAATTGCAAAACTACAGAATACCTCTTTTTTTTTAAATCCTAAGTCCTTGAATCTGAACAAAAAGAGGAAGTAAATTTATTTTTGTTACCGTGTTTATTTTTAAGCAGAGAGAATAAGCATGATTTGTGAAACTGATGTCAAATCTAAAATCGTAACGAAAAGCGGACATGCGCCAACCTAAGCCGGATACAGTTAAATACATCTTCCAATTTAATGTATGTGACTATTGTTTGCAAATGATTTTATCGTGATACTCTATACGTTAGATGACTTTAGATATATATCAAAATAAAACAAACTCCATATAAATCAATAATATCGGGCATGTATTTATCGGAACTCGCTTTAACAAACAATGTGGACCGTTTAATGTTGCATATTTCATTTATGGGTATATATAATACAGGGTTGTTCTTTATTCTATGTATTAATGATTTTGACTATGAATTAATTACTCGTTGATAAATATGCAATTTCTGAGGATATTGTGATACAGACAGTTACGTAGTTTTGGTTACAGGCAGACTGAAACCGAATCTCCATTATAATAAGAAGATGTAATAACGATTCGTATTTACTTCTCCTTGTTTAACCGTCGCTCTACTGGAGTTCAGATGCATTATTCCTTATATATCTACTTCTGATGTATTTATGAGCAGCAACATTCTTTGAAATTTCTTCGACTTTGAACCATTTAGTTCAGATACTTTCCACTTCTCAGTTTTACGGACGTTTTTTTTTTCCTTGCAGAATACAAATTTACTTCTTGGTTAACTTTTTAAAAAGTTTCTTTTCCTTTTTCGTCAACCGATTGGGCAGTTCTATTCATTTTAATATTCATCAATTTTCTCTCGAAATGGTTAACTTATGTTGCGTCTCTCTTTTAATTTTGTACAAAATTCTGTTTACATTTTGTTGTGATTTTCGAAATGTACTTTGTTTTCTCGCTTGTCAAATCCATTGTTCGTATTTATTTAATCTTTCTTTGTGTTTTTCTCGTAAACTTCTCATAAATCAGATAGTTCATTCAATTTCGTCTTCCATTTTCTCGTTTCTCTAAAAGGTTGGTGTTTTCATCGTATTAACTGAAATTTTGGAGGTGTGTTTAGCCCTCTGTAAGGAAACAGTCAGCCTATTCTAAGCCCCGCCGTCTTAATGTTAAGTTTAATGACACAAAATCCATACTAAAATATTCCTTGCTTTTAGAATTGAGTTATGTTTGGAAAAATTCCATTTTAATTCGTTCTAATTAGTTGTAATTTGCAATTAAGTCAAAAACTGATCCATCTCTTACTTCACATTCTGCCTGACACTTTCCCCCTCTCTATGTATATCTTTATTTCCTCCTTGCTATACATGTTAGTTTCTCTGTGTATGTAAAGAGAGAGATGGGAGAGTGATTGTGAATGGGACATTAAACTTCTCACTCTATTTTTATGTTAAGATTCAGCAGCAGTGACGAATCCATAGCTTAATAAAATTTCATGATCCATTTCAACTGAATTTAGGTCAAACGTTCACTTTCTTAGAAATCTTACAATTAATTGTTCTTATTTCATCAATTCAACGGAATTTGTTTTGGTTTTCAAATGATTTTGTGTAGAATTTTATTAAGGAAAGAGGAAGAATTTCTTTGTTTTAACTATTTGTTTTTTGTGGGTTTTTTTTTCTTCTTGTTATTCCACCAAATTTCTATTTGGTCAAATGGGAAATACAATTTTCAAAAAAAAAAATAGTGAAGGGATTTTAGAAAACTTAATGTACAGTATAATAAAAAGAAAATGATGATTTTTTTAAAATTATAAGTTATTAAATGTAGATAGGTTTCCTTTCCGATTTAAATTGGAGATTAAAACTTTTAAATGAACAATTCTAAGTGTGCACATATAAATAAAAAAGGAAAAATATTTTTAAAAAAAGAAAAAAGAAAGAGAGAAAAAGAAGAAAAAAGAAAAAAGAGAAGGAACCAAACATGTTGTACTTCCCCATTAGGGTAAACACCCTTGTGAGTGTATGTGTCATAGAGGGGGACCAACCAACCTCCTCAGGGCAACCTTGGCCATTGAATCGGGCTGTGTTTGTTTGTTTTTTTCGTTTTGTTGCAAACAAATTTAATGATATTATGTTGACAAGAATAAATAAATATCCGACTATGACATGCCTTTTTATTGGGTTACAGTAACATAAAAATAGAATCATTAGATTAAAGCCTCGTATTTATTTATTTTTTTTGCTTTGGTTATTGGTGATATTTTTTCTTGAAATCGTTTCTTTATCTCTTCTTATATTCCATCTTTGGTTGGTTGGTTGGGTTCTACGGCATGTCAACTCTTGCTGGGTTATTTTATGCCAGCCATCTTTTGTTATTCCTGATTACTTTTTTATATACTTTACAAATTCTTCTGTTAGAATTCTGCTAGAAATTAGACCATTTAATTCAATCCCTTTTAATTTTACTCGTTTAAAAAACCGTTTTTATTCACCTCTTATTTATGATATTTATACTGAAATTAAATGCGAATAAATCAATAAAGATAAGTATTCATTAGTTATCTCCCTTAGGAGATGATGATGCTCATGATAGGTCTAAATAGATTGATTGAGTGATTTAACCGGCATGTTAATCCGTTTAGCGTTATATCCTGCTTACAGGTTTGGGAATTGCACAATTTAACGTAGTTGTTTCTCAAGAGGTTTTATGTTTGGGTTGGTTGGTTGGATTTTACGGCATGTCAACCCTTTTGGGGATATCTTATGCTAAATGCATTGTTTTATTCATTTCTGAACTCAATTTTTAAAAGTCGCATTTTAAATCGGAGAGGTTGCACATAAAAAGACTTGCACATGGTTAAGAAGAGGAAACCTCAAGAGAGAAACTGAATCACTAATAATTGCTGCCACAAAATAATGACGTAAGAACAAATTATATCAAAGCAAAAATAGATAAGACGCAACAAAAACAGTAAATGTAGACTGTGAAGTGACAGAGATGAGACTGTAAATCATATATTTACTTATCACTCATGGGAAAGTTCTGTATCCAATTATTCTCTCTGCATCTAATTAACCCATAGATGGAACCCTAACAGTAACTACCACTCCGAGTCAGGGTGGACCTGAGTTTGATAGTGATGAAGGGGTACTCCACACTCCCCAGAATTCCAAAATTGGAATTTTACCATCAGATGCAGTTTAACGTCATATCAAGAACACAAAAGACCCTCAACCACTGCCTTCTAACACATATGTGGTTTTATGTTAATATATATCGTCTATGAACAATCTTATTATAAAAAAAAGAAAAGTAAATGATATGCTACACAGAACAAATATAAGAAAGAAAGAAAGAAAGAAAGAAAAAAAGAAAGAAAGAAAGAAAGAAAGAATGAGAAAGAGAGAGAGAGGGGGTGAGCGCGCAAAAGCGATTACGCTAATATTTCAATTGAACATAATGAAAAGAAAAAAAAACAGAGTGAGTGAGAGTTAAATCAACATTATTATACTTTTTTACATATCTAACTAGTTTTAGATATCTTATTATAATGGAGATTGTGTGTTTTTCTGTCTATAACCGAAACTATATTCCTACTCAAGTCACAATTCTCTTAGTTATTGACATCACATTCTCCATGATTTTATTTTTATCTAAACCTCAATTATTGATAAAATTGTCTTCCATTATTAATACTGTTAACTATGTCTACATACTGACAACATGCAATTATATTTATATATACAACAAAATAGCGGTTTACAGTGTGAACGGGAAGGCTAATTTGCATATTAATATTAAAAAATCGAATTTAATAAATATGTTTTAGTATTATTGATTTCTAATTGTTTGGTTTTATTTTAATGAATATAAGCAAAATCTCTTCAATGAATCTTAAATGAAATCCATTAACAAGATAAAATAACTGTCATTTTATTCTTTACTTCCTCTTATAACTAAATACTTAAATTAGAAAAAATAACAATGAAATACGAGAGTGATGGAAGAGCAAGTTTCAGTTGTTCCATTTTTTTTATTATACCCTCTGTTTCAAATCTTTTATTATACTCACTCTGTTTTCAAATCTTTTTTATCTGTATTCTTATTTAGTTTCATTAGCCTTTCTAATTTATTATAATATTTTATTACATTAAAACTTAAATACTTGCACCCGGAGGGTGCATATATTTGCTAGTTGAACTAAAGTAGACATATCTAATGTTGTAACAATTAAATAATCATACAGTTGTATATACACTAGTAAAAATAAATCTACGTAGGAGATTTGTGATTTACCAAATATATTCCTGGATTATTTGTCTTAATGTTTCATAAGTATTCTGTTATTTTAGCCCACAGACTAGATTGAACCTGCAGATGACACTGGTTTACAAAGAAATTGCTGCAAGCACAAAAATTGCTGTTTTATCCTAATTTGGGGGTGCTGAATTCAGATTGGAAATCTGTTTTTACTCATCACCTCTATTTTTTTTAGATATGCATACTGTATATTTTGTACACATACTGTACATAAAGGCGTATATGCATTCAGGGTTCCTTTCTAATATTGTGTGACTTATGTCTTCTTTTTTAGTTATGTAATAAATGTAAATGATAGCATTACATTATGTATATATAGCTATATATCAAGACGGATTTTGGCAGTTAATCATAGCCAACATGTCTCAATCAACAGCCAGTAGTGCACTGACCAGTAGTGCATTGGCCAGTAGTGCACTGGCAGTCAGCAGATCATCTAAGAAAACACATTTCTAACTGTCAGCAGTACTATGAATTGTGTACATTGTGTCAAATCAAGTATATTTATTCCGTCAATGTTCTTTATCTATCCTGTTTTATCTATAATACGCTGCTGCAACTGTTGAAATAAGCACGTATATACTCTGTATATACTAAAATGAGACTATTTAAAAGACAGAAAACTAGAGGTGATAGAGTAAAACTGTTTATAAATTTGAATTCAGCACACCCAAATTAGTAAAAAAAAAACACCTATTCACATTCTTGCCTCAGACAAAAAATATTTTTTTGTAAACCAGTGTTATTGTCACTATTAAACTCTACCCTTGTATCCGTTGCGCCATGTGTCTAACTGGAAAATGCGCTCAGAATTTTTGGAATCTATAAACCTAATGCTCTTTTTACCTAAATTTTTCGTTTATATTTGTGTATGATTTTTTTTACCTTTACTCATATTGAGGTTTTTATATTGATAATCTAATCTAGCTTTTTTTTATTACTGTTTCTCATATGGTATTCATCTCTATACTTGGAGTACTCAAGAGGTCACTATAACCTAACATATGCGCTGATTCTTTGAGACGTATCTTCTCGAATGTTATTCCCAATCGATTATCTTCATTTAATGAAGTGGATTTTGTCTTGGTAAATAATAATAAGTAAAATTAATTTGAGACATTTGTAAAAAATCTGACCTCATATATCTATATATAATATCTATATATTAATACTCGTGTTCCTTAAAAGTACGACCGTTATCTTTCAACGCCCGCTGGAATAGAATGAGACTGTCCAAATCCTTCAAAATGAAATATAAACATGTAAATCCTGATTATCTGGTGTTTCTTATCCATGGAAAATTTCTTTTGAGTGTCGTCACCTCAGTTAAATAATTGAACATTCCGTATTTATTATAAAGAAATAAAGGGGAGAAAAGGGACTCAGAAAAATATAATAAGAAAGAAAGAAAGAAAGAGAATGGAGGAAAGATAGATAGGGTGTGAGTGCCTTGAAGCGATAACGCTAATCCGTTTCAATCAAACATAATGAAAAAATGAAAAGAAGAAAAGAAAGAGAAAAGGGGAGAGAGTTAAATCTAGATTATTATACCTTTTACATATTGAACTATTTAGCAATAGTTCTTAAGTAAAGATATCAAACGTTGTAATAATTAAATTATCATACAGTGGTATATTCTGCTAGCATTAAAATATTGTCTTTACTTTCACCATTTTGCTTTTAATTTTATTAAAATATTCTTCTTCTTCTTCTTCTTCTTCTTCTTCTTCTTCTTCTTCTTCTTCTTCTTCTTCTTTACTGACTTCTTCTTCTTCTTCTTTACTGGCTTCTTCTTCTTCTTCTTCTTCTTCTTCTTCTTCTTCTTCTTCTTCTTCTTCTTACTTTACTGGCTTCTTCTTCTTCTTCTTCTTTACTGGCTTCTTCTTTACTTTCTTCTTCTTCTTCTTCTTCTTCTTCTTCTTCTTCTTCTTCTTCTTGTTATATCCACATCTTGTATTGTTCTTGAATTCCTAGGCAGAAACCTAACCCTCTGATATCTGTTCCCTCGATATTTGTGCCTGTCGAGTTTAGGGATAATTCTATTAAAAAGATTTATCGTTATTCCTATTTCATGTATTGATTTCTTTCTTCATTTCTTTAGTCAAATTCTCTTCAATATTTGTTTCGCTTAATCAACAATTTCTGCTTTTTTCCTTTCTTTCAATCTTTCAAGCAGCCATTTTCTGACGATTCCAACAATAGAATGTTTATTTAAACGTCGCATTACGTTAGCAACTCATTTCAACCGCTTTTATTATTATTATTATTATTATTATTATTATTATTATTATCATTTCACTCCTCCCCCTCCTGCTCCTCCTCCCCCTCCTCCTCATTATTATTATTATTATTATTATTATTATTATTCATTTCACTCCTCCCCTCCTGCTCCTCCTCCCTCCTCATTATTATTATTATTATTATCATTTCACTCCTGTTCCTCCTGCTCCTCCCCCTCCTCATTATTATTATTGTTATTATAAGAGTTCTTCACACCAGCATTAGCTGATGGTCTTTCACTGGAGGCTGAGTGACAACAAGTCTCCTCAGGTCTCTAGGACTCTTCTGAGTATTCTGGCCGATTGCAGCAATGCAGTTGTTTGGATGGTTTAAATTCTTCCTCTGATTTCCAGTTCCTCAAGTCTTTTTCCAAGTTTTCCAACTATAATTGGTATCACTTTCACTCTTATGTTCCACAGCATTTTTTAATTCTCTGGCAAAGTCCATGTATTTGTCCATTTTTTTTATTTTCCTTCATTTTCATCTTGGGATCTGATGGAACTGCAAAGTCTACCAGTTGAGAAATTCCCATTTTTTTTTTTTGTTAATCAATATTAGGTCTGGTCTCCTTGCTGGGATAGGGTGATCCGTCTTTATCTTGAAGTCCCAGAGAATTTTATGTGGTTTATGCATATATAATTTTATTGTATGGTCAAAATTTAATTTTTTTCATTATTCTCTGTGGATCACCTTCTCAACCTAGTCATTATTATTATTATCATTATTATTATTATTATTATTATTATTATTATTATTATTATTATTATTATTATTATTATTATTATTTACTCCTTTTGAGTTTTCACATCAGTGTTAGCTGATGGTCTTTCCCTGGAGTCTGAGTGACAGTAAGTCTCCTCAGGTCTCCAGGACTCTTCTGAGTATTCTGGAAGATTGCAGCAGTGCAGTGTTCTGAATGGTTTCAATTCTTCCTCTGATTTCCAAACTTTCCAAACCCTTTTCCAATCCTTTTGGGACCGTTCCCAGTGCACCAACTACAATTGGTATAACTTTGACTTTCATATTTCATAACTTTTTCAGTTCTCTGGCAAGGTCCAGATATTTGTTCTTTTTTCATTTTCCTTTAGCTTCACCCTGTGATCTGCTGGCACTGCAAAATCCACCAGTTGAAAAGTTCTTTCTTTTTTGTTTATCAATACTAGGTCTGGTCTTCTTGCTGGGATAAGGTGATCCGTTTTTATATCAAAGTCCCAGAGAATTTTATGCGTTTCGTTCTCAAGAACAGATTCTGGTTTATGCATATACCATTTTGTTGCATGGTCAAAATTTAATTTTTTGCATAATTCCCAGTGGATCACCTTCCCAACCCAGTCATGTCTAGTTTTGTATTCTCGTTGTGCTAGTTTGATACATTCGCAGAGTATATGGTTTACAGTCTCATCTCTATTACCGCAAAGTCTAAATTTACTATTTTGTTGGGTCTTATCGATTTTCGCTTTTATATAGTTTGTCCTTATGGCATTATTTTGTGCAGCAATTATTATTATTATTATTATTATTATTATTATTATTATTATTCACCCTTAAAATTTTGAAATAAACGGCTTCGATTGAAAACTGTAACGAGTAAGGTCATTTATTCATTCACCGTCATTTTCCCATTTTAAAATTTAAAGTTGAATTTCATCAAGAAAATTTACGTCCTAATAACTGTCAAAAATATGGACAGGGAGTTTGAATAACTGATATTCAGTGAATTGAAGTGGGAGGAGTCAGAGAAGTTGAAGGGAGAGGAGTTGGAGTATGGGCGGAGGAGTGGCAAGTCAAATTATATCGATGAAAATGTAATAAACACTTCATGGTGTGTTTTTTATGAATCTATTAAGAGATTTAAGCGAAAAAAATACATTTTCAACAAGAAGGGAGATAATCAAGTATCCTCGGATTGTTGAAAAATCCCTCACTAGATTTCAGACCCGTATCGGAGTGGCGCAGGTATTTCCATAATCGTAATCCTTTTCATATAATTCATTTCTCTCCTTTTGCAAATATAATTACCCATCATGCAATATCAAAACTGTCATAAAATGGAAGATGGGCGCCTATCTACATGCCATGTCCCCCTCATCTGAACGGATATTAAATTTCATTTTCGATCCCAAAAACATGGGCTCCCCCTCACAATTAGTTTGGGCTATGAATTCAATAAAACTGTAAAAAAATTGAAAGGAAATCCTCTGGAGAGAAGCAGGTCTATTGATGAAGTCTGGCAAGCTTTATTTTATAAATAAAAAAAAGGAAGAATTTAGAATTTTTAGATTAAAATTTCCTTAAACCAGGTTAATTTATTGGGAATCTCTGGTGTAATATCTCTGCCTTAAACATATTACATCTCTCTTTCTTTCTCTTTAACTTTCTCCCTCTAATATATATATATATATATATATATATATATATATATATATATATATATAGTATTTGATAAAGTTGAAATTGATTGAACAACGGATATCACGACTCTTCCGCGTGGCGTTATAACAACCCACAAGACGCGTGTTTATAACGTCCAAAACAAAAAATACACAAGACCACGTCCATTTCAAAAACAGTCGCTGAAGATGAAGATTGTTCGAAATTGATTAGACACTGGACATTAATTTTTTATACGCATTGTATTTGCCTTCTTAATATAAATAAATAATATATATATATATATATATATATATATATATATGATAAGTTGTAAACAAGGTATGTTTGGAATGGCTTTTTTGCCGACAGTTTTTGGGAGAATATGTGCTTAATTAGAGTCGTACCTAATTTTGAAAATTAATTAATTAATAATGAATTAGGCGGGAATGCCTATTTAAATGTATGGCTAAACAAATCGAGAAAAATCCATCTCTGTATGTACATTTCGGCCTATTAGGCCTCATCAGCAGAGCTATAGATAGGAAGGCCGCCCTGTGCATGATTTGAAACCGGACTGCCAAGCTGACAGGCCGATCCCATAACCTCTACACCAAACGGACTTCTTAGATTTTACGATTTGTTTAGAGTAGGTTAATATTCCTCTTCTAGTGACTTTTATTACACGACGATATGATAAGTTGTAAACAAGGTTTGTTTAGAATGGCTTTTTGCCGATAATTTTTGGGAGAATATGTGCTTAATTAGAGTCGTACCTAATTTTTTATATATATATTATATATTATATATATATATATATATATATATATATATATATATATATATATATATATATATATATATATATGTGTGTGTGTGTGTGTGTGTGTGTGTGTAGCATGTGTGTGTGTGTGTTTGGTAAAGAAAAGGGCTTAAAAATTTGCCATTTTGCGGTTATA
>CM042156.1:50122988-50142988 GCA_023376005.1 Doryteuthis pealeii | reverse complement strand
AGAGAATTGATAGGAAAAGTGTTATAGGCATTTTAAAATGTGAGTACTGCATTGGAAATTAATTTTATTTAAGGATGGTTTATATTGTTTTATGTATAAAGCTTCTAGTATTTGGAGTTTTTGTTTATTTATTTCTTTGTGCAGAATGTGTGTATTTTCCGTTAGGATATTTCGGTAATTAGAGTGGGGGCATGAATTTAATTTTATGAATGGATATATATATATCCATCCATCCTTGAGTTTTATATTCATCCACCGACGATCAAGATCCAACTATTTTTCCCTTGAATTTTTCAATTGCTTTCGCATCATTGTAATTGTGAATAAATTACTATCATTCCAAGAATTTATATTTCCATTTGTCTCTTTGCAGGAGTTTTCATCTCTTCATTATGTACGATTAAAACCGATTATTATCGCTTCCACGCGCTCATCCCTCTCTCTATATTTCCCTTATACTCTTTCTTTCTTTCTTAATATATTTTTCTTGGTAGCATGTCCTTTTTCTTCTCTTTCTTTCTTTAAAAATGGAATAGTCACTTTTCTTCCTTTTTTTAAAAGAATGGAATGGTCCATCATTTAACTGACTTGACGACACTCAGAATAAATAGAATTCGGTGGATAAGTCACACCAGATAATCATGATTTACATTTTTGCATTTCATCTTGGATGATTTGGTCGGTATCATTTTTAACCAGAGGGTGTGGCAAGAAGATAACGGTCGAACAATTAAGGAACGCGATTATTATTATTGAAATAGTGGTTCTTCATTTAGTTTTTATATCACAAAACCTTAAAATATGCATTGTTAAAATTAATTTGTATTTTTGCTTAAAATTAATAACATTAAATACCGATGTGTTTTCTTGACGATTCGTTGATTTTTATAAAAATCTGATTTAATACAGTTTCATTTTTTTGTTACTTCTATCCTTTCCGAAGATTTAAAAACGGGTTAGCTCAGTCGGTAGAGCGTTCGGCTAGAAACCACAAGGTTCCTAGTTCGATACCGGTCCCCGCCAACTCAGCGTATGAGTAGCACAGGGATCTGTGCGGTAAAGTAAGGAGCTGATGGTAGGTGTGGCGCTCCACCTCAGATGCTAAAAACAATCTCCTTGGTCTAGCGCTATTGAAAAGGGGATAGACTCCCTTGCTGACTGGCTGATACCAACTTTAGGCCGCCCCGACGACTTTACTTACTTTTTACTTACTTTCTTTCTGCCCATCGTCAATTTCTTCTCTTCAAGCCAAATTATTTTTATTTTACATATCGCTAAGCGACATTTATCTTTCCTCTTCTCTTACACCGGCTTTCCTTTCTGATAACCATTTTGAACAGCCTTTCCTTTTGCTTTCACTCAATTATCTCCCCTTTTTGATCCAACACATCTGACTTCCATTTTCCCGCCTTTCTTATCAGCATTTCATTCGACCATTATTCCCCCATTGAAGATACTTTTTTTTTCTTTTTTCTTTTTTCTTTAACTCATTCAATCATAAGTTTTTTCAGAATTCCATATTAATCGGCTAATGTATCAAAATGATCAATTAACTTGCAATGTATTTAAAGTTGACACTTTAAGAATATTTTTCAAGGAAAGTGTTAAAAATATTTCGCTTCAAAATTCAACTGTTGAAAACCGTTCAACTATTTCAACAAAACTGACTAATGATTAACCTTCCATTCCATTTTAAATATCACCTTATTAAACCGCAAGAAATTAATTTCAGAAAATTGTCAATTACAGTTATATTTTTTTTTCTTAACTTTTTTTTTATCATTGCGACCGAGATAAGGGAATTATTTTAGCAGACATTTTCCACTTTGAAATACAAAATTTACATTTCATATCTTCAAGGAAAAAAGAAACAAAGAAAAAAATCAACGTAAAGAAATGAATTTGTAATTTTTCAATTCGTTCCGTAAATTTTTTTTTCTTTTTATCTATTTCCCAATGAAATCATTTTGACTAAATATTTGATTTCTCATTGGTCGCCATTTTGTATTTATTCTCTCTTTGGAATTAACATTGGCAACTGACTTTATCATTTTATTCATTTGATTCGATTTAGTCTTTTTTCTTTCTTTTCTTTTCATTCCAATTTCATTCATTCTTATTCAGTCAATAGTTTAATAGTCATTAGACAAATCTCGAAAGCAGTTGGTAAGTTCAATTTTGGTTGTGTGTGTTTTTTTTGTGTGTTTTTTTTAATGGCACTAGCAAATATATGCACCCTCTGGGTGCAAATAATTAAGTTTTAATGTAATAAAATACTATATCAAATTAGAAAGGATAATGAAACTAAATAAGAATGCAGATAAAAAGATTTGAAACAGAGGGAGGTATAATCGAAAAATAGAACAACTGAAATTACTCTTCCTTCACTCCCGTCTTTCATTGCTAAATTTTCCTAATTTATCTATTTAGTTAAGATAGGCAGTAAAGAATAAAATTACAGTTAATTCTTCTTGTTAATGAATTTCTTTTAAGATTTATCCTCGAGGTATTTGCTAATATTCATTAAGATAAAACCAAACAATTAAAAATCAATAATACCAATTACATATTTATTAAAATCAATCTTTTTATATCAATATGCAAATTAACCTACCAGCCCACAGTGTAAACTACTATTTTTGTTGTATATTTAAATACAATTGCATGTTGCTTGTATGGACATATGGTCAACGGTATTTATAATGTAAAACAATTTTATTAATGATTGAGATTTGAATAGAATAAAATCTTGGAGAATGTGACGTAAATAACTGAAGGAATTGTGACTTGAGTAGTGATATAGTTTCGGCTACAGACAGATAAGCACACAATCTCCATTATAATAAGATATCAAACTTCGTGGGTTACTTAATGCCAGATCTGTAGCAAGAGGCTACAGATTGAACACACAACCTCAAGTTTGTGAGTGGTGACTCGTGGTAAACAATTGTCACCTCTCTTGGTTGGTGTGATACGGCCGGTGAGGAGGCATAAAAGCAAAGGAGGATTCTCTCAGGAGTAGGCTTACTTTTTTAATTACTTTTTGCTCCTGGATAAACAGGTTGTTCGCATCAGTCTGAACGTCGACCCTTGCGACGAGTGACGACTTGAAGACCCGAAGGATTTTTTTAAAAATTCTACATCAAGCTATTTCTCCTTTGTCATAGTAATAATAGCCGAAGTAGTCTGCTGCAGAATTGAAAAGAAAATCCTTCGGGTCTTCAAGTTGTCTCTCGTCTTAAGCGTCGTCGTCCGACGCAAACGAACAACCGGTTCTCCCAGTAGACATCAGTAATTACCGTCCCCGAGAGAAACCACGTCGGCTTTTAAGCGCCCTCGTCGGCCGTACCACTCCAACCAACAGGAGTAACAGGACGCTTACCACGAGCCAACTCTTACAACCAAAATTTATTGTAACCTCACCAGGTAACTCAATTCACCTCACCCGCCCCCCTGCTCTGATCTTATTGTCACAAAAGACCCCCCTCCCTGAAAATAAAACTTACTGGTTTGGCCGTCTTGGTTTACAAAAGTACCGAGGAATGACGCAAAGATAACAGTGTGTGAGTTCTGTCTTTATAGCGCAGGTAAACACAGAGAGAGAGAGAGAGAGAGAGAGAGAGAGAGAGAGAGAGAGAGGGGGGTTAAGAAAGATAGAGAGTAGGAGACAGGGAGAGAGATATCTTTATAGAAACAGAGATAGATAGATAGAGAGAGATATGAAAGGAGAAGAGAAGAGAACAGGGGAGAATAAGAGAGAGAGGATGTATTTATTTTAATAGCGCAGACGAACCCCCCCCCATATATATATATAATATATATATATAATATATATATGTATATGCAAAATTGGTCTTCGCGTATGCTTCTAAATTATTTAGTTAAGAATTAATGTAAAATTTTACATTAATTCTTAACTATATATATATATATATATATATTATTATATTAAGAGAGAGGGAGAGAGAGAGAGAGGGGGGGAAAGAGAGGGAGAAAGAGGGAAAGAGCTAATCAGTCTCTCTTGATCCTCGTACGCGTTGAACAAACGAACGTCACGCCCATTGGATCTATAATATCTGATTCCGTCACGTAAACTGGAAATTTCAATGCAATTTATTAGCTTCTCATTTCCTCCTTGTTATTCAAGTTCCGCTTTGATATTTCTTCCCAACTTCAACCAGTTTTAGCCTAAATCTCTCGAAGACTTTCGCTATCCAAACTTTCTTTTTCATATAGCACATATTTAGTCTACTCTATCCCAATGCATATTCTCTTCTTTGAAAAATCACACACA
This sequence comes from Doryteuthis pealeii, assembly GCA_023376005.1. Lineage (NCBI taxonomy): Eukaryota > Metazoa > Mollusca > Cephalopoda > Myopsida > Loliginidae > Doryteuthis > Doryteuthis pealeii. Next base: position 50,138,694 of record CM042156.1, on the reverse strand, counting down.
CACACACACACACGCCCATACGCACACATGAACATAGATATAATAGCACACGCATGTATGGACACACGCACATACAATCTCTCTCTCTCTCTCTCTCTCTCTCTCTCTCTCTTCTCTCTCTCTCTCTCTCTCTCTCTCTCTCTCTCTCTTCTCAAATCCTATACATCTCTTTTTCATTCTTTCTCACCCGTTTTCCATACCACCGCTTATGACAACAGCACGGTTTCACCGCCCGCCCCCCTCTCTATCTCTCTCTCAATTCGTCCGTATCAGTCATCGGTCCAAGTAAGTCCTCTAGACGGTATCCAGTGTCAGAACAGAGCTGATGAATATAAGTTTATGCTAGTCAACCAACACTGAAGTGTCCACGTGTAAGGATTCCATAGGAGAACGTCACTTATGTGTTCGTCCTTAATTCTCTCCCAATGCGCAACATTGCTTCCAGAATTCATGCAAATCACCGAGCATCCTTTTGTACTTCCCATCTTGATAATCTCCCCTGATAATTCCCCTGATAATCTCCCCTAATAATTCGTTAAAGTTCAAGTGCTTACCCCCACCAAAAAAAAAAAATAAACTTAATCAAAAAACAAAATTATTTTGTCATAAAAAAAGATTTCTATTGTAATCTAACAAAGGTTAAGAAATAAAAAAAATATCCAAACGCAGGTTGGAAATGAAATGGAATCTATATTTTTTAAGTCGACTGAGCAGCCTAAAGTCGGTATCAGCCAGACAGCAAGGGAGTCTATCTACTCAGAAAAAGCAAATAGAAGAATATAAAACTGACCAATACTTTGCATCAGTTTTTCTTCAAAAACTTTTTCAGGATGTGGTGTGAGTCAAAAATGCTAAGATGATCAAGATTAGTTGAAATTACAAAAGTTATTACTATATTCAATTCGGCACTTTTTTCAAAGAACTTCCTCAAGATATCTTTATATATACAAATAGTCTTATACCATAATTGTACAACCGTTATTATCTTGCAACACCCTCTGCTTAAAAATAAGACCGTCCAACTAATCCAAGATGAAATGCAAATATGTAAATCCTGATTATTTGGTGTTGCTTCTCAGTCGAATTTTTATTTCTTATGAGTGTCGGCACCTTAGGTAAATAATGGACCATTCCGTTTTTTATTAGAAAGAAAGAAAGGGAAGAAAATGGACACGCTACACGAAAAAATAGCAGAAAGAAATAAAGAAAGAAAGAGAGAAATAAAAAGAGTAAGGGAGGGATAGAGAGAAGGGGTGAGCACACGGAAGCGATCACGCTAATCTGTTTTAATCGAACATATAATATAATCCATTTGATAATATAGTATATTTATATAAAGGATGTCGTGTGAGCTCAATTTTTGCCAAAATATCTCTCTCTGCCATTCTATATTTTCGCATCTTATCCAATCCTCTTTCTCTTTGAGCCTTTCGGACTTTTTTTTTTTGATATTTAAAATTCTGAAATAATAATTATGTCTCAAAAGGTTTGCAATATTTCACTAATGTGAAAAACAGCTTCGGATATATTTGCCGATGTTGTGAAGGTAACGAAACACACTGGACTGTAATATGTCAAACTTGCATGATACTCTCCGAGTGTTACTCACTAAATTTGCTTCTATGACTTGGTGTACCGACTCAGAATGTACGGTTTTACCTTATCTTGCCTGTTCGTGGGGGTTCTTGCAGCCTGTGTGATTTTTTTAAAACCCCAGGTTTACTGTACTGTAATAAACTGTACCTTCACCCTTTGCCCAACGAATATTTAGAAGGGGGGAAATATATGGGGCGAAATAGACCTTCGAATCAACAAGCTCCGCCGAGGGGGAACCAAAAACAAGCGAGTTCTCCGTCTTCTCACAAGCCAGACGCTCTGTTGGTCAACACATTCTTCGTTTAGCAGCTAAAAAATTCCGTCGTCGTAGTCGAAATAATCTTTAGCAGTTCAAAATCACATTTCCTATTTAGTTTTGTTTCTATTCGACTAAAATCCATTTCTTTACTGAAAAGCGCTTCGTCGCCAACTGCTTCTGCTTCTACTGCTGCTGACGGCACAGCGCTCGACTCACTTATCATTTTATGGGCATATTAGCCAAACATCCGGGCACATCAGTCGAACCTCGCGTCCGTCCAGTGCCCAAAACGCATTTGTTTTTGCATGCGGGAGGACGCGAGTTCGATCCCGGCAGTCAAGACAATGTCTTGCTCTTTTTCCTTTCTCGTTTTCCGTCACAGGTTGCGTACTGTTAGCAACTGGAGTCCTTTGTTTATAAAAATGATCTAATTAGGCATTAAATAACTCGAAAAGAGTTGATATGCTCTTAAAACAACCAACCAACCAACCAACCAACCAACCATGCTAACCATTTCACCAGATGAAGTGACTTAATAGTTATTTTCTAAGCTTCGCTTAGTATGTGGCACACAGTGAGAACTGAACTCACTAAAAATGGGCTACTAATCGAGCTTTTTAACTATTAAAGCACACGAGGTGCTCTTTATTTACTAAGATTCGTTTACTTGTGGCACAATGACAGGTGTACAGGGCACCTAGAGAGATTTAAACTCACCAAAAATAGTCTGCTAATATAGCTTGCTAACTATTAACCCACATTTACAGTGAAGTCACATTGAAAGCAATAGTTTTTGCTAGATCTCCAAAGTTAAGCACCGATGAGCTTGTTTAATACTTAGATGGGTGACCATTTAAGCAATAGCAGGTACAGTAAGCAACTTGATATCAAAATTCCTCGATTCAATAATAAATGACTTAAAAAGATTTGATATGCTAACCAAGGTTAAAGAGCCCAGTCGGCCCTACTATTTATCCATAGCGGTAGGGAGAGTAGGATTCTTACCTTTCCCAAGGGTATTTGCGCTAAGTGAAATGCAATTACCACGTCCAAGATTTGAACTCAGGACGACGAGTCCATTTCCCATGACTTTAACCATTACACCTCTCTCTCTCTCTCTCTCTCTCTCTCTCTCTATATATATATATATATATATATATATATATATATATATATATATATATATATATATATATATATAAGTAAGAAATAACAAAAGACTTACAGATTAGCGTTATAGTCTATTTCAGGGAGCTTAAGCAAATAGTCTAAATCTCCTGACTCATCAGATGCGTATCTATGATTCGCATCTGATGAATCGAGAGATCTAGACACTTTGTCTAAGCTCCCTGAAATAGACTATAAAGCTAAATCTCTAAGTCTTTTGTTATTTCTTTACTTATATTATATATATATATATATATATTTTTATTTACTCATATATTTGCTCTGTGACTCTAACATTGAGCTCTCAACTGCGACTTGGTTTGTGTTTAAATAAAACTCTTGTGTTCGTAAGGAAGATTTCTTCTCTGGACTTTTGGATTTCATTATATATATATATATATATATATATATATATATATATATGTATGTATATATGATTTTTGCACTATTTTGGTTGGTTGATATATATATATATATATATTATAATATATATAATATATATATATATATCAACCAACCAAAATATTGCAAAAATGTTGCCACTCTTTTTTTACTTTCCTCTTTCTCTCTTATTACCATGCTCCGCAATATCTACTTCAAACCATTGTAACCTTCTCTCTTTTTGATAATATATTGAGATAGATTGATAGATACATAGATGAACAGAATTATAGATAGATATGAGCAGATATATACGTTGAAAGATAAAGAAAATGTAGTATGGATAAGAACTATTTATTAAAATGCCGACACTTGTTTCGACCAAGAGTTTATCCTTGTATACAATGTATCCCATTAGTATTATTTCAAATAGGATAGAATGTATATAAGGACAAACTCTTGGTCGAAGCACGGGTAGGCATTTCAATAAATAATTTTATCCATACAACGTTTTCTTTTCATTTATCTTTCAACATAATTGTCTGATTCACTTCCATTTTTCTAACTAATCTAGCTATGGATAAATAGTAGGACCGACTGGGCTCTTTAACCTTGGTTAGGCAACGGGTCTAGGAGATGGAAAACTCTGAATTCAAACCTCATGAACTCCGCGTAAGAAATTGACCTTGTATCACATCCTGCTCGTGCGGAGGGTTTGGTATATATATATATATATATATATATATATATATATATATATATAGAGAGAGAGAGAGAGATAGATAGAGGGTATGATTCTTTCTATCTTCATGTACCCTTTTTCTCTCACTCTTTCTTTCTTTCTTTCTTTCTTTCTTCCTTCCTTTCTTTCTCTCTCTTCTCTTTCTCTTTCTCTCTCTCTCTCTCTCTCTCTCTCTCTCTCTCTCTCTGTTACACACACACACACACACACACACACACACACCACTATCTATCTATCTATCTATCTATTATCTATCTGTCTGTCTGTCTAACGAGCCATTCAATTGTTCCGTATTGTCCTGAAACAAGTGATTGATTTTCGCTACTAGAAGAATATCGATTCATTTTTACTTTTATCAATAAAATATATAAAAAATTCTGAATTAAAAAAAATATTTCCTCTTTTGAAACATAAGTGTGAGTAAGACATTTCCCTTTGATTCAAGAAAGATTCTTGTTAGATATTCTAAGATGTGCCAAGTTCTATTTTATCAGATCTTCAACTTCGCATGTGATTGCGTACATACTTCATTTCTTTTTTCAAACTCATTTTTTTTTTCAAAAACTAAATTTCTTTTTTTAAAAAACATTTTTTCAAACTCAACAAGTACTACCGCATCAAATCAGAATGGACTTGGAGTAAATGGTGATGAAGGGGACTCCACATTCCCCAGCGCCTCAGAATAGGAATTTCACCATCAGATTGAGTTTAACGTCTTACACAAATACTAAAGACCTTCAGACACTGCCTTCTAGCACATATATGATAAAAAGGTTTGGGGCTTTTCTTGTGGCAACAGGGTTGGGAAAATTATATAGGTGCTAGGGCTTAACGTTGCCAACCGATTTATCGAAAGCATCATCTCGGACACCCATCTACTCTGAGTTGTTAAGTATCTGGTCGGCATCCTAGGTTCCAGATGTAATAAGTAAGTAAGCAAGCCAATAAGAATCCGGTGTTAAAGTATTCCTTGTAAGTCCTTCGTCCAAGAGAAATCCAAATGTCAATGAAATAAGCTCAGAATATTGTCTCTATTAATACAGCAGAAGCAGCAGCAGCAGTGCAGTGATTGGACAATAGAAATGCCTTCGGTGTCACGTGGTAGTCAACGAGTCTATATTTAGGAGTAACCATTTGCCCCATGCCTTAATATCATAAATAATTCAACATGAGTAAAGGTCAAAGTAGAGTGTTGCATATCATGAACGGGTCAGCCAATAGGATCCATCCTTAAACCTTACGGATCACCGACCATTGCCAACAGGTGACCCATTGGGGAGTCTTATTCCTCTGCATAGGTGCAGTTGTGTATTCTGAAGCCGCATCCGAGATGGCCACGCACAGGAATATCTGCAAGGGTTATGGGATTAAAATATGGAGATATGGTATGAATACAAGCCGGAAACGGCAATTGAGATGTCAGCATCTTCTGCGGTGGAGCGTATCCGTCCCCCAAGGACGAAGAAACGAATGTCAAGAAGCCCGACGTCATTATCAGAGAAAGAGAGAGGGATAGGTGTGTGTCTATTGACATTACAATAACATGAAATGAAACATGTGAATGAAACACTCGTTGAACGTAGAGAGATGCCAAGTTGAAATGAAGACAAGAAGAATAACAAGAAGAGATGTGCTATGACATCAGCCGAGTGCGGCCACTGAGAATAACGCTATTGCGATCCTATCTGAAAAGCCCATCGACACTGCCAGGAGATAAAAGCCGACAAGCCTTTTATCGTTATCAAAGACAATTAAAAGAGGTGCATGCAAATTCATAGAGTAGGTTCATGTAAAAGAATCATTTTCTCCGTAAAAAGTTACTGAGAAACTGCCAAGCATAAAGAACTAGACACAGAGATTAACGGGATGTTGGTGAGTGAAGACTGAAATAATACCAGTGGTCTTTGGAGCACTATGATTTCCTTCAGAAGAGAAAGTAGAGAAACTAAGCAACCGAATCATAGAAATTTGGCCAACCTAGAACACTGCCAGATGAAGGAATTGCGTACATCTGTCTATAGTGACAAGGGATTATGTTGAATTTGTTCAATACATGCAAAACGGAAAACAACGTTAGAAAAAATACCAACACAACAAAAACAACGGCACATAAAATACAATAATAATATAATAATAGAAAGGGAAACCTCAAAAGAAAACTGAATCACTTATAATTGCTGCACAAAATAATGACATAAGGACAAAATATAGCAAAGCGAAAATGATAAGACCCACCAACAAAATAGTAAATGTAGATTTGCGGTAATAAAGATAGACTGTTAACCATATACTCTGCGATTGTAGCAAACCAGCACAACGAGAATACAAAACTAGACACGACTGGGTGGGAAGGTGATCCCTGGGAATTTGCACAAAATTTTAGTTTGACCAATACAAACAAAATGGTATATGCATGAACCAGAATCTGTTCTTGAGAACGAACGCATAAAAATTTCTTTGGGACTTGAAATAAAAACGGACCAACTTATCCCAGCAAGAAGACCAGACATAGCGTTGATAAACAAAAAAAAAAGAACTTGCAACTGGTGGATTTTGCAGTTCCAGCAGATCACAGGGAAAATTAAAAAATGGACAAATATCTGGACCTTTCCAGAGAAACTGAAAAAGTTATGGAATATGAATGTGAAAATGATACCAATTGTAGTTGGTGCACTTGGAACAGTCCCAAAAGTATTGGAAAAGGGTCGAAAGTTTGGAAATCAGTGAAGGATTGAAACCATTCAGAACACTGCACTGGCTGCAATCTTCAGAATACTCAGAAGAGTCCTGGAAACCTGAGGAGACTTGCTGTCAACTCAGACTCCATGAAATACCATCAGCTAATGCTGATGTGAAACTCAAAAGGAGTAAATAAATAATCATGTCGCGCAAGTAGCACGGATACCATGACAATCTCTCGCCAACCTTCGCCTATCATTCATTGACCTGGGAGTTCTTCTGCGCAGCAGCCAGCGTCCTTACATAATTGGTCCATGTAGGTATTTGCTAGTTGGCCCACAAGCATGCCCATGTTTTGCCTTCCACCGGAGAACGTCACTATGAGCTCGTATTTGCTTCTTCAGCAGTGTCCTGCATGTCTAGTCGTCTTATTCGGATAGTTTGTGAGACTATACATCTGCTTCCTTGTGGGGTGCTGTTTCCACGACTTCTTCAAGACTACACGCAGCATCTTGTGCAGCTCCCATCTAGCTTATTTTAAGGCGCTTCGTTAGGTCGAAGTGGTGCAGCCATACAGCAGTACTGATATAACACAGCCTGGAAGAATTGCCGCTTTAGCTGTCAGTCGGAATCGGACTTCCATATGACTGTTAATTTTGTTATGGGCAATCATACCTTGCTATTCGTGTATTAACATCGCTCGTCTGTGATGAGACATTACTACCTAGGTATGTGAATGATCTACTGGATTAAGAGGCTTACCGTCAAGTGTGGAGATGTCTCCTTTCTTTTTGAAACTCATGAACTCAGTTTTATCGGAGTTCACATAGAGGCCGATGTCTTTGCTACCTCTCTCCAAGCTATGCAGTAGTGACTCAGCCTGTGCCGTGTATCTGCAAGAAGTGCGAGTCATCAAACATAGTCCGCATCTGTGACTGTGGCAGGATATCGCCTGTTTCTTGCCTTTTCTAATGTGCAGCCTTTTTCTTTTATGGTACTAATGATGTTCGGATGACTTAGTTTTGGCATATTATAAAATATATGGTGCTAATGTATCTCCTTGTAGGGCTCCAGCGGCAATGTCAAAGAAATCTGTGTTACTATCAGGTGAGCGTACCATTGCTTTAGTGTTTTTGTAGAGCATCATTAGAGCGGCAACCGTTCTTTGGGAGACCATATGATAATAGTATTTGTTCCATTTTCTCTCGTGTATGGAATCAAATGCCTTGGGAAATCTACGTATAGTAGAGTTGCCTCTAGATTCTTTGCTCGAACCCCTTCTATGATCCGTCGTACAGTCAGGATCTGAGAGTTGTAGATTGATTTCTGCGGAATCCGTTTGGTTTTTCCTAAGAATTTTTTCTATTTCGGGTCGGAATGCGATTAAGAAGAAGGGCATTATATTAATTAGCTGCAATAGCAGTAAGGGTTAATGCCTCTCTAGTTTTTTAGGCGATTCCTAGGTCTCCTTTTTGGGAATGGGAGGAATGCATCCTTTTGTCCATTTATCTATCTTATTTTGTCTATATAGAGAATTGCATAGCCTAAGCAGTTTGTCATTGAACTTTCCCCACCTTCCATACCTCTTTGGGTAATTTCGTCAAGACCTACGCTTTTCTACCTTTTATTTCTTTTCTTTAGGACTTCGTTGAGTTCTTCTATTGTAAGATCCCCCAGTTTGATGTCTTGTTGTCTATCTATGATTTTTGGATGTTATTTCTATGATTTTAGGTGGGTTCCCCAGAAGTTTCTGGAAGAAGTCTGTCAATTTCTGAAAGTCTTCTTTTTGGCTGGTTGCCTTAGCTTTGATCTAGAGATTTCCCTTCCTACCACTAATTTTATTTACATTATCTGTACCAAAAAGATAGTTGGATTTTTGCTTAGAACCAAGCTACAACATCTATTAAAAATTTGCCAAGTCAGAAATCAATCAATAACTTAAAATGGTTAACTTTAAGATCTTTTTAATAATAATAATTCACGGACTATTTGATCTCAACCCTTTATTCAATCCACGGGGGTATCCTGTTCTCATTCCGCTAAGCATAGTTGGTGTAGGGGTGTTAAGCTGTGTTATTATTATTCTATCTTACTGTCGCCCTTGAACCATTATTGAACCTGCATCCCAGAGATAACTGTCACTTAGAACTGTCTTAAACCAACACCTATATCTACAACGCCATGTGTCCACAATTGTACCATCTCAGTGTGAATTTTGTACATAAGCAATAAAGATGAGGACAATAGTTCGAACTAATCCAAATAATACGTATATTTATATTTCAATATTCATTCACTTCTCGTACAATAGGGGTTGGTATATATATTATAATATATATATATATATAATATATATAATATATATATATATATATATATATATGTATCACTGTTAATTATCTAATCTAATATATTCTCATCTATCTCAGTTATGTTTCTATCTATCTACCAATCTGTTTATATTATCTATCTATCTATCCATCTGTTCATTTATCTATCTATCACAATATATTTTATCTATCTATCTCAAATGGTTCTATCTATCTATCTATACTTCTATCTATCTATCTGTCAGTCTATCTATCTATCTATCTGTTCATTGTTCTGTATCTATCCATCCATCCTATCTCAATATATTTCTCTCATCACAAATTTTTCTATCTATCTACTGATGCTACAGTATTGTTAATATGTAATATAAAACAGGAAAACACTAAATTTGAGACGTGTACACATAAGCGATACAAAATTCATTAACGAATATTCTCACTGGAAAGAGACCTTTCTAATATTCTAGTGTCGTACCTATTAATTAACGTACATATTGTAACAATGTTGGTCTGTAAAATCAAATTGTTTCTTTATATAGATATTACGAGAATATTCATTAGTGAGTTTTGAATGAAAATGAAAATAAAATGTAAAAGTCTAAAGAAATAATTCATGATGATAAATGAAAAAAGAAAACAGAATTTCACCAGTTGTTACGTTATCGGTTATGTCTATAAGATTTACTTAATTGATTTGGAACACGAAGGAAAAAGGGGAATCAGTGAATTGAGTTGAAATCTCATGAATTTGACAAAACAAGTTGATGCACAATAAAAATTGCCCATCTAAAATCTATAAAATGTGTGTCAAAAAACATCGAGTTTTTGTAAGTTTGACACACCTTGTATACTGAAAATAACGTTCCATTCATTGTTTTCATTTCTATCTTGGTAAATACAGCTTCAACCTAGCACTTTTAAGATAGCACATGTATTCTGAAGGAAATTAACGTTCCATTCATTGTTCATTTTCTATCTTGGTAAATGCAGCTTCAAAACTGGCACTTTTATGAACCACTTTGTTATTCTGAAAAATTAACGTTCCATTCATGTTCATTTCTATCTTGGTAAATACAGCTTCAAACTCAACACTTTTATGACACACTTTGTATTCTGAAAAAATTAACGTTCCCTCGTTGTTCATTTCATTTTTTGGTAAATACAGCTTCAAGACTCCGGCACTTTTAACATATAGTTGTATTCTGAGAAATTAACGTTCCATTCATTGTTCGTTCGTATCTTCGTAAAATACAGCTTCAAAACCTCGGCACTTTTATGACACACTTTGTTATTCTGAAAGAAAAATTTACGTTTCGCATTCAATTGTTCATTTCTTCTGTGGGAATACAGCTTCAAACTCGGGCACTTTAGGACACATCTTTATATCAATACTCGTGTTCATTATTTATAATACTATTATCCTTTTGCAACTCCTCAGGTTAAAAATGAGAATCGCAAATCGTTCCTGGAGAAAATGCAAAATATTTAGTAGCCGATTGCAGCAAGTGCAGTAAGTCTTCAATGTCTTCCTCAGATTTCTAGATCCTCCATCTTTTTTCCAAGTTCACCAACCTACAATTGGTATCACTTACACTCTCTCATAATTCCAACAGCTTTTTCAATTTCTGTGGCAAGGTCGCCAGGTATTTATCCATCTTTTCAAATTTCCTCAGCTTCACCCTTTGATCTGGCGTTTCTCCTTTTTTTTTTGTTAATCAACACTAGGTCTGGGTCTCGGCTGGGATAGGGTGATTCCGTCTCTATCTAAAGTCCCAGAGAATTTTATGCGTTTCATTCTCAAAAACAGATTCTGGTTTATGCATATACCATTTGGTTGTATTGGTCAAAGTTAATTTTTGCATAATTCCAGTGGAATCACCTCCCAACCCAGTCTGCCTAGCTTTTGTATTCCCGTTGTGGCTAGTTTGCTACAGCTCACTAATACAATGGTTTAACAGTCTCATCGCTGTCACTGTACAGTCTACATTAGCTGATTTGTTGCGTCCTTATTAATTTTTTTGTTTGATATAATTCGTTCTCATGACATTATTTGGTGCAGCAATTTTAGTGATTCTGTTTCTCTTTTGGTATTGTCCCTTTTCTTAACCATGTCCAAGTCCTTTTTCCGTTGCAACCTCTCCGATTTGTCGTTTGAAGTTCCATAAATTGTTTTTCTCCCATCTTTGTTTCTAAGTCTTTGTTGATTTTCTGTTTGTTCCATCTGTCCACTCCTCCTACTATTGTTAGCCGCCATAAGTAATTGTCTTTGCTCTTTCTTGTGTAATGCTTCAAGTTGGTTGGATTATTATTATTGTTATTATTAACGCTTACCTTTTGAGTTTTCCACATCAAGTGTTAGCTGATGGGTCTTTCACATGGAGTCTGAGTGAACAGCAAGTCTCCTCAGGTCTCCAGGACTCTTCTGAGTATTCTGGAAGATTGCAGCAGTGCAGTGTTCTGAATGGTTTCAATCTTCCTCTGATTTCAAACTTTTCCAACCTTTTCCAAATCCTTGGGCTGTTCCAAGTGCACCAACCACAATTGGTTCACTTACTTTCATATTCCTGGAGACCTGAGGAGACTATGCTGTCACTCAGACTCCAGTGAAAGACATAGCTAACACTGATGTGAAAACTCAAAAGAGCTAAATAATAACAATATATAATCGCAACAACTGAAGATTAACAAAGAAAGAGCAAGACAAATTAACTTATGGCGGTAACAAATAGTAGGAGTGGCAGATGGACAAACATGAAAATCGAACAAAGACTAGAAAACAAAGATTGGGAAGAAACAATTATATGGACAGACTTCAAACGACAAATCGGAGAGGTTGCACACGAAAAGACTTGGACATGGTTAAGAAATACGGAATAAACCTATAGTGTATATATCTATAATCAACTATATTCTGCACAAAATAAGTGTCATGAGAAGAATAATCAAAGCCAAAAATTAATAAGAACCAACAAATCAGTAAATGCTAGACTGTAACAGTGACAGCGATGAACTTAAACCATTATTAAGTGAGTGTAGCAAACTAGCACAACGGGAATACAACAGCTAGGCACGACGTGGGTGCGGAAGGTGATCCACTGGGAATTATGCAAAAAATTTAAACTTTGACATACAACAAAATGGTTATTGCCATAAACCAGAATCTGTTTTTGAAGAATGAACCATAAAATCTCTGGGACTTTGAGATAGAGACGGATCACCCTATGCCAGCCAGGAACAGAACCTAGTGTTGATTAACAAAGAAAAAAGGAGAACGCAGATCAAGGGTGAGCTGAAGGAAATTGAAAAAGATGGATAAATACCTGACCTTGCACAGAATGAAAAAGCTGTGGAATATGAGAGTGAAAGTGAACCAATTGTAGTTGGTGGAACTTGGAAAAAAGACGGAAAGATCTAGAAATCTGAGGAAGAATTTGAGATCTACTGCACTATGCAATCGGCTTATTTTTGCATTCTCCAGGACGATTTTGGACGATCTTCATTTTAACCTTGAGGGAGTTGCAAAAGGATAATAGTATATAAATAATGAACACGAGTATGATATACAGGAGTGTCTAAAAGTGCCGAGTTTTGGAAGCTGTTTTCCAGAAATAGGAAAAAAAAAGGAAAACAATGATGGAACGTAATTTTTTTCAGAAAACAAAGTGGTGTCATAAGCTGCCGTTAGTTTGAAGCTTGTAATAGAAGATAAAACGAAACAATGAATGGAACGTTAATTTCTTTCAGAAATACAAAACTATATCGTAAAAGTGCCGAAGTTTGAAGCTGTATTTACGCGAAAATAGAAAAGAACAACGAATGGAACGTTAATTTTTTCAAGAATACAAAGTGTGTCATGAAAAGTGTTTGAAGTTTGAAGCTGTATTTACCAGATAGAAAATGAACAATGAATGGAACGTTAATTTTTCAGATATACAAAGGTGTCATAAAGTGACAAAGTGAAGCTGCATTTACCAAGATAGAAATGAACAATGAATGGAACGTTAATTTCCTTCAGAAGTACAATGTGTATCGTAAAGAGTGCTGAGGTTGAAGCTGTATCCAAGATGATAATGAACAATGAAGGAACGTTAATTTTTTTCAGTATAAAGGTGTGTCAAACTTACAAAAAATCCGATGTTTTTTGAACAAACACATTTTATAGATTGTTAGATGGGCAATTTATTTGTGCATCAAACTGTTTTGTTCAATTCATGAGATTCAACTCAATTTCACTGATTCCCTTTTTCCCCTTCGTGTTCCAAATCAATTAAGTAAATCTTATAGACATAACAGATAACGTAACAAATGGTGAATTCTTGTTTCTTTTCATTTAATTCATTCATGAATTATTTCTTTAACTTTTACATTGGTATATTTTTCATTTTCATGTCAAACTCACTAATGAATATTCCTCGTAATATCGTATAAAGAAACAATTTGGATTACACGACCACATTGTTTACCAGATAGTACGTTAATTAATAGGTACGACAAGAATATTAGAAGGTGTCTTTTCCAAAGTGAGGACATATTCTAATGAATTTTGTATCGCTATGTGTACACGTCTCAAATAATGTGCTTTCATGTTTTATACATATTAACAAACTGTAAACATAGATAGATTAGATAGAAAAAATATTGTGATGGAGGAGAATATTTGAGATAGAGTGGATCGGATAGATACAGAGACAATGAACGATAGATAGATAGAAGACTGACAGATAGATAGATACGATAGATAGATAGATAGATAGATAGAAACTATTGAGATAGATAGTAAAATATTATTGTGATAGATAGATAAGAACAGATGGATAGATTAGATAGAATAGAGTAAAACAGATGGTAGATAGATAGAACATACTGAGATAGATGAGAATATATTTAGATAGATAAATTAACAGAATGATTACATATATAATAATATATATATATATATTATATATATTATAATATATAATATATATATATATATAATATTACAACGCGCCCCCTATGTTTTTTTTTTTTTTACCCGGAGAAGTGAATGAATATTGAAATATAAATATACGTATTATTTGATTATTCGAACTATTGTCTCATCTTTGTGCTATATGTACAAAATCACACTGAAGAGTACAATTGACACATGGCGTTGGTAGATATAGGTTAGTTGGTTTAAGACAGTTCTAAGTTGACAGTTATCTCTGGGAGGCAGGTTCATAATGGTCAAGGGCGACAGTAAACATAGAATGAATAAATAAGCAAGTTAACACCCCTACACCAACTATGCTTAGCGGAATAGAAACAGGCATACCCCGTGAAATTGAATAAAGGGTTGAGATCAAAAAGTTCCGTAATGTATTATTATTAAAAAGTCTTAAAGTTAACCAAATTTTAAGTTATTGATGATTTCTGACTTGCAAATTTTATTGATGTTGTAGTTTGTTCTAAGGCAAAAATCCAACTATCTTTTTGGTACAATAATGTAAAAATTAGTGGTAGGAAAGGAATCCTAATCAAGCTAAAGGCAACCAGCCAAAAGAAGACTTCAGAAATTGACAGACCTTCCAGAAACTTTTCGGGGAACCCACTAAAATCCATGAGAAAATAACACCAAAAATCATAGATAGACACAAGAGCATAAAACTGGGGAATCTTACAATAGAAGAACTCCAACAATCCTAGAGAGAACTAAAAGGTAGAAAGCAGTAAGGTCTTGAAGAAAATACCGCGCAAAGGTATGTTAAGGTGTGGAAAGTCAATACAAACTGCTTAGGCTATCATTCTCTATATAGACAAAATAAGATAGATAAATGGACAAAAGGATGCATCCTCCATTCCCCAAAAAAGGAGACCTAAAGGAATCGCTAAAAAAACTAGAGAGGCAAATAACCCTTACTGCTATTCAGCTAAAGATATATAATGCCTTACTTCTTATCGCATCCGAACCCGAAATAGAAAAAATCTAGGAAAAAACCGAAAACGGATTCCGCAGAAAATCAATCTACAACCTCTCAGATCATGACTGTAACGACGGATCATAGAAGGGGTTCGAGCAAAGAATCTAGAGGCAACTCTACTAATACGTAGATTTCCCCAAGGCATTTGATTCCATACACAGAGAGAAAATGGAACAAATACTATTATAATATGGTCTCCCAAAGAACGGTTGCCGCTCTAAGATGCTCTACAAAAAACACTAAAGCAATGGTACGCCTCATCCTGATAGTAACACAGATTTCTTTGACATTGCCGCTGGGAGCCCTACAAGGAGATACATAGCACCATAATAATTTATTAAGCCAAAAACTAAGTCCAATCCAACATCCATTAGATACCAAAAAGAAAAAGGCTGCACATTAAGAAAGGCAAGAAACAGGCGATATCCTGCCAGTCACAGATGCGGAAATAATGTTGATGCCTCCGCACTTCTTGCAGATACACCGGCACAGGCTGATCACTATGCATGCTTGGAGAGGTAGCAAAGAACATCGGCCTCTATGTGAATCTCCGATAAAACTGATTGCAGAGTTCAAAAAGAAAGGAGACAATCTCCACACTTGACGGTAA
>CM042156.1:50117483-50122888 GCA_023376005.1 Doryteuthis pealeii | reverse complement strand
AAGGGATTTTATTATGAAAATGTAATAGAAGTAATTTAACTATGAAATGAATTGGAAGTGGTTTCACTATGAAAAATCCATTAAATGTAATGTCATATTAGATGCATTGAAATTGACTCTACTATAAAAATGAACTGAATGTGATTTCATATAAAAATCCATTAAAAGTGATTTTACAATGTAAATTCATGGGATGTGATTTTACAATGAAACTAGATCGGAAGTAATTTACAATAAAAAACATTGAAAATTATTTCTCTGTGAAAATCCATTGGAAATGATTTTGTGTAGAATTTTGTTAAGGAAAGAGGAAGGATTTCTTTGTTTTAACTACTTGTTTTTTTTTTTGTTGTTGTTTTTTCTTCTTGTTATCCCGCCAAATTTCTATTGGGTCACATGAGAAATACAATTTTCAACAAAAAAAAATAGTGAAGGGATTTTGGAAAACTTAATGTACAGTATGATTAAAAGAAAATGATGATTTTTTAAAATTATAACAGTTATTCACTGTAGATAGGTTTCCTCTCCGATTTAAGTTGGAGATTAAAACTTTTAAATGAACAATTCTAAATGTGCTGCGACCAAGCGTGTGCCCATATATATGAAAAAAGGAACAATATTTAAAAAAATAAAAAATAAAGAGAGAAAAATAAAAAGAAGAAAAAAGAAAAAAGAGAAGGAACCGAAAATGAACTTGTTGTACTTCCCCATTAGGGTAAACACACTTGTGAGTGTATGTGTCATGAGGGGACCAACCAACCTCCTCAGGGCAACCTTGGTCATTGAATTGGGCTGTGTTTGTTTTTTTCGTTTTGTTGCAAACAAATTTAATGATATTATGTTGACAAGAATAAATAAATATCCGACTATAACATGCCTTTTTATTGGGTTACAGTAACATAAAAATAGAATCATTAGATTAAAGCCTCGTATTTATTTGTTTTGCTTTGTTTATTGGTGATATTTTTTCTTGAAATCGTTTCTTTATCTCATCTTATATTCCATCTTTGGTTGGTTGGTTGGGTTTTACGGCATGTCAACTCTTGTTGGGTTATTTTATGCCAACCATCTTTTGTTATTCCTGATTACTTTTTTCTATACTTTACAAATTCTTCTGTTAGAACTCTGCTAGAAATTACACCATTTAATTCAATCCCTTTTAATTTTACTCGTTTAAAAACCGTCTTTTATTCACCTCTTATTTATAGTATTTATACTGAAATTAAATGCGAATAAATCAATAAAGATAAGTATTCATTAGTTATCTCCCTTAGGAGATGATGATGCTCATGATTGGTCTAAATAGATTGATTGAGTGATTTAACCGGCATGTTAATCCGTTTAGCGTTATATCCTGCTTACAGGTTTGGAATTGCACAATTGAACGTAGTTGTTTCTCAAAGGTTTTATGTTTGGGTTGGTTGGTTGGATTTACGGCATGTCAACCCTTTTGGGGATATTTTATGCTAAATGCATTGTTTTATTCATTTCTGAACTCAATTTTTAAAAGCGCATTTTAAATCGGAGAGGGTTGCCACATAAAAAGACGTGGACATGGTTAAGAAGAGGAAACCTCTAGAGAGAAACTGAATCACTAATAATTGCTGCCACAAAATAATGACGTAAGAACAAATTATATCAAATCTTATCAAAGCAAAAATAGATAAGACGCAACGAAACAGTAAATGTAAACTGTGAGGTGACAGAGATGAGACTGTAAATCATATATTTACTTATCACTCCTGGGAAAGTTCTGTATCCAATTATTCTCTCTGCATCTAATTAACCCATAGATGGAACCCTAACAGGAACTACCACTCCGAGTCAGGGTGGACCTGAGTTTGATAGTGATGAAGGGGTACTCCACACTCCCCAGAATTCCAAAATTGGAATTTTACCATCAGATGCAGTTTAACGTCATATAAAGAACACAAAAGACCCTCAACCACTGCCTTCTAACACATATGTGGTTTTATGTTAATATATATCGTCTATGAACAATCTTATTATAAAATAAGAAAAGTAAATGACATGCTACACAGAACAAATATAAGAAAGAAAGAAAGAAAGAAAAAAAGAAAAAAAGAAAGAAAGAAAGAAAGAAAGAGAGTATGAGAAAGATAGAGAGAGGGGGTGAGCGCGCAAAAGTGATTACGCTAATATTTCAATTGAACATAATGAAAAGAGGAAAAGAACGAAAGAAAAAAAAACAGAGTGAGTGAGAGTTAAATCAAGATTATTATACTTTTTTACATATCTAACTAGTTTTAGATATTGAACTAAAGTAGACATATCTGACGTTGTAACAATTAAATCATCATACTGTTGTATATCCACAGGTCCTGCTAGTAAAAATGAATCTACGTAGGAGATTTGTGATTTACCAAATATATTCCTGAATTATTTGTCTGATCTCAGTCGGTAGAGCGTTCGGCTATAAACCACAAGGTTCCTAGTTCGATACCGGTCCTCACCAACTTAGCGTATGAGTAGCACAGGGATCTGTGCCGTAAAGTAAGGAGCTGATGGTAGGCGTGGCGCTCCACCTCAGATGCTAAAAACAATCTCCTTGGTCTAGCGCTATTGAAAAGGGGATAGACTCCCTCGCTGACTGGCTGATACCGACTTTAGGCCGCCCCGACGACTTTACTTTACTATACCATAAGTATTCTGTTGTTTTAGCCCACAGACTAGATTGAACCTTCAGATGACACTGGTTTACAAATAAATTGAGGCAAGCTGTTTTATCCTAATTTGGGGGTGCTGAATTCAGATTGGAAATCCGTTTTTACTCATCATCTCTAGTTTTTTTAGATATGCATACTGTTTATTTTGTACACATACTGTACATAAAGGCGTATATGCATTCAGGCTTAATTTCTAATATTGTGTGACTTATGTCTTCCTTTTTTAGTTATTAAGCAAAAAATGTAAATGATAGCATTACTTTATGTATATATAGCAATATATCAAGACGGATTTTGGCAGTTAAGCGTAGCCAACACGTCTCAATCAACAGTCTGTAGTGCACTGGCCAGTAGTGCACTGGCAGTCAGCAGATCATCTAAGAAAACACATTACTAACTGTCTGCGGTACTATGAATTGTGTACATTCAAGTATATTTATTCCGTCAATGTTCTTTATCTATCCTGTTTGATCTGTAATAAGCTGCTGCAACGAATGAAATAAGCACGTATATACTCTGTATATACTAAAATGAGACTATTTAAAGACAGAAATCTAGAGGTGATAGAGCAAAACTGTTTATAAATCTGAATTCAGCACACCCAAATTAGTAAAAAAAACACCTATTCACATTCTTGCCTCAGACAAAAAATATTTTTTTGTAAACCAGTGTTATTGTCACTATTAAACTCTACCCTTGTATCCGTTGCGCCATGTGTCTAACTGGAAAATGCGCTCAGAATTTTTGGAACCTATAAACCTAATGCTCTTTTTACCTAAGTTATTTGTTTATATTTACTAGCAAATATATGCATCCTCCGGGTGCAAGTATTTAAGTTTTAATGTAATAAAATATCATATTAAATTAGAAAGACTAATGATACTAAATAAGAATGCAGATAAAAAGATTTGAAACAGAGGTGGGTATAATCGAAAAATAGAACAACTGAAACTTACTCTTCCATCACTCTCGTCTTTCATTGTTATTTTTTTTCTAATTTAAGTATTTAGTTAAAATAGGAAGTAAAGAATAATATTACAGTTATTTTTTCTTGTTAATGGATTTCATTTAAGATTCATTTAAGAGATTTTTGCTTACATTCATTAAAATAAAACCAAACAGTTGGAAATCAATAACACTGAGCACATATTTATTAAATTCGATTTTTTAATAACAATATGCAAATTAGCCTTCCGTTCACACTGTAAGCCAATACTTTGTTGTATCATAAATACAATTGCATGTTCTTAGTATGTAGATATGGCTAACCGTATTAAAATGTAAAACAATTTTATTAATAATTGAGGTTAAAATAAAAATAAAATCATTGACAATGTGATGTCAATAACTAAGGGAATTGTGACTTGAGTAGTAATATAGTTTCGGTTACAGACAGCAAAACACACAATCTCCATTATAATAAGATATATGATTTTTTTACCTTTACTCATATTGAGGTTTTTATATTGATAATCTAATCTAGCTTTTTTTATTACTGTTTCTCATATGGTATTCATCTCTATACTTGGAGTACTCAAGAGGTCACTATAACCTAACATATGCGCTGATTCTTTGAGACGTATCTTCTCGAATGTTATTCCCAATCGATTATCTTCATTTAATGAAGTGGATTTTGTCTTGGTAAATAATAATAAGTAAAAGCAATTTGTGACATTTGTAAAAAAATCTGACCTCATATTTATATATAATATCTATATATTAATATATCTATATATTAATACTCGTGTTCCTTAAAAGTACGACCGTTATCTTGCAACGCCCGCTGGAATAGAATGAGACCGTCCAAATCATCCAAGATGAAATGTAAACATGTAAATCCTGATTATCTGGTGTTTCTTATCCACGGAATATTTCTTTTGAGTCAGTTAAATAATGGACCATTCCGTATTTATCATAAAGGGGAGAAAAAGGACTCAGAAAAAATATAATAAGAAAGAAAGAAAGAAAGAAAGAAAGAAAGAAAGAGAATGGAGGAAAGATAGGGAGAGTGTGAGTGCTTTGAAGCGATAACGCTAATCCGTTTCAATGAAACATAATGAAAAAATGAAAAGAAAAAGGGAGGGAGTTAAATCTAGATTATTATACTTTTTACATATTGAATTATTTAGCAATAGTTCTTAAGTAAAGATATCAAACGTTGTAATAATTAAATTATCATACAGTGTTATATTCTGCTAGCATTAAAATATTGTCTTTACATTCACCATTTTGCTTTTAATTTTATTGAAATATTTTTATTCTTCTTCTATTCCCCATTCTTCTTCTTCTTCTTCTTCTTCTTCTTATTATTATTATTATTATTATTATTATTATTATTATTATTATTATTATTATTCTTTTTTACTGGCTTCTTCTTCTTTTTGTTCTTATTCTTCTTGTTCTTGTTCTTGTTCTTCTTCTTTACTGGCTTCTTCTTCTTCTTCTTCTTCTTCTTCTTCTTCTTCTTTACTGGCTTCTTCTTTTTGTTCTTGTCTTCTTGCTTGTTCTTCTTTACTGTCTTCTTCTTCTTCTTCTTCTTCTTCTTCTTCCTTTTGACTTCTTCTTCTTCTTCTTCTTCTTCTTCTTCTTCTTCCTTTACTGACTTCTTCTTCTTCTTCTTCTTCTTCTTCTTCCTTTACTGACTTTCTTCTTCTTCTTCTTTCTTCTTCTTCTTCCTTTATGACTTCTTCTTCTTCTTCTTCTTCTTCTTCTTCTTCT
>CM042156.1:50079983-50112483 GCA_023376005.1 Doryteuthis pealeii | reverse complement strand
TCCTTACTTTACCGCACAGATCCCTGTGCTACTCATACGCTGAGTTGGCGAGGACCGGTATCGAACTAGGAACCTTGTGGTCTCTAGCCGAACGCTCTACCTACTGAGCTAACCAATGTTGGTTGAGTGGCCAATTGACGGAATCAACCGGAAAGCGAGGTAATCTATCCAGTTTTCGCTAGACCAAGTTTTTTTCTAAGGTGGAGTGCCACATCTACCATTAGGTCCCCGCTTTACAGAATGGTTACCCGATCTATTCTACTGCTTGCGCTGAGTTGGTGAAGATCGGTATCGAATCATGAACCTTGCGATTCCTAGGCCAATGCTCTACCGACTGAGCTAAACCGGTCTCAGATTAAATGAGTGAAATCATAGAATGTCTCTGAAACTATCGTAGATTTTAGAGAATTATTTGAATGTTTTGAGATTTTATTTTTTCATGTCCGATTTTAATTGCGGTGCTAAATGCTTGAAGATTGTTAATGATAGAATCGCAAAGTGAAAATTCATTGAAACAAAGAAAATATCAAAGAGGAGAAGGAATTTTTATTAATAAAACAATAAAAATTCGGATCCGTTCTTTGTGTTTTGTTGTTTTGGATGTTTTCGATGTTCCGAGGATGTTTGTTGTCGGATGCACTGGACGGTCACGGGTTCAGCGATCAAAAGATCAAAAGAAAAAAAAAGGCCAAGAATAGGTTGGTGGGAAGAGGGGTCACTTGATAGGACTTGTCAGGAAAGGAAGGATCTCTTTCTTCACACACACACACACACACACACACACACATACATACACACACATAGTCTCTCTTTATCTGTCTCATCTCTTTCTCTTTCACTCTCTCTCTCTCTCTCTCTCTCTCTCTCTCTCTCTCTCTCATCTATATATCTATCTATCTTCCTATTCCCTTCCTCTCAATGTTTCTCAGTCGTATCTCTATCTGTCTCTCAGCCCTCTCTCTGTTTCTCTGTCCATCCCCAACCCACTCTCTAACACACACATACATATATTATCTCTCTCTCTCTCTCTCTCTCTCTCTCTCTCTATCTATCTATCTATCTATCTATCTATCTCTTTATCTGCCACATTCTTTGTCTTTCACACACACACTGTCTCTGTCTGTCTCTTTCCCTGTCTCTGTCATTCTCTCTCTATCTCTTTCTTTCTCTTTCTCTCTTTCTCTCTCTCTCTCTCTCTCTCTCTCTCTCTCTCTCTGTGTGTTTCTCTATCCATCCCCAACCAACTCTCTCTCACACACACATACATATATTATCTCTCTCTCTCTCTCTCTCTCTCTCTCTCTCTCTCTCTCTCTCTCTCTATGTATCTATCTATCTATCTATCTCTTTATCTGCCTCATTTCTTTGTCTTTCACACACACACTGTCTCTGTCTGTCTCTTTCTCTGTCTCTGTCATTCTCTCTCTATCTCTTTCTTTCTCTTTCTCTTTCTCTCTCTCTCTCTCTCTCTCTCTCTCTCTCTCTCTCTCTCTCTCTATCTATCTATCTATCTATCTCTCTCTCTCTTTTATCTGTCTAATTTCTTTGTCTTTCACACACACTGTCTCTGTTTCTGTCTCTTTATCTGTCTCACTCATTTTCTCTCTCTCTCTCTCTCTCTCTCTCTCTCTCTCTTACTATATCTCTCTGTATCTATATATCTATCTATCTATTTGACTCTACGCCCTTTCTCTATATGTTTCCCTAACCTCTCTCTATCTGTCAGCCCCTCTGTCTATCTGTCTCTTTGCTTACCTCTCCACCCCTCTCCTCCTCTGTCTGTCTGTCTGTCTGTCTGTGTCTCTCTCTGTCTGTCTGTCTGTCTCTCTCTCTCTCTCTCTCTCTCTCTCTCTCTCTTCTCAGAACAAGCTTTACCATTCTAAAACACAGCTGACGCTCATGGAATGTCGAAGGTTATTTAGTCAAAACATTTGGGATGTGAAAAGTCAACAACAAATAATCTGAGATTAACCAGAATTAATCGATAAACACAAATCTGAGCGTCTATTCTTTTTTTGTTCGCATAATTGTTAAACAAGTGTTTTTTTCTTCTTCTTTAATACTGTTGTAGAGTAGTGTTGCGTAGGGACCGGTCGGGTCGTAATAGTAATCGTTAGTAGTAGAAGTCGTCCTTAACTCGAAGGAACAACATACGAAGTCGTATAGTAACAAAAGGGTCGTTTATTTATTTCTTGGCTCGTGGGTTCTTTTTCAGCGTGAATGGAGATTTAGAGAGTAAGGTCAAGCTATTCTATCGTAAATCACGTTCATACGCGCTGATCGTTGCTGCCCTAGATATGTCACGACGGAGCTCCAACAAACACGTTCTACCCTCCTCGGGTCTGGCGAAAGAGAGGTCGAATTTTCTTTACTTCCGTTTGTGGTCCACTTCAGCTCTCTACTAGATGAACAGGCTCATAGCAATAACTTAGCCTACGATTAAAGTAGATTAACTCGCTGAATAAT
Organism: Doryteuthis pealeii; assembly: GCA_023376005.1. Classification (NCBI taxonomy): domain Eukaryota; kingdom Metazoa; phylum Mollusca; class Cephalopoda; order Myopsida; family Loliginidae; genus Doryteuthis; species Doryteuthis pealeii. The sequence goes on along the minus strand of CM042156.1, from coordinate 50,110,017 downwards.
ATCCAGACTGACTGTGTTGGCTATACCGAACTGACCCTCCTCTATTTAGTGAAATTTTTGTCTTGTTAACTGTTTGTACTTATTTGTTCTGTGTTCGTATGTATCCGTTTGGCACTTCATAAATGTATTACACACACCATTCTTTTGTGTATCTTTCCACCTCGCGATACAACAAAGACGATGGATTGGTAACTGCATTAACCCTTTCTGTGCAGAGAGCAACTCCATTCGATCCAATATACTTAATGCGTGAGGGAGAGATGCAACTTTAGTCCACATTACTTATAAATATTGGATCTTGTCCGATATACCCCGGCCCTAAAAAAATTGAAATAGATTATTTCGAGAACATCAGTAAGACAATCATTTCTATAAGTACCAGTGAGTAAAAAAATTCTTATGTACAACCTTGAGTGTGTGATGCAATTTTTAGTGTCGTAGGAAGTGAACCTGTCCACCTGAGTTCAAATCCAGGAAGAGTCTATTTTTATTTCACATAGAGCTAATACCCTGGCAAAGGTATGTATTCAACTACTCTCCTAACAGCTACGGGTAAATAGTAGGGCAAACTAGACTCTTTAACGTTGTTTGGGCAACCAGTCTAAGGAAAGGAAAACTCTTAATACAAACCTGTTAAACTCCGCTTAAGAAATTGACCTTGTGTTACATCCTACTCGTGTGGAGGGGTTGGGTAAATATATATATATACATACATATACACACACACACACACACACATATATATATATATATATATATATGTGTGTGTGTGTGTGTGTGTGTGTGTGTATTTGGGTAGCATTTTTCATTTATGCATGTTGAATTAAACAACAGATACATCTCATGTTTAACAATTTTATTTGCGATTTTTTCAAATTTTCTGACCAACTTTTTAATATTTGGGTGGAATTCGTGGATTAGTCCACCAAAGTTCAGGTCTCGGGTACTTTCTGCGCTTCGAAATTATATTAATGGATGTGGAGGCTGGAAGTAGGAGAATTGATAGGAAAAGTGTTATAGGCATTTTAAAATGTGAGTACTGCATTGGAAATTAATTTTATTTAAGGATGGTTTATATTGTTTTATGTATAAAGCTTCTAGTATTTGGAGTTTTTGTTTATTTATTTCTTTGTGCAGAATGTGTGTATTTTCCGTTAGGATATTTCGGTAATTAGAGTGGGGGCATGAATTTAATTTTATGAATGGATATATATATCCATCCATCCTTGAGTTTATATTCATCCACCGACGATCAAGATCCAACTATTTTTCCCTTGAATTTTTCAATTGCTTTCGCATCATTGTAATTGTGAAACTCCAATAAATTACTATCATTCCAAGAATTTATATTTCCATTTGTCTCTTTGCAGGAGTTTTCATCTCTTCATTATGTACGATTGAAACCGATTATTATCGCTTCCACGCGCTCATCCCTCTCTCTATATTTCCCTTATACTCTTTCTTTCTTTCTTAATATATTTTTCTTGGTAGCATGTCCTTTTTCTTCTCTTTCTTTCTTTAAAAATGGAATAGTCACTTTTCTTCCTTTTTTTAAAAGAATGGAATGGTCCATCATTTAGCTGACTTGACGACACTCAGAATAAATAGAATTCGGTGGATAAGCCACACCAGATAATCATGATTTACATTTTTGCATTTCATCTTGGACGATTTGGTCGGTATCATTTTTAACCAGAGGTGTGGCAAGAAGATAACGGTCGCACAATTAAGGAACGTATTATTATTATTGAAATAGTGGTTCTTCATTTAGTTTTTTATATCACAAAACCTTAAAAATATGCATGTTTAAAATTAATTTATTTTTGCTTAAAATTAATAACATTAAATACCGATGTGTTTTTTTTACGATTCGTTGATTTTACAAAATCTGATTTAATACAGTTTCATTTTTTGTTACTTCTATCCTTTGTTAAAATTAATTTGTATTTTTGCTTAAAATTAATAACATTAAATACCGATATGTTTTTTTTGACGATTCGTTGATTTTTACAAAAATCTGATTTAATACAGTTCATTTTTTTGTTACTTCTATCCTTTGTTAAAATTAATTTGTATTTTTGCTTAAAATTAATAACATTAAATACCGATGTGTTTTTTGACGATTCGTTGATTTTTATAAAAATCTGATTTAATACATTTTCATTTTTTTTGTTACTTCTATCCTTTGTTAAAATTAATTTGTATTTTTGCTTAAAATTAATAACATTAAATACCGATGTGTTTTTTGAAGATTCGTTGATTTTTACAAAAATCTGATTAATACAGTTTCATTTTTTTGTTACTTCTATCCTTTGTTAAAATTAATTTGTATTTTTGCTTAAAATTAATAACATTAAATACCGATGTGTTTTTTTGACGATTCGTTGATTTTTACAAAAATCTGATTTAATACAGTTTCATTTTTTTGTTATTTCTATCCTTTGTTAAAATTAATTTGTATTTTGCTTAAAATTAATAACATTAAATACCGATATGTTTTTTTGACGATTCGTTGATTTTTACAAAAATCTGATTTAATACAGTTTCATTTTTTGTTACTTCTATCCTTTGTTAAAATTAATTTGTATTTTTGCTTAAAATTAATAACATTAAATACCGATATGTTTTTTTTTGACGATTCGTTGATTTTTACAAAAATCTGATTTAATACAGTTTCATTTTTTTGTTACTTCTATCCTTTGTTAAAATTAATTTTATTTTGCTTAAAATTAATAACATTAAATACCGATGTTTTTTTGACGATTCGTTGATTTTTACAAAAATCTGATTTAATACAGTTTCATTTTTTTGTTACTTCTATCCTTTGTTAAAATTAATTTGTATTTTTGCTTAAAATTAATAACATTAAATACCGATGTGTTTTTTTGACGATTCGTTGATTTTTATAAAAATCTGATTTAATACAGTTTCATTTTTTTGTTACTTCTATCCTTTGTTAAAATTAATTTGTATTTTTGCTTAAAATTAATAACATTAAATACCGATGTGTTTTCTTGACGATTCGTTGATTTTTATAAAAATCTGATTTAATACAGTTTCATTTTTTTGTTACTTCTATCCTTTGTTAAAATTAATTTGTATTTTTGCTTAAAATTAATAACATTAAATACCGATGTGTTTTCTTGACGATTCGTTGATTTTTATAAAAATCTGATTTAATACAGTTTCATTTTTTTGTTACTTCTATCCTTTGTTAAAATTAATTTGTATTTTTGCTTAAAATTAATAACATTAAATACCGATGTGTTTTCTTGACGATTCGTTGATTTTTATAAAAATCTGATTTAATACAGTTTCATTTTTTTGTTACTTCTATCCTTTGTTAAAATTAATTTGTATTTTTGCTTAAAATTAATAACATTAAATACCGATGTGTTTTCTTGACGATTCGTTGATTTTTATAAAAATCTGATTTAATACAGTTTCATTTTTTTGTTACTTCTATCCTTTGTTAAAATTAATTTGTATTTTTGCTTAAAATTAATAACATTAAATACCGATGTGTTTTCTTGACGATTCGTTGATTTTTATAAAAATCTGATTTAATACAGTTTCATTTTTTGTTACTTCTATCCTTTGTTAAAATTAATTTGTATTTTGCTTAAAATTAATAACATTAAATACCGATGTGTTTTCTTGACGATTCGTTGATTTTTATAAAAATCTGATTTAATACAGTTTCATTTTTTTGTTACTTCTATCCTTTGTTAAAATTAATTTGTATTTTTGCTTAAAATTAATAACATTAAATACCGATGTGTTTTCTTGACGATTCGTTGATTTTTATAAAAATCTGATTTAATACAGTTTCATTTTTTTGTTACTTCTATCCTTTGTTAAAATTAATTTGTATTTTTGCTTAAAATTAATAACATTAAATACCGATGTGTTTTCTTGACGATTCGTTGATTTTTATAAAAATCTGATTTAATACAGTTTCATTTTTTGTTACTTCTATCCTTTGTTAAAATTAATTTGTATTTTTGCTTAAAATTAATAACATTAAATACCGATGTGTTTTCTTGACGATTCGTTGATTTTTATAAAATCTGATTTAATACAGTTTCATTTTTTTGTTACTTCTATCCTTTGTTAAAATTAATTTGTATTTTTGCTTAAAATTAATAACATTAAATACCGATGTGTTTTCTTGACGATTCGTTGATTTTTATAAAAATCTGATTTAATACAGTTTCATTTTTTGTTACTTCTATCCTTTGTTAAAATTAATTTGTATTTTTGCTTAAAATTAATAACATTAAATACCGATGTGTTTTCTTGACGATTCGTTGATTTTTATAAAAATCTGATTTAATACAGTTTCATTTTTTTGTTACTTCTATCCTTTGTTAAAATTAATTTGTATTTTTGCTTAAAATTAATAACATTAAATACCGATGTGTTTTCTTGACGATTCGTTGATTTTTATAAAAATCTGATTTAATACAGTTTCATTTTTTGTTACTTCTATCCTTTGTTAAAATTAATTTGTATTTTTGCTTAAAATTAATAACATTAAATACCGATGTGTTTTCTTGACGATTCGTTGATTTTTATAAAAATCTGATTTAATACAGTTTCATTTTTTTGTTACTTCTATCCTTTGTTAAAATTAATTTGTATTTTTGCTTAAAATTAATAACATTAAATACCGATGTGTTTTCTTGACGATTCGTTGATTTTTATAAAAATCTGATTTAATACAGTTTCATTTTTTTGTTACTTCTATCCTTTGTTAAAATTAATTTGTATTTTTGCTTAAAATTAATAACATTAAATACCGATGTGTTTTCTTGACGATTCGTTGATTTTTATAAAAATCTGATTTAATACAGTTTCATTTTTTTGTTACTTCTATCCTTTCCGAAGATTTAAAAATATTTTCATTTCTACTTTCTTTCTGCCCATCGTCAATTTCTTCTCTTCAAGCCAAATTATTTTTATTTTACATATCGCTAAGCGACATTTATCTTTCCTCTTCTCTTACACCGGCTTTCCTCTCTGATAACCATTTTGAACAGCCTTTCCTTTTGCTTTCACTCAATTATCTCCCCTTTTTGATCCAACACATCTGACTTCCATTTTCCCGCCTTTCTTATCAGCATTTCATTCGACCATTATTCCCCCATTGAAGAGACTTTTGTTTTCTTTTTTCTTTCACTCATTCAATCATAAGTTTTTTCAGAATTCCATATTAATCGGCTAATGTATCAAAATGATCAATTAACTTGCAATGTATTTAAGTTGACACTTTAAGAATTTTTTCAAGGAAAAGTGTTAAAAAAATATTTCGCTTCAAAATTCAACTGTTGAAAACCGTTCAACTATTTCAAAAAACTGAATAATGATTAACCTTCCATTCCATTTTAAATATCACCTTATTAAACCGCAAGAAATTAATTCAGAAAATTGTCAATTACAGTTTATATTTTTTTTTCTTAACTTTTTTTTATCATTGCGACCGAGATAAGGGAATTATTTTAGCAGACATTTTCACTTTGAAATACAAAATTTACATTTCATATCTTCAAGGAAAAAAGAAACAAAGAAAAAAAAGCCAACGTAAAGAAATGAATTTGTAATTTTTCAATTCGTTCCGTAAATTTTTTTTTTCTTTTTATCTATTTCCCAATGAAATCATTTTGGACTAAATATTTGATTTCTCATTGGTCGCGCATTTTGTATTTATTCTCTCTTGAATTAACATTGGCAACTGACATTATCATTTTATTCATTTGATTCGATTTAGTCTTTTTTCTTCTTTTCTTTCATTCCAATTTCATTCATTCTTATTCAGTCAATAGTTTAATAGTCATTAGACAAATCTGAAAGCAGTTGGTAAGTTCAATTTTGTTGGTGTGTGTTTTTTTTTTTGTTTTTTAATGGCACTAGCAAATATATGCACCCTCTGGGTGCAAATAATAAGTTTTAATGTAATAAAATACTATATCAAATTAGAAAGGATAATGAAACTAAATAAGAATGCAGATAAAAAGATTTGAAACAGAGGGAGGTATAATCGAAAAATAGAACAACTGAAATTACTCTTCCTTCACTCCCGTCTTTCATTGCTAAATTTTCCTAATTATCTATTTAGTTAAGATAGGCCAGTAAAGAATAAAATTACAGTTAATTCTTCTTGTTTAATGAATTTCTTTTAAGATTTATCCTCGAGGTATTTGCTAAATATTATTAAGATAAAAACCAAATTAAAAATCAATAATACCAATTACATATTTATTAAAATCAATCTTTTTATATCAATATGCAAATTAACCTACCAGCCCACACTGTAAACAGCTATTTTTGTTGTATATTTAAATACAATTGCATGTTGCTTGTATGGACATATGGTCAACGGTATTTATAATGTAAAACAATTTTATTAATGATTGAGATTTGAATAGAATAAAATCTTGGAGAATGTAACGTAAATAACTGAAGGAATTGTGACTTGAGTAGTGATATAGTTTCGGCTACAGACAGATAAGCACACAATCTCCATTATAATAAGATATCAAACTTCGTGGGTTACTTAATGCCAGATCTGTAGCAAAAGGCTACAGATTGGACTTAAAACCTCAAGGTTGTGAGTGCTGACTCGTGGTAAACAATTGTCACCTCTCTTGGTTGGTATGATACAGCCGGTGAGGAGGCATAAAAGCCAAGGCGGTTTTCTCAGGAGTAGAGTAATTACGTTTTGCTCCTGGAAGAACCGGTTGTTCGCATCAGTCTGAACGTTGACCCTTGCGACGAGTGACGACTTGAAGACCCGAAGGATTTTTTTAAAAATTCTACATCAAGCTATTTCTCCTTTGTCATAGTAATAATAGCCGAAGTAGTCTGCTGCAGAATTGAAAAGAAAATCCTTCGGGTCTTCAAGTTATCTCTCGTCTTAAGCGTCGTCGTCCGACGCAAACGAACAACCGGTTCTCCCAGTAGACATCAGTAATTACCGTCCCGAGAGAAACCACCTCGGCTTTTAAGCGCCCTCGTCAGCCGTACCACTCCAACCAACAGGAGTAACAGGACGCTTACCACGAGCCAACACTTATAACCGAAAAGTTATTGTAACCTCACCAGGTAACTCAATTCACCTCTCACTCCCCGCCCGGCTCTGATATTCTTATCACAAACGAAAACAACCCCCACCTCAAAATAAAACTTACTGGTTTGGCCGTTTTGGTTTACAAAGTAGCGAAGAATGACGCAAAGTATAACAGTGTGTGAGTGTTGGTCTTTATAGCGCAGGTAAACAGATATATATATATATATATATATATATATATATAATATATAGAGAGAGAGAGAGAGAGGGGGGAGAAATATAGAGAGTAGGAAACAGGGAGAGAGATATATTTATAGAAACATAGATAGCTTAGAGAGAGAGAGAGAGAGAGAGAGAGAGAGAGAGAGAGGAGAGAGAGATAGAATGAGAGGAGAAAAGAAAAAAGAGAGAATGAGAGGAGAGAGGGTATTCATTTTAATAGAGCAGACGAAACACACCCACATCCACACACACACACACACACACACACACATATATATATATATATATATATATATATATATTATATGCAAAATTGATCTTCGCGTATGCTTCTAAAATTTAGTTAAGAATTAATGTAAAAATTTTACATTAATTCTTAACTATATATATATTATATATATATATATATATATATATATATATATATATTAAGAGAGAGGGAGGGAGAGAGAGAGAGAGTGGGGGAAAGAGAGGGAGAAAGAGGGAAAGAGCTAATCAGTCTCTCTTGATCCTCGTACGCGTTGAACAAACGAACGTCACGCCCATTAGATCTATAATATCTGATTCCGTCACGTAAACTGGAAATTTCAATGCAATTTATTAGCTTCTCATTTCCTCCTTGTTATTCAAGTTCCGCTTTGATATTTCTTCCCAACTTCAACCAGTTTTAGCCTAAATCTCTCGAAGACTTTCGCTATCCAAACTTTCTTTTTCATATAGCACATATTTAGTCTACTCTATCCAATGCATATTCCTCTTCTTTGAAAAATCAGACACACACACACACACACGCCCATACGCACACATGAACATAGATATAATAGCACACGCATGCATGGGCATACGCACATACAATCTCTCTCTCTCTCTCTCTCTTCTCTCTCTCTCTCTCTCTCTTTCTCAAATCCTATACATCTCTTTTTCATTCTTCTCACCCGTTTTTCCATACCACCGTTTATGACACAGACAGCGGGTTTCACCGCCCGCCCCCTCTCTATCTCTCTCTCAATTCGTCCGTATCAGTCATCGGTCCAAGTAAGTCCTCTAGACGGTATCCAGTGTCAGAACTGAGCTGATGAATATAAGTTTATGCTAGTCAACCAACACTGAAGTGTCCACGTGTAAGGATTCCATAGGAGAACGTCACTTATGTGTTCGTCCTTAATTCTCTCCCAATGCGCAACATTGCTTCCAGAATTCATGCAAATCACCGAGCATCCTTTTGTACTTCCCATCTTGATAATCTCCCCTGATAATTTCCCCTGATAATCTCCCCTAATAATTCGTTAAAGTTCAAGTGCTTACCCCCCCCCCAAAAAAAAATAACTTAATCAAAACTAAACAAAATTATTTTGTCATAAAAAAGATTTCTATTGTAATCTAACAAAGGTTACGAAATAAATAAAAAATATCCAAACGCAAGTTGAAAATGAAATGGAATCTATATTTTTTAAGTCGACTGAGCAGCCTAAAGTCGGTATCAGCCAGACAGCGAGGGAGTATATCTCCTTTTCAATAGTGCTAGACCTAGGAGATTGTTTTGGCATCTGAGGTGAAGCGCCACACCTACCATCAGCTCCTCACTTAACCCTGTTACCGTATTCATGAGGATTGGGACATAGTCATTAATGTATATATGTAGGGGGATATAACACTCCCTTTTTAGATTTACTCTAAAATATTGTAACCTAAAAAAGGTTACTAAATAAGAAATAATCAAACGAAGGTCGGAAATGAAATAGAATCTTCATAATATTAACAAAGTACAATACTCGCTAGCGGCGTGAAAAAAGGTGAACCACTGCTAGTGGAATAAGACAACTCAATAATATTAAAGGATTTGGGAAGTTTCCCTTGTATCTCGTATTTCCAACAATTTCACAAGTGTCTCAAAATCGTCAGTGTCTCAGAAAAAGCAAATAGAAGAATATAAAACTGACCAATACTTTGCATCAGTTTTTCTTCAAAAACTTTTTCAGGATGTGGTGTGAGTCAAAAATGCTAGGATGATCAAGATTAGTTGAAATTACAAAAGTTATTACTATATTCAATTCAGCACTTTTTTCAAAGAACTTCCTCAAGATATCTTTATATATACAAATAGTCTTATACCATAATTGTACAACCGTTATTATCTTGCAACACCCTCTGCTTAAAAATAAGACCGTCCAACTAATCCAAGATGAAATGCAAATATGTAAATCCTGATTATTTGGTGTTGCTTCTCCGTCGAATTTTTATTTCTTATGAGTGTCGGCACCTTAGGTAAATAATGGACCATTCCGTTTTTATTATAAATAAAGAAAGGGAAGAAAATGGACCTGCACGAAAAAATACAAAAAAGAAAGAAAGAAAGAAAGAAAGAAAGAGAAATAAAGAGAGAATGGAAGGATAGAGAGAAGGGGGGAGCACACGGAAGCGATTACGCTAATCTGTTTTAATCGAATATATAATATAATCAATTTGATAATATAGTATTTTTATATAAAGGATGTCGTGTGAGCTCAATTTTGGCATAACTATCTCTCTCTGCCATTTTATATTTCCGCAACTTATCCAATCCTCTTTGAGCTTTTCGGACTTTTTTTTTTAATATTTAAAATTCTGAAATAATAATTATGGCTCAAAAGGTTTGCAATATTTCACTAATGTGAAAAACAGCTTCGGATGTATTTGCCGATGTTGTGAAGGTAACGAAACACACTGGACTGTAATATGCCAAACTTGCATGATACTCTCCGAGTGTTACTCACTAAATTTGCTTCCACGACTTGGTGTACCGACTCAGAATGTACGGTTTTACCTTATCTTGCCTGTTCGTGGGGGTTCTTGCAGCCTGTGTGATTTTTTAAAAACCACAGGTTTACTGTACTGTAATTAACTGTACCTTCACCCTTTGCCCAACGAATATTTAGAAGGGGGGAAATATATGGGGCGAAATAGACCTTCGAATCAACTAGCTCCCACCGAAGGGGAACCAAAAACAAGCGAGTTCTCCGTCTTCTCACAAGCCAGACCCTCTGTTGGCCAAACAACATTCTTCGTTTAGCAGCTAAAATTCCGTCGTCGTAGTCGAAATAATGCTTTAGCAGTTCAAAATCACATTTCCTATTTAGTTTTGTTTCTGTTCGACTAAAATCCCATTTCTTTACTGAAAAGCGCTTCGTCGCCAACTGCTTCTGCTTTCTACTGCTGCTGACGGCACAGCGCTCGACTCACTATACATTTTATGGCATATTAGCCAAACATCCGGGCACATCTGTCGAAACCTCGCGTCCGTCCAGTGTCCCAAAACGCATTTGTTTTTGCAATGCGGGAGGACGCGAGTTCGATCCCGGCAGTCAAGACAAGTCTTGCTCCTTTTTTCCTTTCTCGTTTTCCGTCACAGGTTGCGTACTGTTAGCAACTGGAGTCCTTTGTTTATAAAATGATCTAATTAGGCATTAAATAACCCGAAAAGGGTTGATATGCTCTTAAAACAACCAAACCAACCAACTAACCAACCAACCACCATGCTAACGCATTCACCAGATGAAGTGACTTAATAGTTATTTTCTAAGCTTCCGCTTAGTATGTGGGCACATCAGTGAGAACTGAACTCACTAAAAATGGGCTACTAATCGAGCTTTTTTAACTATTAAAGCCACGAGGTGCTCTTTATTTACTAAGATTCGTTTACTTGTGGCACAATGACAGATGTTACAGGGCACCTAGAGAGATTTAAACTCACAAAAATAGTCTGCTAATATAGCTTGCTAACTATTAACCCACATTTACAGTGAAGTCACATTGAAAGCAATAGTTTTTGCTAGATCTCCAAAGTTAAGCACCGATGAGCTTGTTTAATACTTAGATGGGTGACCATTTAAGCAATAGCAGGTATAGTAAGCAACTTGATATCAAAATTCCTCGATTCAATAATAAATGACTTAAAAAGATTTGATATGCTAACCAAGGTTAAAGAGCTCAGTCGGCCCTACTATTTATCCATAGCGGTAGGGAGAGTAGGATTCTTACCTTTCCCAAGGGTATTTGCGCTAAGTGAAATGCAATTACCACGTCCAAGATTTGAACTCAGGACGACGAGTCCATTTCCCATGACTTTAACCATTACACACTCTCTCTCTCTCTCTTCTCTCTCTCTATATATATATATATATATATATATAATATATATATATATATATATATATATATATATATATATATATATATTATATATATATATATAATAAAAAATGTGTTTTCAAATGCCTTTAAAGTAATAAAGAATTCATCATTCGCATCTGATGAGTCGGGAGAGTTAGACACTTTGTCTAAGCTCCCTGAAATAGACTATAATGCTATATCTCTAAGTTTTGTTATTTCTTTACTTATATATATATATATATATCAGCCAACCAAAATATTGCAAAAATGTTGCCACTCTTTTTTTACTTTCCTATTTCTCTCTTATTGCGATGCTCCCGCAATATCTACTTCAAACCATTGTAACCTTCTCTCTTTTTGATAATATATTGAGATAGATTGATAGATACATAGATAATGAACAGAATTATAGATAGATATGAGCAGATATATACGTTGAAAGATAAAGAAAATGTAGTATGGATAAGAACTATTTATTAAAATGCCGACACTTGTTTCGACCAAGAGTTTATCCTTGTATACAATGTATCCCATTTAGTATTATTTTAAATAGGATAGAATGTATATAAGGACAAACTCTTGGTCGAAGCACGGGTAGGCATTTCAATAAATAATTTTATCCATACAACGTTTTCTTTTCATTTATCTTTCAACATAATTGTCTGATTCACTTCCATTTTTCTAACTAATCCAGCTATGGATAAATAGTAGGACCGACTGGGCTCTTTAACCTTGGTTAGGCAACGGGTCTAGGAGATGGAAAACTCTGAATTCAAACCTCATGAACTCCGCGTAAGAAATTGACCTTGTATCACATCCTGCTCGTGCGGAGGGTTTGGTATATATATATATATATATATATATATATATATATATAGAGAGAGAGAGAGAGAAGAGAGCGAAGGTATGATTATTTCTATCTTCATGTACCCTTTTTCTCTCACTCTTTCTTTCTTTCTTCCTTCCTTCCTTTCTTTCTCTCTTCTCTCCTCTCTCTCTCTCTCTCTCTCCTCTCTCTCTCTCTCTCTCTCTCTCTGCTACGCACACACACACACACACATACACACAATATCTACCTATCTATCTATCTATCTATCTATCTACCTATCTATCTGTCTGTCTAACGAGCCATTCAATTGTTCCGTATTGTCCTGAAACAAGTGATTGATTTTCGCTACTAGAAGAATATCGATTCATTTTTACTTTTTATCAATAAAATATATAAAAAATTCTGAATTAATAAAAAATATTTCCTCTTTTGAAACATAAGTGTGAGTAAGACATTTCCCTTTGATTTCAAGAAAGATTCTTGTTAGATATTCTAAGATGTGCCAAGTTTCTATTTTATCAGATCTTCAACTTCGCATGTGATTGCGTACATACTTCATTTCTTTTTTCAAACTCATTTTTTTCAAACTAAATTTCTTTTTTTAAAAACATTTTTTCAAACTCAACAAGTACTACCGCATCAAATCAGAATGGACTTGGGAGTAATGGTGATGAAGGGGTACTCCACATTCCCCAGCGCCTCAGAATAGGAATTTCACCATCAGATTGAGTTTAACGTCTTACACAAAATACTAAGACCTTCAGACACTGCCTTCTAGCACATATATGATAAAAAGGTTTGGGGCTTTTCTTGTGGCAATAGGGTTGGGAAAATTATATAGGTGCTAGGGCTTAACGTTACCAACCGATTTATCGAAAGCATCATCTCGGACACCCATCTACTCTGAGTTGTTAAGTATCTGGTCGGCATCCTAGGTTCCAGATGTAATAAGTAAGTAAGCAAGCCAATAAGAATCCGGTGTTAAAGTATTCCTTGTAAGTCCTTCGTCCAAGAGAATCCAAATGTCAATGAAATAAGCTCAGAATATTGTCTCTATTAATACAGCAGAAGCAGCAGCAGCAGTGCCAGTGATTGGACAATAGAAATGCCTTCGGTGGTCACGTGGTAGTCAACGAGTCTATATTTAGGAGTAACCATTTGCCCCATGCCTTATATCATAAATAATTCAACATGAGTAAAGGTCAAAGTAGAGTGTTGCATATCATGAACGGGTCAGCCAATAGGATTCCATCCTTAAACCTTACGGATCACCGACCATTGCCAACAGGTGACCCCATTGGGGGAGTCTTATTCCTCTGCATAGGTTGCAGTTTGTGTATTCTGAAGCCGCATCCGAGATGGCCACGCACAGGAATATCTGCAAGGGTTATGGGATTAAAATATGGAGATATGGTATGAATACAAGCCGGAAACGGCAATTGAGATGTCAGCATCTTCTGCGGTGGAGCGTATCCGTCCCCCAGGGACGAAGAACGAATGTCAAGAAGCCCGACGTCATTATCAGAGAAAGAGAGAGGGATAGGTGTGTGTCTATTGACATTACAATAACATGGAAATGAAACATGTGAATGAAACACCTCGTTGAACGTTAGAGAGATGTCCAAGTTGAAATGAAGAACAAGAAGAATAACAAGAAGAGATGTGCTATGACATCAGCCGAGTGCGGCCACTGAGAATAACGCTATTGCGATCCTATCTGAAAAGCCCATCGACACTGCCAAGTGAGATAAAAGCCGACAAGCCTTTTATCGTTATCAAAGACAATTAAAAGAGGTGCATGCAAATTCATAGAGTAGGTTCATGTAAAAGAATCATTTTCTCCGTAAAAGTTACTGAGAAACTGCCAAGCATAAAGAACTAGACACAGAGATTAACGGGATGTGGTGAGTGAAGACTGAAATAATACCAGTGGTCTTTGGAGCACTATGATTCCTTCAGAAGAGAAAGTAGAGAAACTAAGCAACCGAATCATAGAAATTTGGCCAACCTAGAACATCTGCCAGATGAAGGAATTGCGTTACATCTTGTCTATAGTGACAAGGGATTATTGTTTGAAGTTTGTTCAATACGATGCAAAACGGAAAACACGTTAGAAACAATACCAACACAACAAAAAACAACGGCAACATAAAATACAATAATAATAATAATAATAGAAAGGGAAACCTCAAAAGAGAAACTGAATCACTTATAATTGCTGCACAAAATAATGACATAAGGACAAACTATATCAAAGCGAAAATTGATAAGACCCAACAAAATAGTAAATGTAGATTTTGCGGTAATAAAGATGAGACTGTTAACCATATACTCTGCGATTGTAGCAAACCAGCACAACGAGAATACAAAACTAGACACGACTGGGGTGGGAAGGTGATCCACTGGGAATTATGCACAAAATTTTAGTTTGACCATACAACAAAATGGTATATGCATGAACCAGAATCTGTTCTTGAGAACGAAACGCATAAAATTCTCTGGGACTTTGAAATAAAAACGGACCAACTTATCCCAGCAAGAAGACCAGACATAGCGTTGATAAACAAAAAAGAAAGAACTTGTCAACTGGTGGATTTTGCAGTTCCAGCAGATCACAGGGAAAATTAAAAAATGGACAAATATCTGGACCTTTCCAGAGAACTGAAAAAGTTATGGAATATGAATGTGAAAATGATACCAATTGTAGTTGGTGCACTTGGAACAGTCCCAAAAGGATTGGAAAAGGGTCTGGAAAGTTTGGAAATCAGTGGAAGGATTGAAACCATTCAGAACACTGCACTGCTGCAATCTTCCAGAATACTCAGAAGAGTCCTGGAAACCTGAGGAGACTTGCTGTCACTCAGACTCCAGTGAAATACCATCAGCTAATGCTGATGTGAAAACTCAAAAGGAGTAAATAATAATCATGTCGCGCAAGTAGCACGGATATCCATGACAATCTCTCGCCAACCTTCCCTATCATTCATTGACCCTGGGAGTTCTTCTGCGCAGCAGCCAGCGTCCTTACATAATTGGTCAATGTAGGTATTTGCTAGTTGGCCCACACTAGCATGCCCATGTTTTGCCTTCCACCGGAGAACGTCACTTATGAGCTCGTATTTGCTTCTTCAGCAGTGTCCTGCATGTCTAGTCCGTCTTATTCGGATAGTTTGTGAGACTATACATCTGCTTCCTTGTGGGGTGCTGTTTCCACGACTTCTTCAAGACTACACGCAGCATTCTTGTGCAGCTCCCATCTAGCTTATTCTTAAGGCGCTTCGTTAGGGTCGAAGTGGTGCAGCCATACAGCAGTACTGATATAACCACAGCCTGGAAGAATTGCCGCTTTAGCTTGTCAGTCGGATCGGACTTCCATATGACTGTTAATTTGTTTATGGGCAATCATACCTTTGCTATTCGTGTATTAACATCGCTCTCTGTGGATGAGACATTACTACCTAGGTATGTGAATTGATCTACTGGATTAAGAGGCTTACCGTCAAGTGTGGAGATGTCTCCTTTCTTTTTGAAACTCATGAACTCAGTTTTATCGGAGTTCACATAGAGGCCGATGTTCTTTGCTACCTCCTCCAAGCTATGCAGTAGTGACTCAGCCTGTGCCGGTGTATCTGCAAGAAGTGCGAGGTCATCAACATAGTCCGCATCTGTGACTGTGCAGGATATCGCCTGTTTCTTGCCTTTCTTAATGTGCAGCCTTTTTCTTTTATGGTATCTAATGATGTTCGGATGACTTAGTTTTGGCATATTATAAATATATATGGTGCTAATGTATCTCCTTGTAGGGCTCCAGCGGCAATGTCAAAGAAATCTGTGTTACTATCAGGTGAGCGTACCATTGCTTTAGTGTTTTTGTAGAGCATCATTAGAGCGGCAACCGTTTCTTTGGGGAGACCATATGATAATAGTATTTGTTCCATTTTCTCTCTGTGTATGGAATCAAATGCCTTGGGGAAATCTACGTATAGTAGAGTTGCCTCTAGATTCTTTGCTCGAACCCCTTCTATGATCCGTCGTACAGTCAGGATCTGAGAGGTTGTAGATTGATTTCTGCGGAATCCGTTTTGGTTTTTCCTAAGAATTTTTTCTATTTCGGGTCGGATGCGATTAAGAAGAAGGGCATTATATATCTTAGCTGCAATAGCAGTAAGGGTTATGCCTCTCTAGTTTTTTAGCGATTCCTAGGTCTCCCTTTTTGGGGAATGGGAGGATGCATCCTTTTGTCCATTTATCTATCTTATTTTGTCTATATAGAGAATTGCATAGCCTAAGCAGTTTGTCATTGAACTTTCCCACCTTCCATACCTCTTGGGGTATTTCGTCAAGACCTACTGCTTTTCTACCTTTTAGTTTCTTTAGGACTTCGTTGAGTTCTTCTATTGTAAGATCCCCCAGTTTGATGTCTTGTTGTCTATCTATGATTTTTGGATGTTATTTTCTATGATTTTAGGTGGGTTCCCCAGAAGTTTCTGGAAGAAGTCTGTCAATTTCTGAAGTCTATCTTTTTGGCTGGTTGCCTTTAGCTTTGATCTAGAGATTCCTTTCCTACCACTAATTTTATTTACATTATCTGTACCAAAAAGATAGTTGGATTTTTGCTTAGAACCAAAGCTACAACATCAATTAAAAATTTGCAAGTCAGAAATCATCAATAACTTAAAATTGGTTAACTTTAAGACTTTTTAATAATAATAATTCACGGAACTTTGATCTCAACCCTTTATTCAATCCACGGGGGTATCCTGTTCTCATTCCGCTAAGCATAGTTGGTGTAGGGGTGTTAAGCTGTGTTATTTATTATTCTATCTTACTGTCGCCCTTGACCATTATTGAACCTGCATCCCAGAGATAACTGTCACTTAGAACTGTCTTAAACCAACACCTATATCTACAACGCCATGTGTCCAATTGTACATCTCAGTGTGAATTTTGTACATATAGCAATAAAGATGAGGACAATAGTTCGAATAATCCAAATAATACGTATATTTATATTTCAATATTCATTCACTTCTCGTACATAGGGGTTGGTAAATATATATATATATATATATAATATATATATATATATATATATATATATATATATATATATGTATCATTCTGTTAATTATCTATCTAAATATATTCTCATCTATCTCAGTATTTTCTATCTATCTACCAATCTGTTTATATCTATCTATCTATCTATCCATCTGTTCATTATCTATCTATCACAATATATTTTATCTATCTATCTCAATATGTTTCTATCTATCTATCTATCTATCTATCTATCTATCTATCTGTCAGTCTATCTATCTATCTATCTGTTCATTGTCTCTGTATCTATCCATCCATCTATCTCAATATATTCTCCTCCATCACAATATTTTTCTATCTATCTATCTATGCTACAGTATTGTTAATATGTATATAAACATGAAAGCACATAATTTGAGACGTGTACACATAAGCGATACAAAATTCATTAGAATATTCCTCACTGGAAAGAGCACCTTTCTAATATTCTATGTCGTACCTATTAATTAACGTACATATTGTAACAATGTTGGTCTGTAATCAAATTGTTTCTTTATAAGATATTGACGAGAATATTCATTATGTGAGTTTGAATGAAAATGAAAATATAACAATGTAAAAGTCTAAAGAAATAATTCATGATGATAAATGAAAAAGAAAAACAGAATTCACCAGTTTGTTACGTTATCTGTTATGTCTATAAGATTTACTTAATTGATTTGGAACACGAAGGGAAAAAGGGGAATCAGTGAATTGAGTTGAAATCTCATGAATTTGACAAAACAGTTGATGCACAAATAAATTGCCCATCTAACAATCTATAAAATGTGTGTCAAAAAACATCGAGATTTTTTGTAAGTTTTGACACACCTTGTATACTGAAAAAATTAACGTTCCATTCATTGTTCATTTCTATCTTGGTAAATACAGCTTCAACCTCAGCACTTTTACGATACACATTGTATTCTGAAGGAAATTAACGTTCCATTCATTGTTCATTTCTATCTTGGTAAATGCAGCTTCAAACTTGGCACTTTTATGACACACTTTGTATTCTGAAAAAATTAACGTTCCATTCATTGTTCATTTCTATCTTGGTAAATACAGCTTCAAACTCAACACTTTTATGACACACTTTGTATTCTGAAAAAATTAACGTTCCATTCGTTGTTCATTTCTATTTTGGTAAATACAGCTTCAAACTCGGCACTTTTACGATATAGTTTGTATTCTGAAAGAAATTAACGTTCCATTCATTGTTCGTTTCTATCTTCGTAAATACAGCTTCAAACTCGGCACTTTTATGACACACTTTGTATTCTGAAAAAAATTTACGTTCCATTCATTGTTCATTTCTATCTTGGGAAATACAGCTTCAAACTCGGCACTTTTAGGACACATCTTGTATATCAATACTCGTGTTCATTATTTATAATACTATTATCCTTTTGCAACTCCCTCAAGGTTAAAAATGAGATCGTCCAAATCGTCCTGGAGAAAATGCAAAATATATAGCCGATTGCAGCAGTGCAGTAGTCTCAATTCTTCCTCAGATTTCTAGATCCTCCAGTCTTTTTTCCAAGTTCACCAACTACAATTGGTATCACTTTCACTCTCATATTCCACAGCTTTTTCAATTCTGTGGCAAGGTCCAGGTATTTATCCATCTTTTCAATTTCCTTCAGCTTCACCCTTTGATCTGCGTTCTCCTTTTTTTTTTGTTAATCAACACTAGGTCTGGTCTCCTGGCTGGGATAGGGTGATCCGTCTCTATCTCAAAGTCCCAGAGAATTTTATGCGTTTCATTCTCAAAAACAGATTCTGGTTTATGCATATACCATTTTGTTGTATGGTCAAAGTTTAATTTTTTGCATAATTCCCAGTGGATCACCTTCCCAACCCAGTCGTGCCTAGCTTTGTATTCCCGTTGTGCTAGTTTGCTACACTCACTTAATACATGGTTTACAGTCTCATCGCTGTCACTGTACAGTCTACATTTACTGATTTGTTGCGTCTTATTAATTTTTGCTTTGATATAATTCGTTCTCATGACATTATTTTGTGCAGCAATTATTAGTGATTCTGTTTCTCTTTTGGTATTTCCTTTTCTTAACCATGTCCAAGTCTTTTCGTGTGCAACCTCTCCGATTTGTCGTTTGAAGTGTCCATATAATTGTTTTTCTTCCCATCTTTGTTTTCTAGTCTTTGTTGATTTTCTGTTTGTCCATCTGTCACTCCTACTATTGTTAGCCGCCATAAGTAATTTGTCTTTGCTCTTTCTTGTGTAATCTTCAAGTTGTTGGATTATTATTATTGTTATTATTTACTCCTTTTGAGTTTTCACATCAGTGTTAGCTGATGGTCTTTCACTGGAGTCTGAGTGACAGCAAGTCTCCTCAGGTCTCCAGGACTCTTCTGAGTATTCTGGAAGATTGCAGCAGTGCAGTGTTCTGAATGGTTTCAATCCTTCCTCTGATTTCCAAACTTTCCAAACCCTTTTCCAATCCTTTTGGGACTGTTCCAAGTGCACCAACCACAATTGGTATCACTTTCACTTTCATATTCCATAACTTTTTCAGTTCTCTGGCAAGGTCCAGATATTTGTCTATTTTTTCATTTTCCTTTAACTTCACCCTGTGATCTGCTGGCACTGCAAAATCTACCAGTTGACAAGTTCTTTCTTTTTGTTTATCAACACTAGGTCTGGTCTTCTTGCTGGATAAGGTAATCCGTTTTTATCTCAAAGTCCCAGGGAATTTTGTGCGTTTGTTTCTCAAAAACAGATTCTGGTTTATGCATATACCATTTTGTTGTGTGGTCAAAATTTAATTTTTTGCATAATTCCCAGTGGATCACCTTCCCAACCAGTCGTGTCTAGCTTTGTATTCTCGTTGTGCTAGTTTGCTACATTCGCAGAGTATATGGTTAACAGTCTCATCTCTATTACCGCAAAGTCTACACTTACTATTTTGTTGGTCTTATCAATTTTCGCTTTGATGTAGTTTATCCTTATGGCATTATTTTGTGCAGCAATTATAAGTGATTCTGTTTCTCTTTTGAGGTTTCCCTTTCTTAACCATGTCCAAGTCTTTTGATGTGCAACCTCTTCTATTTGTCGTTTGAAGCGTCCGTATAATTTTTTTCTTCTCATTTTTGTTTTCTAGTCTTTGTTGTTTTTCTGTTTGTCCATCTGCCGTTTCTTACTATTGTTGGCCGCCATAAGTAGTTTGTCTTTGCTTTTCCTTGTGTAATCTTCAAGTTGTTGGATTGTGGTTTCTACGCATTCCTCTATGTTGGCAAGACCTCTTCCCCCTTCCTTTCTTGACACATACAATCTATCTCTATCATCTCTCGGGTGGAGAGCCTTGTGCATGGTCATTAATTTTCTCGTCCTTTGGTCTATCTGTCTGAGTTCTTCTTTTGTCCATTTTAAGAATGGTCCTGAGTATCTTATAATGGGGACAGCCCAGGTATTAATTCCTTTGATCAGATTTCTGCTGTTAAGTTTCGTTTCTAGAAGTTTTCTAGTTCTCCTGAGATATTCTTTTTTAAAATTTTTATTTTTTATTTTTTATTATTATTATTATTATTATTATTATTATTATTATTATTATTATTTAGCAATAGCTCTTAAGTAAACCTATCAAACGTTGTAATAATTAAATTATCATACTGTGGTATATCCACAGGTCCCGCTAGTAAAAATAATTTTCCACAAATCGAATCTGTTAAAGAAAATACATATTTCTCTCCGACATATTCTTCGGAGTTCATTGACTTTCTTTCTTCTGGCTTGAATCTGATATATTAGAATTTTATGATAATTGAGATATGTTTAGTAACTAAGCATTAAAAGACGTAGAGACAATTCAAACAATGACAAATGCACTTATAACACGACATGCAGTAAAAATAAATCACGTTATAAATGTTCTTTTGCAAAAAAAGAAAAAGCAAATACGAGAATTTGTCTGATCTTCACCCTTCCCATCATGCCGTTTATCATTGACTTCCGCCATTTCGTTTTTATTCGTTCGACTTGAAACTTGGAATAACGCAAAGTTTCTCCTCTGTACGATTGGTTTATAGAAGCAGCTAAAGATTCATCGATTTACGGCTTTGTCTGTCTACACAGACAGAAAAAGGAATTAATTTTGGCGTAAAAGTAAAATTTCCACGCTTGGCCCATATATATATATATATATATATATATATATATATATATATATATATATATATATAACCATTAATATATTAAGTGTGCATAGATACAGACATACGCACATGTTAAAAAAACATAAATGCACGTGCATATATAAATGTATATATGTATGTGCCTTTACACTTTTAGTGTGTTCAGGCGTTTGTGTTTCCGCATGAATCAATTATTGCATATATACAAATATACATATATATATATATATATATATATATATATATATATATATATATTATAGTGTACAATACATTTAACGCGCAATCGTTACTTTTGGTTGCCAGGCAGCATGCTTTCTACCAGGCGCTTTGTCGTGGTGAAGGGTAGCAAGCATGCTGCCTAGAAACCAATGGTAACAATTGCACCTTAAATTTATTGTACACTATGATAAACAAATACAGCTCTTACGAAAGTAATTGAGCACTTTATTCTCAATTCTCCAATACTAACAAATGACGGTTATTTCCTATAACTCTAATATGATCAAAGGGGAACCACTCTTGACTGATAAATTATTTATTTATTTTCCCATTAAACTAACCCTAAATACTAACCCTAAACCCTAACCCTAACCTCGTCTTCTTTTTCATAGTAGATCAATAAATAAATAAATAAATTATCAGTCAAGAGTGGTTCTATTTTGATTATGTTAGACTTATAGGAAATAACCCAAAGGACTATATATATCGATTATATATATATATATATATATATATATATATATATATATATATATATATATTGATATATACTCCCTCCCTGTTTGGCTGATACCGAATTTAGACTACAGTAACAATTTTACTTACTACTTTATATATTACATGTAAGGTGAGAGACGACTATGAAATTATATACAAATATAAAATCACTCCCACACAGCACTTATATATGTGCACATATGAATGTATGTATGCAGTGATTCATATATATATATATATATATGGGAGTAAATATAGAAAATAAATCCGACAATATAAGTAGTGTTCCGAAAATATGAATTTAATTATCGATGTTTAAACATTTCGGTTCATTGTCATTAGAATATATCTTGGGGTGAAGAAAATGATGGATGTTTTTATAGATGACAGGAGATGAAAATCGTTTTAGTTGTGTAACTGTATTTGATCAGCGTTATATTTTTGAAAGGCAATTAAATTCATCCTATTTTCGGAACACTTGTTTTTTCAAATGTTCTTAATATATATATATATATTATATATATATATATTATATATATATATACTTTCTTGGGGTACCAAGGTGCAAGGAGATTCTAGGCTGGTCCTATTCTCTAACAGTAGTTTGTGTAGAGCTTCGGTTCCGTATGAGAGCTCAATGTTAAATTTTTATAAACAGAACAATTTAGAAAAATGACAAGAAAAATGCATTTGAAGAGTATCACAAATATTGACAAATATATATATATGCATATATATATATATATATATATATATATATATTGTCATCCACAGAAACCGTGTTTCGACGTATCACGTCTCTTCAGTGTGGCTAGACATATGCAAGCTACAGCCAGCCAGGGTGGAAACCAAGTCGATTCCTTATCAGTCGTGCTGCTAAACCATCTACAAACTTGAAGGGGTTTTTTTAAACGATAACTACACACATCTGTGTATATGTAAAGGCCACCATAGAGTGCTCCATCCGTTTTATAGGAGAGATGTATATGAATACTGTTTTTGTGCTGTAATTAAAACACATACAAATCTTAGTGTACAGAATCCAAGACATAATACTTCGTTTTAATGGCCGTCTCCACCGTGTAAGTGTCCAAGTCTTGGATCACAGAAATGGCTGGAAACTAATAGATAAATGTCAAAAATCCATTTGCATATTTCACTTATGTAAACAAAGTCCATTTTATTTTCCCCGTTTCGTAAAGATTACAACGATCTGTTAGAAATGCTAATTGATACTATAAAAACAACAACAAAAAAACCTCATAAAAGTAAACGAGATTTACCACGGAGTTTTGTAGATAAATATTTTGTAATTTGCATTCAAGACACTTAATGGATTTTTCGATTTGAACATTTTTATACTTTATACATATTTAGGCGCTCGTCGCATAACGGTTATCGACCCGAGTTTAGATCCACTCATGGAGACTGTGTTTTTCAGATACAACTAATACCATTAAAAAATGGTATGCATCCAAATATTCTCCCTCCAGCTATGGGTAAATACTAGTGCAGTGTGGGATTTTTAGTATTTGTACGACAGAAGAAGAAAATATATAAATTAGAATCCGTTAAAATTCGCCTAAAAGTTGACCTTTTGTCACATCATTCTTACTTATATCTTACTTATTCTATCTTAACCTTGAAAAACTGTGGAAAAATCTAGTTATTAATGCTTATATAAGTAAGTAAGGTCGGTGGGGTGGCCTACTGTCGGTATCGCTAGTGCTAGACCAGAGAGATTGTTTTTGCAGAGATGGGGCGCTACACATACCTTCAGCTCCCCACTTTACAACACAGATTACTTAATCTGTGCTGCTCGTATGCTGAGTTGCAATTCCTAGGCGGATACTCTACCGACTGAGCTAAACCAGTCCAATATCTATATAAATATGAATGTGTAATTTAATTAGACAAATAATATAATGGGGTACAGGTGTTAAGCTGTGTTAATTATTATTCTATGTTACTGTTGCCCATGACCAGGATTGACCCTACAACCTAGAGATAATTTGAGGTGAAATTTGATAATTAGTATTACTTGTATTATTCGGACTATTGCCCTCATCTTTATTGTTATCTGTACAACGTTTCGTCCGGTGTGCCCTCCGGCCTTTCTCAGGTATTTCTTGTCGGACTCGGGAACCTTCTTTTCGAACTCGAGAAACAATAAATGCAAGAAAAAATATAAAAAGAAAGAAACAATGAATGAATGAAAAAAAAGAAAAGAAAGAAAATCACTATGATAAAATAAAGGATGAGAGATAGTAAAGAAGAAAGAGTAAGAAAGAAGGAAAAGAAAAAAAAACAGAGAAAAAAGAAAAACATATATTAAATTATTCTGTATATTACTCTCATTCAACATAAACATATCGAATGTTTTGACAAATGTCATCATTTTATTTTACAATAAATTTAATTACATATGTAAAAAAGAAATCGAATAAATGGCATTTATATTTTGTTGCTTATAAATTTGTACCGGAACTTGGAAGGTGTTTAATTTTATGAAAATAGATTTAGTTTTTGAAATAATAAAAAGGAAAAACGTAAGCATTGTAAATTATCATAGTTCGGTGATAAAATGAGTTTTTTAAATTACAAAATTGAAGGTAAAATCGATCGAATTAAAAAAGAAAATCAGACAAAACTTGTAAATAAATTTCCTGTCGGAAAATTATAAACTCTCTAAAAAGCAAAAACGAATTGAAATAATAGACAAAACTGACTAGAAAAATGCATTTGAAGAGTATCAATCGTTTTAGGCGTTATTATAGCGAATGGAAATTTTAGCGATTGTTTGAATTTGTTCTTTTAAAAAATAAGTAAAAATAATTGCGGTGATACAAAAAAAGAAAAAAAAAAGGAAAAAAAGAAAGAAAATGAGCGCGAAAAATCGCCAGAGAAATTCAGTCATTTTTGCTTGAATTGTTGAACGCAAAATGAACAAAATTATTGAATGTGCAAACCTGTCGCTGGTAATTTTCATCGTCAGTGAAAATTCAATTGACAAAAGGAAAAATCTAAACACATTTGACAGATGCGTTTAAATAACGCATCCAAATAGTCAAATGGTGTACGCGTACCAAATACGATTGGAATCACTCAGATTTGATTCGAAAATTCGGATAATTTGAAGAGTGCACAAACCAACGTAGTACGGAATTTTGCTACTACTGTTTATGAGCAGTAACATTTGTGAGCTTATTATATATATGACTAAAGAAACTTTTGAAGGCACTTTTAGAAATAATGTTTTCAAGCAATTGCATTTTCGCGGAGAAGCTCCGCAAAATGTTTTGATGGCATGTCGTATACTGGAAGCATGTATATAACCTTATCTGGTATTAAAAAAACACAATCTGAACCTATGAACATTAATAGGTATTTCCCAATCCTCACATACCCTACCTATAAGCATTAATGGGTATGTCCCAATCCTCATATACCCTACCTATGAACATTAATGGGTATTCCCAATCCTCATATACCCTACCTATAAACATTAATGGGTATGTTCCAATCCTCATATACCCTACCTATAAACATTAATGGGTATGTCCCAATCCTCATAAATATGGGAATATTATGCTGACTGAGTATTCTCATACCATTAGCTGTGGTTTACCTTTTACGCCGCTGACGAGTATTGTATTTTGTTAATGTTATAAAGATTCCATTTCATTTCCAACCTCCGTTTGGTTATTTCTCATTTATTAACTTTGGTTGAGTTACTACAGAGTACGAAGTGATATTTTTATATCCGTATAATATGATTACGCTTGATTGGTCACTTTTCTCACTTTTCCATTTGATGATTGTTCTTACTTCATGAATATTCATAATTTGATATTTTCCTATTTTATTTTACCTGCTTTGCTATAGTAGCGTCGAGTATTTTTGGTAAACTTCTTTCGTTTAAAAATTATCATAATCATGATATCAGATATATTTATTTAAATGATGAAGTCGACTTTAAAACGTTTTGGTACTTTTTCAACCTTCATCGGAACATTAGAAGAAAAACGGTCTGTTGGCGGCTGGTTAGTTGGATTTTACGGCACTTCAACTCTTGTTGGATTATTTTATGCCGAAGACGTTTTGTGTTATTTATTTTTGGTGGGTATTTAATATTTTTTTAATCGAACTCAACTTTTTAAAACAATTTTTAAACTCATTTTTTTAATTTAATCCATAAATTGAACCCTAACAGATATTTCCACTCCGAGTCAGAGTAGACCTGGGAGTAATGTCAATGAAGGGGTGCTCCACACTTCTCAGAGCTCCAGAATTGGAATTTCACCACTAGATGCAGTTTAACTCTGGGTCAGAGTGGACCTGGGAGTAATGGCAATGAAGGGGTACTTCATAATCACCAGAGCAACAAAATTGGAATTTCACCATTAGACGCAGTTTAAAGTCATTTACCCAGGACACGAAAAGGTGTATATAAGTGGGTGTCTACTCAAGAGTGTTACTAGTCATTTGAATGAGTTAGAATCTCATTGAAAATGGCTTGAAAAAACGGGAGTATATCTTGTTATACGCTTATATACAAGATAAAAGAGAAAAGAAGGGAAATGTATGGAAGATCAGATTGATATATTTTACTGTATGAATAAAAAAAAAATATTGCCAGAGAAAAACATGTCTGATTTTCCAAACTATTCCGTTTTACTCATATTGTCGAATTTCATTCCAAACATTATCTCGCAGATAAATATGTTGGCGTATTTACTTCACACCAAATATATTCATGTTTGATATAACCTTCTTCCATGGGAATGAATTTAATTCAGTGTTGAATTTTAATTATATATATTGAATGTTATTAAAATTAGTACTAGTGTGTGTGTGTGTGTGTGTGTGTGTGTGTGTGTGTGTTTGTGTGCGTATATATGTTTGTGTATGTGCATTTGACGATAACATAATCATGTTTATTAATTCAACAATGATTGCTTTCTAGTCCCAACTGACAATGAAAATAATCGCCATTTTACTTTGGTAAGTTTGGTAGACTTAGTGTTTTCGTTGGGGGAGAAGAATTGGAAACGTTCAAATTTGACTTCTCTTCTGACTTTAACAATAATTGGGTCTGGGGGCCAAACAATTCTCAAATATAATCTAAAGATAAATGAATATGCTCTATATTATCTATTTATAGTTGTTATTCCCAGTGTTATATATATATATATATATATATATATATATATATATATATATATATATATATATATATATGTGTGTGTGTGTGTGTGTGTGTACGTTGGTGTGTGCACTCGTGAGCGTGTGTGATACATACAGACATATGCCCAAACACAAATAGATACAAAAACTATACACACACACACACACACATATATATATATATATATATATATAGAGAGAGGGAGAGAGAGAGAGGGGAGAGAAAGAGGAGAGAAATAGATTCATTTGGTTTGGCTTGGTTTCCTTGTTTAATTACATATAACCCCTCATGGTTATTTAATGCCAAATCCATTCTTTGAAGCAGAACAGTATTAATTATATTTAAGACATATCTGGGAGAGAGAGAGAGAGAGAGACAGAGAGAGACAGAGAGAGAGAGACATATGTATAGATATGCAAAAATGAGTACAATAAAATAATTCTTATATTTACGTTTATATAAACATGAATATCCACGTATATAGGATGTGAGTTTAATAAAAAATATCAACGTTCAATCTATATTTATCAAGACATAAAGGAAATATTAATAAACCTTAAAATCTTCAAAATAACCGCCATGAAATTTCCAACATTACAAAATATATCAAGGCTGAATTTTTTTTTCATCTTTTTTTCAAATTTGATCTGACGGCTCAAGTCAGCCTCACGAATGGATCATAGTATTGAATAAGTTACTCAATTGTAACACCCTTTTTAAATTCTAAATTTTTTTAAAAATGAAGATTCATTCTTGATATTATATATTGCCCTTCGTTTGTAGTTTCTGTAAATAAGTAGTATACCGTCTCTGTCACGATATCTACTCTAATCACATGCATGTGTGATAGAAATGCAATGAATATCAATCCATTTATATATTATATATATGCGTGAGCTGTTCTTGTATCCATCCGCAAAACTTTTTCTTTTTTAGTCCCTGTCATAGTAACCAAGTAGTGCATCGTTTTCTTTTCAGTCCATCTTTCTCTCGGCTTAAGTTGCGGTGTTTATTTTGTATCATTTACCTCGTATTCATTCTTTCTTTCTCTTTCTTGCTCCCTCTTACACCTATAATCGATCACTTAATTTTCTATTCTTTAATACTAGAATAAGCTAAATACCCTATATATATATATATATATATATATATATATATATATATATATATATATACAGATTGGAATGTATAAAAATACTGTTCTTAGAGATACAAAGAATTTAAAATAGTTTGAATTCAATTGGTCAAAGAAAATGCTTGTATGCATTTGGAAACACCTTGTATACACATGTATACAGCTTGGCCTGTCTGTAACTGTTGTTTACAAGACTACAAAGAAATTAAAATAGTTTAAATTTATTTTGTCAAAAAGATGCTTGCATACATTTCGGAACAGCTTGTCTATACATATATACAGATTGGACTGTCTGTAACTGTTGTTTACAAGACTGCAAAGAAGGTAAAATAGTTTTAATTTATTTTGTCAAAAAGATGCTTGTATGCATTTGGGAACACCTTGTCTATACATATATACAGATTGGACTGTCTGTAACTATTGTTTACAAGACTACAAAGAAATTAAAATAGATTGAATTCAATTTGTCAAAAAGATGCTTGTATGCATTTGGAAGCACCCTGTATAAACAGATATACAGATTGGACTGTCTGTAACTGTTGTTTACAAGACTACAATGTAATTAAAATAGATTGAATTCAATTTGTCAAAAAGATGCTTATATTCATTTGGAACACCTTGTCTATACATGTATACAGATTGGACTGTCTGTAACTGTTGTTTACAAGACTACAAAGAAATTAAAATAGATTGAATTGAATTTGTCAAAACAAATGCTTGTATGCATTTGGAAGCTCCCTGTATAAACAGATATACAGATTGGACTGTATGTAACTGTTGTTTACAAGACTACAAAGACATTAAAATAGATTGAATTCAATTTGTCAAAGAAAATGCTTGTATGCATTTGGAATCACCCTGTCTAAACATATATACAGATTGGACTGTCTGTAACTGTTGTTTACAAGACTACAAAGAAATTAAAATAGTTTGAATTCAATTTGTCAAAAAGATGCTTGTATGCATTTGGAAGCACCCTGTATAAACAGATATACAGATTGGACTGTCTGTAACTGTTGTTTACAAGACTACAAAGAAATTAAAATAGATTGAATTGAATTTGTCAAAACAAATGCTTGTATTCATTTAGAAGCACCCTGTCTAAACATATATACAGATTGGACTGTCTGTAACTGTTGTTTACAAGACTACAAAGAAATTAAAATAGATTGAATTCAATTTGTCAAAAAGATGCTCGTATTCATTTGATAACACCTTGTCTATACATATATACAGATTGGACTGTCTGTAACTATTGTTTACAAGACTACAAAGAAATTAAAATAGATTGAATTCAATTTGTCAAAAAGATGCATGTATGCATTTGATAACACCTTGTCTATACATATATACAGATTGGACTGTCTGTAACTGTTGTTTACAAGACTACAATGAAATTAAAATAGATTGAATTCAATTTGTCAAAGAAAATGCTTGTATGCATTTGATAACACCTTGTCTAAACATATATACAGATTGGACTGTCTG
>CM042156.1:50064983-50074983 GCA_023376005.1 Doryteuthis pealeii | reverse complement strand
CCTTATACTAATACTAATGCGAAATTAACGCCGAACCATATCCATTAACCGAACCCCACCGTAAGAATGATTTTTCAGAATCCATCATTTATGGCTAGGGTTCGGGAGATTTTTCCTTATACTAATACTAATGCGAAATTAACGCCGAACCATATCCATTAACCGAACCCCCACCGTAGCCGAGAATGAATTTTCAGCATCATTTATGGCTAGGGTTCGGGAGATTTTTCCTTATACTAATACTAATGCGAAATTAACGCCGAACCATATCCATTAACCGAACCCCACCGTAGCCGAGAATTTTTCAGAATCCATCATTTATGGCTAGGGTTCGGGAGATTTTTCCTTATACTAATACTAATGCGAAATTAACGCCGAACCATATCCATTAACCGAACCCCCACCGTAGCCGAGAATGAATTTTCAGAATCCATCATTTATGGCTAGGGTTCGGGAGATTTTTCCTTATACTAATACTAATGCGAAATTAACGCCGAACCATATCCATTAACCGAACCCCACCGTAGCCGAGAATGAATTTTCAGAATGCATCATTTATGGCTAGGGTTCGGGAGATTTTTCCTTATACTAATACTAATGCGAAATTAACGCCGAACCATATCCATTAACCGAACCCCCACCGTAGCCGAGAATGAATTTTCAGAATCCATCATTTATGGCTAGGGTTCGGGAGATTTTTCCTTATACTAATACTAATGCGAAATTAACGCCGAACCATATCCATTAACCGAACCCCCACCGTAGCCGAGAATGAATTTTCAGAATGCATCATTTATGGCTAGGGTTCGGGAGATTTTTCCTTATACTAATACTAATGCGAAATTAACGCCGAACCATATCCATTAACCGAACCCCACCGTAGCCGAGAATGAATTTTCAGAATCCATCATTTATGGCTAGGGTTCGGGAGATTTTTCCTTATACTAATACTAATGCGAAATTAACGCCGAACCATATCCATTAACCGAACCCCCACCGTAGCCGAGAATGAATTTTCAGAATGCATCATTTATGGCTAGGGTTCGGGAGATTTTTCCTTATACTAATACTAATGCGAAATTAACGCCGAACCATATCCATTAACCGAACCCCCACCGTAGCCGAGAATGAATTTTCAGAATGCATCATTTATGGCTAGGGTTCGGGAGATTTTTCCTTATACTAATACTAATGCGAAATTAACGCCGAACCATATCCATTAACCGAACCCCCACCGTAGCCGAGAATGAATTTTCAGAATGCATCATTTATGGCTAGGGTTCGGGAGATTTTTCCTTATACTAATACTAATGCGAAATTAACGCCGAACCATATCCATTAACCGAACCCCCACCGTAGCCGAGAATGAATTTTCAGAATGCATCATTTATGGCTAGGGTTCGGGAGATTTTTCCTTATACTAATACTAATGCGAAATTAACGCCGAACCATATCCATTAACCGAACCCCCACCGTAGCCGAGAATGAATTTTCAGAATGCATCATTTATGGCTAGGGTTCGGGAGATTTTTCCTTATACTAATACTAATGCGAAATTAACGCCGAACCATATCCATTAACCGAACCCCACCGTAGCCGAGAATGAATTTTCAGAATCCATCATTTATGGCTAGGGTTCGGGAGATTTTTCCTTATACTAATACTAATGCGAAATTAACGCCGAACCATATCCATTAACCGAACCCCCACCGTAGCCGAGAATGAATTTTCAGAATGCATCATTTATGGCTAGGGTTCGGGAGATTTTTCCTTATACTAATACTAATGCGAAATTAACGCCGAACCATATCCATTAACCGAACCCCCACCGTAGCCGAGAATGAATTTTCAGAATGCATCATTTATGGCTAGGGTTCGGGAGATTTTTCCTTATACTAATACTAATGCGAAATTAACGCCGAACCATATCCATTAACCGAACCCCACCGTAGCCGAGAATGAATTTTCAGAATGCATCATTTATGGCTAGGGTTCGGGAGATTTTTCCTTATACTAATACTAATGCGAAATTAACGCCGAACCATATCCATTAACCGAACCCCCACCGTAGCCGAGAATGAATTTTCAGAATGCATCATTTATGGCTAGGGTTCGGGAGATTTTTCCTTATACTAATACTAATGCGAAATTAACGCCGAACCATATCCATTAACCGAACCCCACCGTAGCCGAGAATGAATTTTCAGAATGCATCATTTATGGCTAGGGTTCGGGAGATTTTTCCTTATACTAATACTAATGCGAAATTAACGCCGAACCATATCCATTAACCGAACCCCCACCGTAGCCGAGAATGAATTTTCAGAATGCATCATTTATGGCTAGGGTTCGGGAGATTTTTCCTTATACTAATACTAATGCGAAATTAACGCCGAACCATATCCATTAACCGAACCCCCACCGTAGCCGAGAATGAATTTTCAGAATGCATCATTTATGGCTAGGGTTCGGGAGATTTTTCCTTATACTAATACTAATGCGAAATTAACGCCGAACCATATCCATTAACCGAACCCCCACCGTAGCCGAGAATGAATTTTCAGAATGCATCATTTATGGCTAGGGTTCGGGAGATTTTTCCTTATACTAATACTAATGCGAAATTAACGCCGAACCATATCCATTAACCGAACCCCCACCGTAGCCGAGAATGAATTTTCAGAATGCATCATTTATGGCTAGGGTTCGGGAGATTTTTCCTTATACTAATACTAATGCGAAATTAACGCCGAACCATATCCATTAACCGAACCCCCACCGTAGCCGAGAATGAATTTCAGAATGCATCATTTATGGCTAGGGTTCGGGAGATTTTTCCTTATACTAATACTAATGCGAAATTAACGCCGAACCATATCCATTAACCGAACCCCACCGTAGCCGAGAATGAATTTTCAGAATGCATCATTTATGGCTAGGGTTCGGGAGATTTTTCCTTATACTAATACTAATGCGAAATTAACGCCGAACCATATCCATTAACCGAACCCCCACCGTAGCCGAGAATGAATTTTCAGAATGCATCATTTATGGCTAGGGTTCGGGAGATTTTTCCTTATACTAATACTAATGCGAAATTAACGCCGAACCATATCCATTAACCGAACCCCCACCGTAGCCGAGAATGAATTTTTCAGAATGCATCATTTATGGCTAGGGTTCGGGAGATTTTTACTTATACTAATACTAATGCGAAATTAACGCCGAACCATATCCATTAACCGAACCCCCACCGTAGCCGAGAATGAAATTTCAGAATCCATCATTTATGGCTAGGGTTCGGGAGATTTTTCCTTATACTAATACTAATGCGAAATTAATGCCGAACCATATCCATTAACCGAACCCCCACCGTAGCGAGAATGAATTTTCAGAATCCATCATTTATGGCTAGGGTTCGGGAGATTTTTCCTTATACTAATACTAGCAAATTAACGCCGATCTTCTCTGAATTTTTTTAGATGAGGCTCGTAATTTGTACTATTTGGGTTTTTTTTCCAGACTATTGTCCCTCATCTTTATTGTTTCTGCTCAACGTTTCGGCCAATGTGCCTCTTCCTTTCTTTAGGTAATTTTTTGTCCAAACTTGGGAACCTTCTCTTCTTCAAACTCGGGACCCTCTTTGTCATAATCAAGAGCCTTCATGGACTTTGAACCTACCCATAATTCAATCCACGGGGGGTAGACTGTTCTCATTCCCGCTAACCCTAACTGGGTAACAAGTGTTAGCCTGTGTTAATTATTCTAAATGTTACTGTTGCTTGACCAGGATGAACCTGCAGCCTAGGAAACTGGCAACTTAGTTCCGAATTCGGGGGGGGGGGGTTAGAGATGGTTTTATTATATTTTGTTCTTTAATATTTTTTTGTTTTTAAGTTATTTTTATTATTATTCTTGGTTTGCATTTTTTTCTTTTATTTGGACGATTCATAAATAAAATGTGTAAAAATCAGAATTCGCAGGGATAAGTGATACCAGATAATCAGGATTTAACATTTTTGCATTTTAGTAACCATTGCCGTTTTTGGGTAATAAGGGTGTACTGAAGAATACAACAATAGCAGAAAAACTGTACTTTCCGATTCTCAATTAAACAATATATAACAAAAAATTTAAATAATTTTCTAATTTTTTAATTCAGGTCCTCCTGGTCCCTCAAGGAGCTCCTTGTATCCCCAGGCTTACCAAGGAGAGAAAAGAGAAACGGGAGAGCCTGGACCTGTTGGCCCAAAAGGAGAACCAGGGCAAAATAGGACCCAGAGGACCAGTTGGTTTGAAGGTGGAACATGGCAGCCAGGCAATTCAGGGAGAAAAGGGACAAAAGGTGAACGAGGGCAAACGGGCCCAATCGGGGGACAACCACAGTTCAACAAGCAGCAATGTCCGCCATTCTTACAAAAACATTTCGGTCCTACCAAAGAAGCTATAGTTCGTCAATATGGTTTTATAGATACAGGTGACAATTATGAATAATAAACACAGGGGTTTCATTTGCACAATGCCTGGCGTGTACAGTGTCATCTGTTTATCTGATGTCCCATCCTGGATCTAAGGTTAATGCGCGGGTTTATATCACAATCGACCAGTGGCTGCAATGTGGGCTGATGACAACAAGCAGCTGGGTTTTTACCCATCAGCAAGTACCCAGGCTATCAACAGGTTTGGAATTGGGGATCAAGTTTTATGTGAAACTCGGTGGATGAGGGTTATGGAGAAGCTGGACATCAAATTACAATGTTGTTTACTGTGTTTTTGTTGTATGAAGAAGATCTTTTAAACTATTGAACTTTTAATTTTATTTGCATTACATTTAACAATTGGTTCAATATATATATATATATATATATATATATATATATATATATATTATATACAACACACACACACAAAATGCTGATAGGTACACTTCCTCGTCATTGATGCAGAAAAATCTAAAAGGACGGCAAAGAAAAAATCGTATCCATCGTCCCAGGTTTTTTTTCTTTACGCCATCATTGTAAATACATTTCAATATTTTATTGAAAAATGAATTACACCTGTAATGGGTACTGGTAAGGGTTAGACGCTTTAGTTGTTCATAATAAACTCTATAATTTATTAAGAAACTCAAATACATGCTCCCAGACCGCACTGATTAAAAAAATTTATCATATCACTGTAATATATACTATATACAATTGTTTTCTACCAAACTATCGCAACGAATCAAAACTTAGCCGGCATCAAATGACCCACGAGGTTGAAGTATGCCATAAAACAAAACAACAAGCAAGCAATGAATTACCATTTGATAAATATCTTTTAGAAAAAAAAAGATCATACTCCAATTATTGTTTGTAATTTAAACTCATCATTATGAACTCTCCTCATCAATAATCTTTTTCTTCAAATTTAAAAATCTGAATTTTTATGATTGATTGACTTTAATGGCATGTCAAACCCATCCTCTATTAATTTTAATGCCTAGAGGTTAGGGAATCATTGTTCATTTGTACATTCATATTTACAATTTTTTGTGTGGTTGTTGCTTCAGACTTTTTTGTTTGTTTTTTTGGCAATGGTCCTATCAAATACAAAACATTTTTTAAAAGATCTATTTGATCCATAGATGGTACTCTGAACAGATACTACCAAGTCTGGGTTAGAGTGGACCTGGGAGTAATGGCCATGAAGAGGTACACAACATACACCCATATCTTCAGAACTTTGGAGCCTCAACACAGATGCAGTTTAAGTCTCATACCTCAGGACATCCTTTTTATTGGGGTTGGTTGTTGGTTTGGCTGGATTTTACAGCATGTCAACCATTGTTAGGTTATTTTATGCTGAAGGACATTTTGTTTTATCCTACTTGGTGGGTACTTCAATTTTTATTTTTTATTTTTTGAACTCAACTTTTTTAAACACATTTTTCTATTTAACCCATAGATGGGATCTAACAAGGTACTACCACTCCAGTCAGAGTGGACCTGTGAGAAATGGTGATAAGGGGTAACTCCACTTCCACAAATTCTCCAGAACTAGAAACTCACTAATCATATAGAGTTTAAATGTTATCCAGGAACACTAATGCTTATGACCATAGCCCACCACCTTCCTAGCACACTATATGATAAAAAGGTTTGGGGCTTGCCTTTAGAATTTAAAAAAAAAACGGCAATGTGTCTTATATATCACTAAGTAACAAAAGGTTTACATAATATATGGCTGGTTAATGTTTTATTCTCACATATTAAAATCAATCCTATGAAATGATTTTATATTATATTTTTAAAAATTGATTAAAATAAGTATCTTTTTATATAGATTCTTATTTACAGCATTACGGGTCACCAACACAGCCAACAGGTATCCATTGGGGGAGTCTAACTCACTCTGCAGAGGTGCAGTGTATTCTAAAAGCCCCAGCCAACAGGCTGTAACCATTTATGAAGTAGACTTCAAATATTTTCAACAGAAAGATAAAATTCCTAATTTTTCCCATTCAAATTTCAAGTTTTAATTCAATGCATGGTTTTATACCCTCGGTGAATATTGACTGCTAGCCAACATTCACTACTGATTTTAAGTGCATGTTTAGACCAGAGCTTTCCAAGACTGTGTTCTCGACATGTAGTGCATTGCCCCCAATAATCTCTAAATACTCATTCGTCTTTTAAATTTTCATTGAATCATTTCATTTTTNAAGAACTGAAAGAAAAAGAAAGAAAATATCGGAAAAGAAGAAAGGAAGGACAGAAAAAAGAAAGAACGAAAAAAAGAAAGACAAGAAAGAAAGAAAAAAAAAAAAAAAACAAGGAAAGAGGGAAGAAAAAACGAAGAAAGAAAGCGTCCACGGGTTCGACTGGTCTGTGTCGGAAAATGGCTAGAGTGTCTCAACGTCCACGGGTTCGAGCGCTGGTCTGTGTCGAAAAATCTGCTACAGCGCCCACAACACTAACACAACCCAAACCTCATCATATCCAGAGCAGACAATAAGACACACACCACTACCAAACGTACGTACTACTGAAAACCATAGCATAAAAGACAACCATAGACTAGGAAAGAAACAGAGTAAAACACACCTGCTAAGGTGTAAACAAACCTTAAACATAGCAACATTTAACGGTCAGAACGCTAAAAACGATAAAGCAACTACCCGAGCTAACTTGCGTCTGCAGCGGATAAAAATATAGATATAATCTGCGTACAAGAGCATAGATTTTATCATAGTGAACTAGCTATAAAATATCACAAAACAGGTAATGGATGCCGTTTGTATCGTCATCTGCGTGGAAAAACTCCATAAATACCACCACGGGCGGTGTAGAATGCTCCTCAGTCCCCGAGCTCTAAGAGCAACTAAACAGTGTAGAAAGAATTCAACAAAGGAATTATAATGGACCACGTTTAATGGAACCTGCATGACATAGTCTCGTGCTACAGCCCTACTAATGTCAGGGGACTTACAAAGTTCTATAATGAGCTATCCCCCTATGCAGACAGATTCCAAACACAATGTCCGGTTGTTGGGGGCGACATGAATGCGCAGATAGGCAAAAACGAGAACAAAAAATACGACCTACATAACATCCCAAATAGAAATGGAAACTACCTAGCGAGTTCCTCTTGAGAACAGGCTGGGTATGCCTAAATACAAAATACCAAAAAAGAAAAGGCAAACTAATGGACCTACACATACCCAAACATACAAAAGCTCATTAGACATATCCAATAAATAAAAAGTGCAATGAACTGCGAAGCATACTCCTCCTTTAAACGAATATCCTCCGACCAACAGAATAATCACA
Organism: Doryteuthis pealeii; assembly: GCA_023376005.1. Lineage (NCBI taxonomy): Eukaryota > Metazoa > Mollusca > Cephalopoda > Myopsida > Loliginidae > Doryteuthis > Doryteuthis pealeii. The sequence continues at coordinate 50,067,169 of CM042156.1, read as the reverse complement.
GCAAAACTACGACTTAGCCTACGTAGAAACAAAAAAAACTAATACGTCATGTACGATACGACTGGTCGACACTTGCCAACAGTGATATATGCACGCTACACTGTGACAGTAAGAAAACAATTCGATATCCTCCAAGAAGCAACTGAAAGCTACACTGCAAGATGAGGAATACGAAACTTTGTCAATTCACACTTAGAAGCAGAGCTGAGTGCGTACCGACCAAAGAAAGAGCCAAACTACATTGTCCCATGGGAGACAGTAGCAGTTAGAAAAGAGAAACTTTTTTTAAAAAGACAGCCCAACAATAAAACAACCCAACTAGCACCAATACTACACAACCCAAAAAAGCACAGATAGACCTAACCGAAACATACAAAAGAACCAATAGAATACATCCAAGTACAGATAAATAACATTAGACAATCAGTAGAGGATAGACAGTCGCGATTCGCATGGCAAACAGTAAAATGAAATCAGTGGTAGGAAAGCCCCTCTAGATCAAAGCTAAAGGCAACCAGCCAAAAAGATAGACTCCAGAAATGGAAAGACACTTCCAGAAACTATTGGGGACCCCCTAAAATCATAGAAAATAAAACCCAAAAGATAGACAACAGATATCAAACTTGGAGATTTACACAGAGAAGAACTAAATGAAGTCTTAAGGAAGCTAAAAGGTAGAAAAGCCACAGGGCTTGATGAAATCCCATCTGAGGTATGGACAATGGAAAGTTCAATGATATACTGCTTAGGCTTTGCAATGATAGTATAAGACAAAATAGAATAGACAAATGGACGAAAGAGCATCCTCCATTCCCCAAAAAGGAGAGACCTCGGAATCACTAAAACACTACAGAGGCATAACTCTTACTGCTATAGCAGCTAAAAATATAATGCCCTTCTTCTTAAAGAGATCCGCATCGAACCGAAATAGAAAAAATCCTTAGGAAACCAAAACGGATTCCGCAGAAATCGATCCACAACCTCCCAGATCCTAACCATTCGAAGGATCATAGAAGGGGTCCGAGCAAAGAATCTAAGGGCAACGCTGCTATTCGTAGACTTCTCCAAGGCATTTGATTCCATACACGAGGGAAAATGGAACAAATACTTCTAGCATACGGTCTCCCCAAAGAAACGGTTGCCGCTATAATGATGCTCTACAAAAACACTAAAGCAATGGTACGCTCACCTGATGGCGACACAGATTTCTTTGATATTGCCGCTGGAGTCCTACAAGGAGATACATTAGCACCATATATATTTATAATATGCCTAGACTATGCACTTCGAACATCATTAGATACTATAAAAGAAAAAGGCTTTACACTAAGAAAGGCAAGAAGCAGGCGATATCCTGCACAAACAGTCACAGATGCAGACTACGCTGATGACCTTGCGCTTCTTGCAGACACACCGGCACAGGTTGAGTCCCTGCTGCATAGCCTGGAGAAGGCAGCAAAAATTATCGGCCTCAATGTGAACTCCGAGAAAACAGAGTTCATGTGCTTCAAAATGAAAGGAGACATCTCCACACTTGACGGTAAGCCTCTTAAGCCAGTAGAACAGTTCACTTACCTAGGTAGTAATATCTCATCCACAGAAAGCGATGTTAATACACGAATAGGAAAGACATGGGCGGCCACAAACAGACTATCAGTAATATGGAGATCCGATCTCACTGACAAACTAAAGCAACAATTCTTCCAGACTGTGGTTATATCAGTGCTGCTGTATGGCTGCACCACCTGGACCCTGACAAAGCGACTCGAGAATAAGCTAGATGGTACCTATACAAGAATGCTGCGAGTAGTCCTGAACAAGTCATGGAAGCAGCACCCCACAAAGAAGCAACTATATGGTCACCTGCTCCCATCTCATAAACCATCCGGGTGAGACAGACTAGACATGCAGGACACTGCTGGAGAAGTGGGGATGAGCTCATAAGCGACGTTCTCCTGTGGAAGCCAACACATGGACATGCTAACGTAGGACGCCCGCTAAGGACCTACATTGACCAACTATGCGAAGACTCTGGATGCTGCACAGAGGACCTCCCAGGGGCCATGAGTAATAGGGAAGGTTGGCCAAAGATTGTCATGGATATCCGTGCTGCGCGCGCGACATGATGATAATGATGATGATGATGATATATATATATTGTGTGTGTGTGTATGTGCGTGTGCGTG
>CM042156.1:50054983-50062483 GCA_023376005.1 Doryteuthis pealeii | reverse complement strand
TCTATATCGGTGAAATCATATCTATCCATCCATCCTTCTATCCATTCATCACAGTCTATTCATATCTATCTAAGTATGTGAACAGACTGATAGATAGATAGATAGATAGATAGATAGATGTGAACAGACTGATAGATAGATAGATAGATAGATGTGAACAGACTGATTGATAGATAGATAGATAGATAGATAGATAGATAGATGTGAACAGACTGATAGATAGATAGATAGATAGATAGATAGATAGATAGATGATGAACAGACTGATTGATAGATAGATAGATAGATAGATAGATAGATAGATGATGTGAATAGATAGATAGATAGATAGATAGATAGATGTGAACAGACTGATTGATAGATAGATAGATAGATAGATAGATAGATAGATAGATAGATAGATGTGAACAGACTGATTGATAGATAGATAGATAGATAGATAGATAGATAGATAGATGTGAACAGACTGATAGATAGATAGATAGATAGATTGAACAGACTGATTGATAGATATATAACATAGATAGATAGATAGATGTGAATAGACTGATAGATAGATAGATAGATAGATAGATAGATGTGAACAGACTGATTGATAGATAGATAGATAGATAGATAGATGTGAACAGACTGATAGATAGATAGATAGATAGATAGATGTGAATGATAGATAGATAGATAGATAGATAGATAGATGTGAACAGACTGATTGATAGATAGATAGATAGATAGATAGATGTGAACAGACTGATTGATAGATAGATAGATAGATAGATAGATAGATAGATCTTCAGAATGTTGCACTAAGAATTGGCAAATGTGTGAAATGGAATAATGTCCAGTGATAGACAACAAACGAAAGAGAAAGAAAAAAAATGAAAAAAAATTGCGAATAAAAGAAAAATAAATGAGAACAAAGCGAGAAATGCGTATTTTGTGAATCGTGTGAAAGTCGAAGATTTTTTTCTCTTTCTTTTCCACTGTCATAAATAGCAGTAATTATGTTCATTGTTACCGAAAATTATTTCGATGATTCAAAAATTATTTCTGTTGCTTTTGTGAAAAAAGGTGCAGATCACGTCATTATTATTATTATTATTATTATTATTATTATTATTGAGTTTTTCACACCTGCCGTAGGCGGTGGTGCACTGGAGGCTGAGTGACAGCAAGTTTCCTCAGGTCTCCAGGACTCTTCTGGGTATTCTAGCCGATCTTAACTGTGCTGTATTTTCGATGGTCTCGATTCTTCCTCTGATTTCTAATTCATCCAAATTCTTTTCTAGTGCTATTCTAGAGTTCTCAAGCAAGGTTCGAGTATTTGGTTTACATAATCATAATCAGTTCATGATTTATGTACGTACCTGTAATTAGAATATTTTGAATTAGATCCGTTAAATTAAAAATGGCAGGGTCTGTGAAAAGTTACTGGGGCCGATGAGTGACAACAGAGACATTCGAAATGACCTTGCGGTAGACGCATAAGACACGTGAGAATTAGTTTAGTTCAGATGCGACCCGATCTCTGAGAAGCGCAGACGCTATTCTCGCCGCTCTGTGTCGGTATCTTCCCCGCAGCGGATTCATGGGCTGGGTTCTGGTAATAAAGCTTTATAAAGAAAACAAACAAGTCTTGTTTATTAATTGAATATTAAAAACAAGAAATGACAGACCGAAGAAATCAACAAAGAAAATCAACCCTTAATAAGAAGCCCATTAGAATGACTGAAAAAGATGGCGGCCGAGTTAGAGGAAGTAAGTAGAATGTAACAAGTAAGAACCATCATCTATCATCTATACTCTGTCTGTCTGTCTGTCTGTCTCTCTATTATATACCTGACGTATTATGTGGGTATATGTGAGTATTATGGGATGGCCAAGTTAGAAGCATTAAGCAGAAGTTAACAAGTAAGAACCATCATCTATCACCTATCATCCCTACTCTAATCAGTCTGTCTGTCTGTCTCTGTCTCTGTCTCTTATAAACCCGAGATATTCCGTGGGTATACAACAATATAAAGTGAATATATTCTTATGTAATCTTCCGAATAATGTCCACCCAAGCATATCCTTCTAAATTGTAACAGACTTAAACATATCCGCGCAAATTACTATCAAGCTAGAAACCTGAAAGACATCTTCAAGAATACAAACCCTGAAAACATTTTAAATTTTATTAAAAAAGCAACCTTTTCAACAAAATATAACAGAACATAACCAATTATCTCCATAGAACCACTACCTTAAAGTCTGAAATCCAAAATAACCTTTTTGGCATTAAATGACCCACAGGGGTTGATATGCCGTTAAACAAAACTCAAACTCAAACTCCACCTTGGTCTTTGCAAAACTCGGAAATAAGGCCAAATATAATAATATTTCTCTGAATGTTTGAGATGAGGCTTGATGATTAGTATTATCTGCGTTATTCGAACTAAGATGAGGACAATAGTCCGAACAACGCAGATAATACTAAATATAATACATTGGTAAGGGTTAGATATATATATATATATATATATATATATTATATATATATATATATATATTATATATATATATATATATATATACGATAAATTCATTGCCATGTTTTGCAATAAGTTTAGCTTCATCGGAAATAAGATTTTCGGTTTAGCTCAGTCGGTAGAGCGTCCGCCTAGGAATCACAAGGTTCCTGGTTCGATACCGGCCCTCGCCAACTCTGCGTATGAGTAGCAAAGGGAACTGTGCGGTAAAGTGAGGAGCTGATGGAAGGTGTGACGCTCCAACTCAGACGCTAAAATAATCTCCTTGGTCTAGTGCTAGTGAAAAGGAGATAGACTCCCTCCCTGTCTGGCTGATGCCGACATTAGGCCGCCCCGACAACTTTTATGATTTTATGATTAAGCTATCCTCATTGTGAAATATGTTAATTTTACTTTCTTGTTCCGTTGGATTATGTTTCTAACCACACGCACACACACATTATATATATATATATATATATATATATATATATATATATATATATATATATATATATAGTGTGTGTGTGTGTGTGTGTGTGTGTGTGTGTATGGGGAGTGAAGGATTTGAATAAATCCGACAAAATGTGGTTGAGAATAGAGGAAAATGTGGATATAACAATACAAACAGCTAAATTCAATTGTTATTTCGCCTAATTATTGGCTAAATCTTTCTCAAAACTTTATTTATTTATATATATTTTTATAAAGTTTTAAGAAAACTTCCACCAGTAATGAGGCGAAATATCCAATGAACATAGCTATTTGAGTTGTTATATCCATATTTTCCTCTATTCTCAACCATATATGTGTATGTGTGTATGAGAGAGTCTCTCTCTCTCTCTCTCTCTCTCTCCTCTCTCTCTCTCTCTCTCTCTCTCTCTCTGTGTGTGTGTGTGTGTGTAAACAAATAAATTGGTAAGAAATGATGTCTTGCTATATTAGCGAAGTAAATGAACTAATTTCTGTGAGAATCTCCCGACAATCCCAACGGAATGAATAAAAAGAAGACCAAGATTACAACTAAACCCACAAAAGAATGAATTCCATCGGTTAAAACTTTCCATAATTACAAAACTAAAAAAAGGAAAAACTGTCTGAAATATCAATCGTAAAACTTCACAAAATACTTAATATCAAAAACAGCTAAATAAGTATTTAGGCATGAGTCCGATTATCATGCTCAAATAATGGTTGGTTGATTTTAACATATCAACACATATGGGGTTATGTTATGCTTAGCGGTTAGGTAATAATCTATGTGTTGTATCTATATTTATACTTTTGTATCAAGATTTGTTGTATTTTTTGACTCACCTTGTATTCTGAAAAAAAAAATAACGTTCCATTCATTATTTGTTTTCAGAATACAAGGTGTATCAAAAAAGTCCCAAGTTTAACGCTGTATTTACCAAGATAGAAATGAAGAATAAATCGAACGTTATTTTTTTCAGAATACAAGGTGTCTCAAAAAGTACAGAAAATGTCAATACTTTTTTGACACACCTTGTATATATATATATATATATATATATATAATATATATATATATATATATATATAGTGACGCTCTTCTATATAAGGAATGGAGCACTCTGTGACGGCCTTTACACACAAAGCGATGTGTGTATTAAAACAGTTAAAATCCCCTTCCCATTCTGTAAGTGAAGACAGCCTAATGGTTAAGTTGCCGGACTGACACCCAATCGAACGAATTTCAATTCCGGCTGTATGTAGCTTACAAAATGTCTAGCCACACTAAAGAGACTTGATAAGTCGAAACACGTGTCTGTGGGTGACCGTGTATATATATATATATATATATATGTGGAGAAAAGTAGACAAACACGGGATGTTATGGAAACTTGATGTTTATTGTCGACGGTGCAACGTTTCGGTCTCTTATTAGACCATCTTCAGGACTTGAATATAGTTCTTACTCCAGTGATGGAAATTCTCAAAATGCTGAAAACGGAAGGTCGTCAGTTGGGGGTGGTTAGTGGATTCTTTTTCTCTCTGGAATGGGGAGTGCCGAAATGGTGAATGGTGGTACCATGGAGTAAGAACTATATTCAAGTCCTGAAGATGGTCTAATAAGAGACCGAAACGTTGCACCGTCGACAATAAACATCAAGTTTCCATAACATCCTGTGTTTGTCTACTTTTCTCCACATACTGTCGGATTAACCTCCTCACATTTCTACCATATATATATATATATATATATATATATATATAAGTTAAGGTAAATTGAGGAAGATTGAGAAGCGTTCGAAATAGTTTAGAATCGACTGTAAACGAACAAAGAAAAAAGTCCGGTCGAAATAGAGAATAAGATGACACCGAGAAAGATTAGCAAAAAAAACCAAAAAAAAACCACAAACAACCAAAAAGAGGATAGAAAAAGCTGAACAAATAAAAGAAAAATCCATCGACAAACCCCAACTAAAATAGAAAACAAAGATGAAAAAAAATATTTCTGGAAAAGTTGTGACAAAGCAAAAGAAAATGGATCGAGTTGTGTGTATAGAAAATGTCTTACACTCACATTTATCAGTGAAGTGTTCAAAATGGCGGTCAATGTACGGCGAGAGAAAACAATGTACGTCAAGAGAAAGAATAAAAATAGACAAAGCAAAAATAAATTTCGTTGATTTATACAGAAATAAAAACGGTGATACACAAAATTATTGAATGCAGGATAAATGGTTGGAAATATTTCACGACGAATATGAGTGAATCATGAAACACTTTGTGTATTTATAGATGTCGATCTGAACGTAGAAAGTTTTGAATACAGTACGCGCCTATCTACCAATATGCCGCCCTGTCGGTGGGGCGTTAGAATGCACCTCTGCAGAGGGGTAAGACTCCCCCAATGGGGCCACCTGTTGGCCGTAGGTGGCGACCCGTGATGCTTAAGGATAGAACCCAGGTGGATGAGCAGTTCATGACATGCAATACTCCACTTTGGCCCTATCTTGGGCTTTGAATCCAAATATTTTCCCTTCAGCTATGGGTAAATAATGTTATATCAATAGCAATAGCATAATTTACAGATCACCGCCGTCCCTCACAATCCTATAAGCCCAATTTCCGCTCACGAGCCCTCAGACGACTCATCAAACTCTCTGCGGATCCAAAAACTTTGATGCAAATATTCCATAGGAAGGACGTCCTTCCCGTTGTATCAGGTGGATCAAATGATAAAATTTGATGCTTATGCACCACCATATGTCTCTTAAAACCGGAAGCTGACTTACAAACTTTTTACAGATTGCACAAGACACATTGTTTGTTCCTGGAGTGTGTGTGAATTGTTATATACTCATGTATACCCACATAATACGTCGGGTATATAATAGAGAGAAAGAGACTGGGCTCTAATATTGGTATGGCAACCGATTTAGAGGGGACCTAACTCTGAAATAAAACGTGTAGACCCGCAGCCACCGCCTTCTAGCACCCATATGATAAAAAGGGCTTGGGGCTTGCCATAAAGGCAATAGGGTTGGGAAAATCATATAGGTGCTAGGCCTTGACGTGACCAGCCGATTGATCGGGGGGGGGGCCTCTCCGACCGCCCGTCTAGCCCAAGATAGGTCCAAAGTGGAGTATTGCATGTCATGAACTGCTCATCCACCTGGGCTCTATCCTTAAGCATCACGGGTCGCCACCCACGGCCAACAGGTGGCCCCATTGGGGGAGTCTTACCCCTCTGCAGAGGTGCAGTCGGTGCATTCTAACGCCTCAGACGACAGGGCGGATTTTCAAATGTATTAAAAGCAATCCTATGAATTATTCTCTATAGAAAGCAATTAAAATAAAACAAGAATAAGTGTAACCATTTTATATGCGTTCATATTTAGTTTCTTCAGTCTTTTTAATCTAATATTCTATTACATTAGAACTTAAATCCTTGCATCCAGAGGATTTAGGTTTTTGCTAGTTACAATATTCTATTGCAAAACTGTTGATTAACCTTTATATCAAAACCGTATAATCAACTTCCGTTGAGCAATAATTGTTTAAGTATAATGATACGAATAAGAAAACTGGGATCAAATGACGGTGATACCAATGGTAATGTTGAGGGAAGACTGGAGAATTCTTGAAATTAAGATCAAAACGTCGAATGGAAGTTTTATTTTTTAATTCTGCGTGTGCATTATACTTAGTAAGAAAGGTTAGGTAGGACATACATAGGCAAACACGTTTCTTCTTCTTCTTCTTCTTCTTCTTCTTCTTCTTCTTCACTGTTTTTTACTGTCTTCTTCTTCTTCTTCTTCTTCTTCTTCGTCATCGTCATCATCATCATCATCTGTTTTCTTCTTCTTCTTCATCATCAGCATCATCATCTGTTTTCTTTTCTTCTTCTTCTTCTTTTTCTTCTTCTTCTTCTTCTTCTTCTTTCTTCTTCTTCTTCTTCTTCTTCTTCATCATCTGTTATCTTCTTCTTCTTTTTCTTCTTCATCATCATCATCATCATCTGTTATCTTCTTCTTCTTCTTCTTCTTCTTCGTCATCGTCATCATCATCATCATCTTTTTCTTCTTCTTCTTCTTCTTCTTCTTCTTCTTCTTCTTCTTCTTCTTCTTCTTCTTCTTCTTCTTCTTCTTCATTCATCATCTGTTATCTTCTTCTTCTTCTTCTTCTTCTTCTTCTTCATCATCATCATCATCATCATCATCTGTTATCTTCTTCTTCTTCTTCTTCTTCTTGTTTGTCGACGATCAATCTGCCAATCAATAAAAAAGTCACTTTAGATTAATAAACACGGATTATTAATTCTTCGGTCGGTATTTTGATTTTTCTACACCAACCGGGGGGATGGGGAGGGGGTGGCGTTGGAGGAAGGAAAAGTTTACTTCATTGTTTCATTGTTTGTTTTGTTTATTCAGACGACATCTTTTCTATTAACAATTTTTCTTTTCTTTTTCTTTTGTTTTGTCGATATGAAAATGTGATGACGAGTTCGGATTAAGTAAATTTT
>CM042156.1:50022483-50052483 GCA_023376005.1 Doryteuthis pealeii | reverse complement strand
TTTTAACTTGTCAAATACTTTGACGATGTTCTATTAGATAATGTATAATTGAAATATTTTATTTATCATATAAAATGCCACTAAAGTTTGTCTTTTTCTTTTCTTAAATGTTTTATCATGTTTTTCCTGAATGAGTCAGAATGGTTTTTTTTTACTTGCTTCATTTAGACTTCCGCGCCTATGGATATCAGATTATTTGCTCACTATATCAAATAGATTTTGGCGGTTTGTTTTGAAGGTTATTTACTAAGAAAAACGAGGTAATGTTGATGTTGTTCATTTGCCTTTGATTTATTCTCTTAATATTTCGGGATGAAAAAAAAATCACTTCTGAAAACCCGGAGATCTGAAAAGGGAGATGTTAAATGTTACTAAGATCTGTTCATTTTACTGGATGTTTGTTTGATAATTCTAAATACAATTGTATCAGCAAAATCCACCCATAGAATTTATGGTATTCATGTAGTGTGTAAAAACAACCCACAAAAATCATTGTGTTTTTATTGGTTTGACAGTTGGTTTTGAAGGCTATCACAATGCAAGTGTAAGAATAAAAACAAGGTAACTATGATGTTGTTTGTTTTTTCTTTGATTTATTTTCTTCATATTTCGGCATGATAAAATCCCTTCGTCTGAAGATTTCTGATTTCACGGTGCGCTTAAAAGAGATGTTGACTGTTACTAGGTTCTGCTCATTCTGTTATGTACATGTTTAGTAATAACTATTTCTCCGATTTCTTTTGTGTGTGCGTGTGTATGAGTATGTGTGTGTGTGTGTGTGTTCACCATAAAGTATTTTATGTATGACCCAACCAGGATAGTGGACTGGGGTGTATGCAGCCTCTTTCCACTTAGAATATCTCACGCACAAATTTCACTGCATGCCACCTTCAACTTTCAACAATTTTCGAAAAGACCTCCGGCGATGGGGATGGGGGGGGGAGGTAGGGGCAGACATAGGTTGATGCTCGAAGACCTTAGTTCCAGCTCTGCACGCAAGGCGGCCCTGATGTGATTTATTTATCATAATATTTAGATTAGTTTATCATAAAGCCAAAATGGACCTAATATGAGTCGAAGACATTAACAGAAGTCTTCGAGACTTCGTTGGTAATTAGTATAGGACACGAGCCGCACCACACGCAGTTAGGAAGCTGGTAAGAAGGGAACGTAAGAATATAACCATATATTACGATATTTACTTTCTAAAATAAGGAAATATGTTCCCTAAAAAGGGTGCATGTTTTATATTCATGGACATATGCACAAATTCCCGATGTATTTACTTGTGAGAATAATACATGTAGGTATTATACTATCTATCTCTATATTTCTATATCTCTCTATCTATATATATACATATATATGCATATATATATATATATATATACATATATATAGAAATGTATATATATATGTACATATATATATATACATTTCTATCATTTCTGTATGTTTCAACGAACCAAGTTTATATATATATATATATTATATATATATATATATATATATATATATATATATATATATATATATATACCTGTACATGTCTTGATGCGCTGAAATCTATAGAAATGATAGAAATGATTGGTTTCCATTAAGGGAATTGGATAGAGTTTTACTTTTCTCAGTCGTTGCCAGGTTGTCTGTTGAGGGCATCTAGAGAAAAGAAAATTGACAGTTTTCTGGGAGAAAAAGAAAATCAGAGAAAAGAGTGAAGCTTTTGATTCGAGTGGATATAAAAAAAATTGATATGCTTCACTGACATCAAGAATCAGGGACAAAAAGAGGAATAATAATAATAATAATATACTCTGCGAATGTAGCAAACTAGCACAACGAGAATACAAAACTAGACACGACTGGGTTGGGAAGGTGATCCACTGGGAATTATGCAAAAAATTAAATTTTGACCATACAGTATATGCATAAACTAGAATCTGTTCTTGAGAACGAAACGCATAAAATTCTCTGGGACTTTAAAATAAAAACAGATCACCTTATCCCAGCAAGAAGACCAGACATAGTGTTGATTAACAAAAAAGAAAGAACTTGTCAACTGGTGGATTTTGCAGTGCCAGCAGATCACAGGACGAAGCTAAAAGAAAGTGAAAAAATGGACAAATATCTGGACCTTGCCAGAGAACAGAAAAAGTTATGGAATATGAAAGTGAAAGTTATACCAATTGTAGTTGGTGCACTTGGAACGGTCCCAAAAGGATTGGAAAGTTTGGAAATGAGAGGAAGGATTGAAACCATTCAGAACACTGCACTGCTGCAATCTGCCAGAATACTCAGAAGAGTCCTGGAGACCTGAGGAGACTTGCTGTCACTCAGACTCCAGTGAAAGATCAAAACTCAAAAGGAATAATAATAATAATAATAATAATAATAAATAATAATAATAATAATAATAATAATAATAATAATAGGAAAATTAAGGCAATAATGATTATGATGATCAACGTAAAGAAAACTACACACTTGTCAGGACGTATGGACAAAATATAATTTTCTTGTGAGAAACAAAGTATCTTGGTTTGAAATGTCAATGTTTTTTCTTTTTCCTTTCCTTACTCGTCAATCGCCCACGTTCAGAAGGCTGAATCACCAAATTACAGGCACATAAGCCGTGGTTAAATATTTCCTCTCATTTCCATGATTTATCGTCAATAGTTTCAAGAACTGAATGTTTTTTAACAACCGACATTCATTTTCTTTATTACTTTTATTAATATCAAAATGGCGACCGTGACATTAACGACAAATAAAATGGCTGACTCCAAATGCTCAATATTTCCAGCTGTTTTTTGTTTTTTTAAATATATTTATATATTATATATTTATATTCATATATTGATATAAGAACAATCATAACACCAAGAAAATGTATTCGGAAAGGAAATCTGTATGGGCATGTGTGTGTATATGTACATATATGTGTGTGTGTGTGTGTGTGCGTGTGTATGTGCATTCAAGGACAACTGTGTGTGTGTGTGTGTGTGTGTGTGTGTATGTGTGTGTTTGATTCTGCGTATGAGTGTGTGCGTCCATAAGTTCACGAGTGAGTGTGTTTACGTTAAGTTATTCGCGTGTGTATATGTGTATCTGCATTTGTATGTATGTATGTGCGTGTGTATATGTATATGTTTCTGCATATGTGTATGCATGTGTGTGTTGATGTATGTGTACATACGTGTGTTTGTGTGTGTGTGTGTGTGTGTGTGTTTGATTCTGCTTATGAGTGTGTGCGTCCATAAGTTCACGAGTGAGTGTGTTTACGTTAAGTTATTCGCGTCTGTATATGTGTGTCTGCATTTGAATGTATGTATGTGCGTGTGTATATGTATATGTTTCTGCATATGTGTATGCATGTGTGTGTTGATGTGTGTGTACATACGTGTGTGTGCGTGAGTGCGTGTGTTTGGTATTTATAATAAAGCTGACTTGACAAAACCTAAGGTTAATCAAAATTTCTAAATAAGACTGAGAAAAAAAACTTTTATTTCGTTTATTTTCATGCAGAGTTTTCACTGTGTTTCATTAAAAAAAAGTAAAGGTATTCAATGATCATGCGATATATTTCAATAGATCGAATAAAGAAAAGTAATATCAATGATATTCAAATGGAATCTGACATTTTAAGATTGGGATTTTTAAAAAAAAGTTCAAATGTCTATAATATAATGTACTATTAAAAATCTGGATGATAAACATTGGGAAAAACAACAACAACAACAACAACAACAATAATAATAATAATAATAATAAGAAGAAGAAGAAGAAGAAGAAGAAGAAGAAGAAGAAGAAGAAGAAGAAGAAGAAGAAGAAGAAGAAGAAGAGCAGACCTAGTGTTGATTAACAAAAAAGAAAGAACTTGTCAACTGGTGGATTTTAAAGTTCCAGCAGATTACAGGGTGAAGCTAAAGGAAAATGAAAAAATGGACAAATATCTGGACCTTGCCAGAGAACTGAAAAAGTTATGGAATATGAAAGCGAAAGTAATACTAATTGTAGTTGGTGCACTTGGAACAGTCCCAAAAGGATTGGAAAAGGGATTGGAAAGTCTGGAAATCAGAGGAAGGATTGATACCATTCAGAACACCGCACTGCTGCAATCTGCCAGAATACTCAGAAGAGTCCTGGAGGCCTGAGGAGACTTACTGTCACTCAGATTCCAGTTAAAGACCATCAGTTAAAGCTGATGTGAAAACTCAAAAGGAGTAAATGATAATAATAATAATAATAATAATAATAATAAGAAGAAGAAGAAGAAGAAGAAGAAGAAGAGGAGGAGCTATTAAGTTTGGATATATGCGTAAACGGAAGTAAAGGGGAATGCTCCGAAAGGTATACTCCAGTTGGATAGCAAGGGGTTTAATATTTCAGGTTAAAAAGGTAGCTGGTTATTCCCGGTGCGTGTTCCTAGGGTTTGTTTTTAATCCCATCTCATTTGGTGGTCGTGCTGAAAAGGAATTCAAGGAAAGAAAAAGATACAAAGACAAAATGTGGTTTTATGATTTAGGATTTATTCACGGGTCATGGGCACCAGGTGTCAAGGAATTATCTCCCTGGCCAGTCGAGGTGTCTCGACGCAGATAAGGCCAAAGTCATAATGGCCGAGAGAAGTGGGTCCTTTTTCCCTCACATGTTCGGAGGGTTCATCTAGTGAAGGCTCATGGGAGTTTGTTATTTTTTATTTGAATTCTATTCTAATCCTTACTCTTCCCATAGAAACTGAACCGGAAAAATGAGAGAATGCAGAAATTCACAACTCAATTGAATCCTATAGAATCTTTACTAGAATAGAATTCACTTTAGAGGAAAGAAAAATGTGGAAATGATAAGGAAGAAGATTTTAACGAGTGATATTTATTCAGTCAACGCTGCAGTGTTTCAATCTGTTTAGTAGATTTTCTTCAGGGCTTTTGTTGATATAAGGAAAAGTAAAATTTATCACAGAATAATAAGGAGACTGTGGTAGTTTTCCATGATCAGTTTGTTGACAATGTTTTGAATGAAACATTATCGCTCTATATATATATATATATATATATATATATATATATATATATATAATATATATATATATATATAGAGAGAGAGAGAGAGAGAGAGAGAGAGAGAGAGAGATGTGAGGTATCCAACACTTGGTAGTAAGGGATGATTCTATATGTGATTTCTAAGACACTGTATTATCATTATATGATCCAGTAAGTATAAATACAGTGAATCTTTAAATCACTACAGAGAGCTCAATGTATAATAATCTTTTTAGATGACATACAGAGCAATATCTTTTTACATTATATACAGAAGCGAAATTATTGATGATTATCCATCTGAGAAGACTTGATTTTGGGGAGCTTTGTTAAATCAACTTAGATTTTATAAAGGCCCCAATTTTGGTCGAAATAAATTTATTATGGAATAACGGTGTTGAGTTTTTCCTTCCTTTCAAAGATATTATATATTACCAATTACTTTTATATATATATATATATATATATATATATATATATATATATATATATATATATATATATATATATATATATATATATATAGTAATTGGTAATTTGCTTGAAGCATTGTTAAGTATGTTATAAAATATTAAAATTCGAAGGCAATACAATGCGTATAAAAAATAAAGACAAAAAGATGTTTTTTTATGTCTTATCGATTTCGAAGCATAAACTTCATCATCAGAGTTTATTTTCGGAAATGACGCGCTTATGTTTTTATTTGTGTGGTTATAATTTCTCTTCTTATTTCCGTTTCCTCTCCTTTTTTTCTCTCATTCTTCTTCTCCTCCTTTATGAATGAAATGGGCGAATAACTTTTATTTCTTATTTCATTTTTTTTTCTTTTTTTTTTTTTTTTTAAGTTTGTGGAGACAAATATTTCCTAATATCTGCTGTCATCCGGTCAAATGTTGCAAGTATGTTGCCAGTATGTTGCCAGTGTGTAGACATGTCAAAATTAAAAAAAAAAATGAATAAATAAAAAAAAAGAATTAAAAAAAAAGAAATAGAGGGAGAAGGAAGAAGAAAAGAAGAGGGAAAGCGAAACAAAAGCTAAGTATGTAAATTTTTCTATTGACGGTTTTTATTTATTTATTCACGTCACACAATTTCTGCTAAACAACGCCAAATCCTTTCACATTATTTTTTTTCTCACATTTGTTTCATTTAAAATTTTCACACAGTCATAGTTTTCATATACTACCTTGATAAATGGTGAAGATCACCCGAAATACTGGAAAAAAAATAAAGTGAACTAGGGACAAAACAACGGCAGTGTTCTTTTGTTCTGTTCTGTTCTTTTTTCGCTTGTTCATTACCCATGCTTCATGATATCCCCCAAAGAAACCTTCACAAGAACAAAGTTGATAAAATAATAAATTCGTTATATACACACACATTTTTTTCTTGAAGGCGGTTACAATGCGTATATCGTATAAAATTCGATAGTCATTGAAAATAATCATGACAAGCGAACTCGGCAAATATTGCCCCCTACGTAGAACATCGTACAGCAACTGTTTCAACTTCATTAAGTCCCATCAGCGATGTATACATACGATTTCCCTCCGACAGAAAACGAAATCGGGAACTCAGCATGCAGAGTCAGAGACTTTAGCACTGGGCCACCGATACGCAGCAAATGATATATACGAAATTAGCTTGTCAAGAGTAAATACGTCACTATTACTACTACTATACAAAGCAGAGTGGATGTTGAAATCAGCTGCTGTACGATGTTCTATGTAGGGGACAATATTTACCGAGTTCGCTTGTCATGATTATTTTCATTAATTATCCTATTTTATACGATATACGCATTGTAACTGCCTTCAAGCAAAAAATATAAATAATAATGTACTTTACTCAACAATGCTTCTAAAACAAATTACCTTAATCTCATATTAATCTCTTGTTCCATCTGTAGACTTCTTCGCAAATCATTGGCAGGGCTGAAATTTCACCTGCGATTAACACACAAGGTTAAATGAAAGAGGTTGTCGGAACCTCATACGTCGAAATTGACGGGAGAGTCCATCATATATATATATATATATATATATATATATATATATATATATATATATATATACAGAGATAGATATATAGATAAATAGATATCCTTGTGTGGTATAAATCAATGTGGATGCATTGATTTTGATAATCCGTTGCTACTTTGTAAAATAATACTCTCATATTTTTTTCTTGGTTCCTTTTATATAAAAATAATATTCTGTACGTTTGTTTGCTTGTATTAACTCTTTTCAGACATGGGTCGCTTGGTACGTTTCAAAGCGGCACTTTCCTTCATTTAATCGTACTAGGCATAATCGATCGTATGCAAACACACACACACACACACACACACACATATATATATATATATATATATATATATATATATATAAATATTATATTCGTAGGAATATCTCGAAGATTTTTCAGTGAAATCCTCCAGCTTTCTGGATTAACATTCCGTTTAAGTTTACGTTGACTAAATACGGCCTATATTTTCTAATAACGATATTTTGGAACGGAGTCAGAAAAAAGCAAACGGGACAATAATTCTTGTGTAGGTACGGATGGAGCCGAAATAGGTTGTTGTTTTTTTTGTTGTTGTTTGTTTGGGTTTTTTTAAATAGATATGCCGACCATTTTGGTTTGGGAGGTGAGGGTCGTTCCGATTGAAATTCTGAGCCTCGGACAGCTTAGGGCAATGGCCTCATCTACTAGACTAATTCCGTTATGTCTTACATAGATATGGAAGCTTCACGTGAATTGATCTTTAGTAAACAGTTTGTATCCAGACAGTATATCTAGAGGGAGATGATAAAGATAGAGAGTGGGCGACAGAGAGGGGGCAACAGAGAGGGAGGAACAGAGAGGGGGAGAGACAGAGAATTACTAGATATAAAATCGAACAAATCTATATCTACAAACATAGGGAGGGAGATTAAGAGAGAGATAGGGAGGGAAAGAGATGGAGAAGGAGTGACATAGAGAGAAAGGGGTCGGACAGAGAGAGGAAGGAACAGAAAGAGGGGGAAAGATATGAGGGACAGAGAGACGGATAGAGAGAGGGAAGAACATAGGAGGGAAGGAACAGAGAGAGGGCGAAATAGAGATAGGGTGGAACAGAGAGAGAGAGAGAGAGAGAGAGAGAGAGGAGGGAAGGGATGAAGGAACAGAAAGAGGAAGAGGCAGAGAGAGGGAGATACAGAGAGAAGGAGGAATAGAGAAAGGAAGGGAGGAACAGAGGGCGAGGCAGATAGAAAGTGTGACAGAGAGAGGAGAGACAGAAAGAGGGAGGAACAGTAGAGGGAGGGTTAGGGAGAGAAAAAATAGAAAGATGGACAGAGAGGGGAAGGAACAGAGATAGGGGAAAGAGGAAGGGACACAGAGAGGAGGGACACAGAGAGAAAGAAGAAGAGAGGAAGGAACGGAGGAAAGGAGGGAAAGAGAGAGGGGGGACAGTTAGAAGGAGAGAGAAAGAGGGACAGAGAGAGGGGGACATAAAAAGGGTGGAAAAGAGAGTAAGAGACAGATAGAACAATGGACAGGGGGAGACAGGAACAGAGTGAGGGAGGGGCAGAGAGAGAGAGAGAGAGAGTGAGGAACAGAGAGAGTGAGGAACAGAGAGAGGGTGGAACAGAGAGAATGACTCGATATATAATCGAACAAATATTTTAAGTATTTATTTACTAAAATTGCGTGACCCCCATCTCTCCCCCTCTCCACTCCTCTCTCTCTCTCTCTCTCTCTCTCTCTCTCTCTCGCTCTATCTCTCTCTCTATCTATCTATCTCTATCTCTCTCTCTCTCTCACACACACACCACACACACTCTCTCTCTCTCTCTCTCTCTCTCTCTCTCTCTCTCTCTCTCTCTTCTCTTGGTTTTTGGTCTGGAGGTAGCTAGGAGAACGCTATTGGCTTAAATGTTAACAAAAACTTCAAATCTTTGTGGATATTTCTTTTTAGAATGAATGGACTCTTCGTTTTTAGTTCAGAAAACACTTATTTGCTTCTGATTTTTCATAACTAGTTATCCAACTATTCATCCCAAATATTCGTTTAATCGTATTTCATCCGTTTTAAAACTGATTTTATTTCTCGTATAGCAGACGTTCTATTCACTGTTTTAAAGAAGTTGTTTTGGGAATTCCTATAAAAATTACACACGATTTATCTTATCTGTAAAGAGACATAAACAAATTGTCTTCTATTTATTTTGTCTACGTTTAATCTTCTGTTATTTTGTATTTTGTCATCTTTCTTTTCTTTCACTAGTGACCTCCAATTTAACATGTAAACCCCTTTACTACTCCTTATATTTAACACTATGAAACTTGCATAAAGGTTAATATTATCTTCAATGTTTTTAAACCATTCAAAAGAAGTAACAGTCAAAGATCTTCTGATGATTTTTAAAAAGTATTTTCAGCTTATGGAAATAATGATAATTATGACAAAAATCAATTGAAATTTAACGTAGCCAAAAACAAGTTATAACTGTAGTTAAAAGATAAGCAGGGTTTCAGACTTAAGCAAAGCTTTATTTTACTTTACTCTGACTACGATCTAACTGATGTGGTCAGAGGGTTGCTTTTATACAGAGATATTTAAGGGGAGGTAATTACGTTGGATTTATTAGTACAATAACTACAGGCTTTTTTTTAATTCTATGAAAAATCATCTAACAGTCAAATTTTCACGGAAATTAAGGTAATTATTTACCTTTTGATGAAATTATGTTTAAAACAAAAAGGGAAAGAAATATGAATCCCTTCACGTTACTCCAGCTTCCGCAACATCATCCCCAGCGAATAATGCTGGGGAATATTTCAATCATCTCTGTCTACACACGGCCGGGCAGAGCAAAAAACATCCGACTGCCTCTAGGATGTAAAGATGGTGGTTTGATCGAACCTTGTGTAGGATAGAACATTACTGATCAATGTATTTAATTCGACAGTTATATAAACTGCACAGGTGATCTCCAATGGCAGAGTCCTGTGCTTGTGAGAGCCCGGATGTTGATTGTGCTATCTATCTATCTATCTATCTATCTATCTATCTCGCTCTCGCTCTCTTTCTCTCTCTCTCTCTCTCTCTCTCTCTCTCTCTCTCTCTCTATATATATATATATATATATATATATAGAGAGATAGAGAGAGAGAGAGAGAGAGAGATAGATAGATATATAGATATATATAACTTAAGTCGGTGGAGTGGCCTATTGTCGGTATTAGCCGGACAGCGAGCAAGTCTATCCCTTTTCGCTAGTGCTAGACCAGAGAGATTGTTTTTGCTGAGGTGGAGCGCTACACCTACCGTCAGCCGCCTACTTTACCCCACATACTAGGTTACTTAAAATGTGCTACTCATGCGCTGAGTTGGCGGGGCCCGGAACATTGCGGTTTTTAGGCTGGCGTTCTACCGGAGAGAAATATTTGAAAAAGTCTTTGTACCTCATTTTGATATCCCTCATTGGCATATAGTCCCAATTTCATAGCTGCATTGAGATAAATATCTACAATGTAAC
Organism: Doryteuthis pealeii; assembly: GCA_023376005.1. Taxonomy (NCBI): domain Eukaryota; kingdom Metazoa; phylum Mollusca; class Cephalopoda; order Myopsida; family Loliginidae; genus Doryteuthis; species Doryteuthis pealeii. The sequence goes on along the minus strand of CM042156.1, from coordinate 50,041,916 downwards.
GCTATTGATGCTCTTACATATATTTCAAGAATCCACGACGTTACCCAAAATGTAGAACATTTTTGGGTCGCAGATCCGATCCTATTCGCACAGTCTTCGCACAGAATTTGCACACGTGTTCCAAGAAACATTTGAAAAGTGACATTTATGCAAATGGTGACATATATCGACATTTTCATGAACAACAAAACCAAAAACATGACAGTTTTTTTTTCTTTTTCTCTTCCCTCTCATTTTTGTGTATTGGTTTTTCTTTTACAATTGCAATCAAGTGCAGTCTACCGATAAACGTGCAGAAGCAAATTTGTTTCTGACAACTCTGTGCCATAAATTACATTCCTTTAAAATGCACATTTTTCCATATATAATGTAAGTTTATCATAGACCTGTATTCACAATTGTATAATATTAAGTAGTTAGAATTTGGTGGTTAGTCGAAGGCCCAGACTTGATGGTTGTCTGTTCCCCAGTAAGTCATCTTCTCACAGCGCGGTTGTTCTTCTTTTCAAAAAAATGAGCATAGACAACTGGATTTGCGTTTAGTATTGATAAAAATCTACAATAGTATATTGTGCGTCAAGTCAAATTTAAATATCGTAGAAAAAAAAACTGGTAAAGTTAAACTTTTGATTGGATATATATGTATATACTTTTTTAAAACTTGATATCGTCTCTTCTTTGAGAAATGCACACACACAAATTTACATGACATTTCGGTTACAACAATAATACAATAATAGTCGTAACTGCAACAATCATGCAAGCGATTGACAGGAAGTCCATATCCAACTTGACCCAACAATGTTTGTTGTTCCTGGTTATAATTTTGAAATGGGCATTATTCAGTTTGAACCTCATCATCGTCACCATCATCATCATCATCAAGTCGTACTGACAAGATGGATCCTCATGATTCTCTCTCTCTCTCTCTCTCTCTCTCTCTCTCTCTCTCTCTCTCTCTCTCTCTCTCTCTCTCTCTCTTCTTTCCTTATTTTGATCTTTTAATTATGTTCGATTGAAACAGATTAGCGTTATCGCTTCTGTGCGCTCACCCTCTTCAATCTTTTCCCTACTCTCTTTCTATCTTTCTTTCTTGTTATATCTTTCTGTGTGGCATTTCATTTTTCCCTTTCTTTCTTTATAATAAAAACTGATTGATTTAGCTGAGGCGATGAATCTCATAAGAAATCGGTGGATAAGCAAAACCAGATAATCAGAGTTTAGAATTTTTGCATTTCAACTTGAAAACTTCGCGTCATCATCATCATCATCATCATCAAGTCGTACTGACAGCATGGATCCCCATGATTCTCTCTCTCTCTCTCTCTCTCTCTCTCTCTCTCTCTCTCTCTCTCTCTCTCTCTCTCTCTCTCTCTCTCGTTAAGGAACATGTATTTCACATTATTTGAATAACCCCTCTATATATATTTAATGTTCTGTTTTTCCTAGCCTTAAGTCAAGGGTAGGAGATTGCTATGAACTGATGAGTATTTTTTTTACTTCTTTTTTACTCTCTCTCTCTCTCTCTCTCTCTCTCTCTCTCTCTCTCTCTCTCTCTCTCGTTAAGGAACATGCATTTCAGATCATTTGAATAACCCCTCCTATATATTTAATGTTCTGTTTTTCCTAGCCTGAAGTCAAGGGTAGGAGATTGCTATGAACTGATGAGTATTTTATCTTCTTTTTTTCTCATCTCTCTCTCTCTCTCTCTCTCTCTCTCTCTCTCTCTCTCTCTCTCGTTAAAGAACATGGATTTCACATTATTTGAATAACCCCATCCACCCCCTCCCTGCACTCCAAATGATGGATTGCAAAATATACATGCATCAAAGCAGATGAAGTTAGATTGATGTAAAAACGTAGAGACGACCAGTCTGCATATAGCATTGCATATCTTCTCTTGTGCATATGATTTTGAAATCAAAGGCCTTCACGAAGTGCATTATATGTTGTGTTGTCCGTGGTCACTTTGTCATCTGCACACAAGAATTCTTTTTTTTCAATTCGCTTCATTCACTTGCAGAATGTGTAACAGGTGCATCTGGCAACTGTCACATCATGAAATTCGATACCTTCATCCATCTCTCTTGACACCTGTCCTTATCGATCACCGCTCCTGATAAGTCCTCAACACGGCATCAAGTGTCCTTACATAGCTGGTGTATGTAGTTTTTGTTACTTCATCGCATCTCTCTTGACACCTGTCCTTATCGATCACCGCTCCTGATAAGTCCTCAACACGGCATCAAGTGTCTGTACATAGCTGGTGTATGTAGTTTTTGCTGGTCCGCCTACACTGGTGTGTCTATGTTTAGGTGTCTACATGAGAACACCACTTATGAGCTCGTTCTTACTTCTCAGCAGTTTTAAATGTGTCTGGTTCGTCTTATTTGGATGGTTTCTGTGATAGGAGGTTAGTTGCTTTTGAATATTTTTTTCTAATATACTGATTTTCTTTAAATAAGCAATTTTATAAATATATAAATGAGAGGCTCACTTAGGAATAAATCACTACCTTTGTCATTTTCTATACGGCCGGTTGCTCAGGGGCTTGTTTGAAGTCGTGAACTTTGGTTTCAGCCTAGCCATAGATTGAAGGGCTTGCCTTTTGAGGGACCTACCACCAGGCAACACCTATCCCCTTATCTAAAATGTTAACAATCGGGTTCATTGTCCGATGCGTGATGTGCCTCACAAGGGCGAATGCTGCACTGTGCCCAAACATGAATGAAGGGTTGGTAGAGTGCATTTATCTAAACATTTGACCTTGTGCAGTATTCTTCCCGTATTAGGTAAACAGCGTTTTTTTTTGCGACAGACTTTTAATATAAACCCGGAAAACAAACAAACAATGAAGTACACACACAGACACACAAATTAACATATGTATAGGTATGTGTGTATGTATGTGTATTTCTGTATGTGTCTATGCATGTGTGTGTCTCTATTATTTCTGTTCAAGAAAGCACGATACATTCTGGTGTTATTCCCATGCAGTCTCTTCTCCAAGCTTTTCGTTCAATTCCAGTTAGTGCAGCCATACAGTAGTACTGATATGGCTACATCTTGGAACAGTTCTCGTTTTATAAATCCTTTACTAGGCATATCGTATCAGGTATTTGTGTATCACAACGCTCTCGTTGTCGTTTGGAGACATGTGTTAAATACGTTTGTTTACTTTACACTCTCTTTTGTCGGAATAGCTGAGATGATGACGTGTGGACTCTTCGTTACGTCTTGCACTTATTTCTGAATTGAGAGATTTACGTGTCCACGTTGCATACTGTATGGCTCTTACTTCTAATGGAGGAATGATGTATGGATAAATACATATTCAATATACCTCTAATCAGTGTGGGGGGGTCACAGTCAAGTCTGACGCAAGGCTCCAATCGACAGTCTAAACACTCCCAACTGTATCACGCTCAAAAATCCAATATCCAAAATTATTTCTTTGTCCCGCTCGTCTCGACAACTAAATACTACTGCAGTTCTTCTCTCCCTTCTTAGGTCCTTTAAATATACCTCAATCTCACCACATCCGGGCTCCTCACTCAGAATTGTCCGTGCAGCACGTGCGACACTCGTCAGCACTGCAAGTACGCGTCAATCCTTACGGCGCAACCACCTACATCGGACCACTCTGCTATTTCCTATTTCACTGCTCGTCCACAGCGCTCACATTCTGAAGGACGCGGGTTCGACTCTAGGTCAGTCCTTCACGCCAGGCAAAGCCTAGCCCGCTTCCTTCGAGAATACGGCAAGTCTTCACGCCCGCCACACTCTCTGTCACACCGTGTTGCGCGAGGTAGGTCTCCACTCTCACTACAATACCTATCTCCATAGCGGTACTACATCGGAGAAGGTTGGAGTACTGTTTTTTGCTGGGCTGCTGTTCAGTTGGCTGGCAATTCTATGATGTCATGAAGTCTGGACAAAAACGTGGGGTCTGAGAATTACCTTGTCTTGTGCCATTATGAGTTTTTAGTAATAACTCAAAGCCGCTTCTTTTTCTCATGGGTATTTTATTTCCCCCAAATTGCAACTACCGAGAACAAAAAATTTAATGTCCTGACCCCTTAACTAATTCTCTCAGACTCAATTTTTACTCTGACCTCTCACTTCATCTCTCTGCAACTTTACCACGTCTCATTTGATTGCCCAATCAAATAACGCCAAGCCCATGCCAAAATGATCACTTAAACTTTTCCGTTCTCCTGATTTCCTGACTTAAACGTTTCCGTACTTATCCATGAAGAATAATTAAAGTTCCAATTACCGTCGAACTGGTAAGACAAGGCAACAAACGGTTGTAACTTAAATACAAACCCGAATAGTCACAAAGTCTACTGCAGAATGACAGGATATATATAAGACTCCACAATGTCATTCAAATCAAGCAGTCAAGCAGCCAATCAGAACTCAAGGAATGGAATGACCCAAACCACCCAAATTCATGAATGGGTCATTCTTGATTTCTATATATACCAACTGTCTTGGACACTGCTTAAGTTGTACTTAGTTAACTGCTGTTATTCAAACCAACAGTAGACTTACTGACTTCAATAATCCATACATCAGGCCAAACTCGTGGTTACACGTCTTGCCTATATTTTTGGACAGCAAAAGACCACTACGCACGAGGGGTTCCCTATTTATAGGATCGCCCGTGTTGCCGGTGCTTTGCCCCCGGTTCCCTCTAAACGGACGTCCTCTATCTCCACAACGCCTATTACGTAACATTTGTAAAATGCAATAGATATACCAATACCAAAACTGAAATGTGTGTGTGTTATCGTGAGTGAGAGAGCTGCTATATCTTCCCAAAAATCAAAACTAGTACATTTTATTTAAAATACTTGTCTATTTATCAACTTGAATAGTTCTATGACAATCCGTGGTTTAATAAAATTAAAGTATCATATAATCAAAATATATATATATTTCCGTGCTCTTAAAATAACGAGAATATTGAATTAAATGCAAACCATTAAATAAAGTGTAACATTAAATTTCAGTCACGTGATAATGCTTGACAGCTCCCTCTATATACACACATTACTACCGCGAAAATTATGGCATCTCTCCTTTTAAAATAACCTACCCCCTACCATTTTCTTTGCCTCCTTCCCACCAGCTTCAAGCAACCGCTGAATTATCCTTCTTTTTTGTATTGATGAAAAAAGGAATTACTCGAATAAAAATGGCGCCCAATGTCTGTAAAGTTTGTAGGAAGTTAAATAATGATTAGTTTACGAAAGAGAGAGAGAGAGAGAGTTAGAGAGAGAGAGAGAGAGAGAGAGAGAGAGAGAGAGAGATAATGATTTTTCTCGCCTATTCTCTTTTTTTTTCCACGGCATAAATTATTTTACCGACAAAGACGCATCATTTCTTTGTGTCGGATCCTTTCAAAGAACACTAATATAATTATAGAAGCGTACATGTGTGGCTATGAACTATTTATCATTACGAAAACCGACTTTTTTGTTTTGTGTTCTTTATAGACGTGTATGATAAGTTGATGTACGGACAGTAAGTATAATGACCAGCTGGATGCAAAATTTTATCTGCATCCGTCTAGCATTCATAACTAAAAATATTTACCCCCCAAAAGACTAATATAGAAGAAAAAGAGTGCATATGGACTTAGGGTTTGGCATATTTCATTTGCAAACGAGAGAAATCTATATACAATGGTGATTCGGTGTTTGTCTGTAACCGAAACTATGTCCCGTTAAATTACCCACGGAAATTGCGTGAGAGTATCAATGAGTATTTAATTTATAGTGAAAACAATTATTACATAAACTAAATCTTATTCATTAATAATGTCTCTATGAAAATCTGAGTTATATTTACCTCAAGTCGTCGGGGCGGCCTAGAGTCGGTATCAGCCAATCAGCAAGGGAGTCTATCCCCTTTTCACTAGCGCTAGACCAAGGAGATTGTTTTTTTTGCATCTGAGGTGGAGCACCACACCTACCATCAGCTACTTACTTTACCGCACAGATCCCTGTGCTACTCATATGCTGAGTTGGCGAGGACCGGAATCGAACTAGGAACCATGTGGTTTCTAGCCGAACGCTCTACCGACTGAACTAACCCGGCAACAGCCCGTTATTCGTGCGTTTAAAATCTCTGCAATGTGTCTTATATATCACTAAGAAATAAAGGTTTACATAATATATGGTGAGATTAATGTGCATACTGATTTTAACAAAATCGGTTTTAATAAATAATTACTTGGTGTTATTGATCACTAATATTTTCTTTTTTTTATTTTCCATCGTATTAAAATCAATCATTTTATATAGAAACCTATTAGAATATAAAAAAAATAAGTGTAATCTTTTTTATATGCGTTCTTACTTAATTTCGTTAGTCTTTCTTATTTAACATATTTCATTATATTAAAACTTAAATACCTAAGCATAATCTTGCTAGTATATGTAAATGCGACATTTAGATAATGTTTATCTATAAGTATAGATCAATAGGTTGCCATGACAGCACGGATACCGATGACTCGCCAAGCATCCCTATAGGTCATCATTCCTGGAAGGTCCTCCGCGCAACAACTAGAAAGTCACTTATGACGTTGCCTTTGTTTTTCCAACAGTTCCCAGCAAGTCTTGAAGATGATATACAGCGTGAGTCAAAATGCACGCAAATTCATATTGTTCAAAATTATTCCACTAATCATATTTACATTACTTTTATATATGTTATAGATACTAGCAAATATATGCACCCTCCGGGTGCAAGTATTTAAGTTTTAATGTAATAAAATATTGTATTAAATTAGAAAGGCTAATGAAACTAAATAAGAATACAGATAAAAAGATTTGAAACAGAGGGAGTATAATAAAAGATTTGAAACAGAGGGAGTATAATAAAAAATGGAACAACTGAAACTTACTCTTCCATCACTCTCGTCTTTCATTTTTATTTTTTCTAATTTAAGTATTTAGTTATAAGAGGAAGTAAAGAATAAAATGACAGTTATTTTATCTTGTTAATGGATTTCATTTAAGATTCATTGAAGAGATTTTTGCTTATATTCATTAAAATAAAACCAAACAGTTAGAAATCAATAATACTAAGCACATATTTATTAAATTCGATTTTTTAATATCAATATGCAAATTAGCCTTCCTGTTCACACTGTAAACCGCTATTTTGTTGTATATATAAATATAATTGCATGTTGTCAGTACGTAGACATAGTTAACAGTATTAATAATGTAAGACAATTTTATCAATAATTGAGGTTTAGATAAAAATAAAATCATGGAGAATGTGATGTCAATAACTAAGAGAATTGTGACTTGAGTAGGAATATAGTTTCGGTTACAGACAGAAAAACACACAATCTCCATTATAATAAGACTAGCAAATATATGCACCCTCCGGGTGCAAGTATTTAAGTTTTAATATGATAAAATATCATGTTAAATTAGAAAGGCTAATGAAACTGAATAACAATTCAGATAAAAATATTTGGAACAGAGGAGGTATGATTGAAAAATAGAACAACTTTGAAACTAACTCTTCCATCATTTTCCCTTACTCCCGTCTTTCATTGGTAAATTTTCCTAATTTAGTTAAAATTAGAAGTAAAGAATAATATTACAGTTATTTCTTCTTGTTAATGGATTTCTTTTAAGATTTATCCCCGAGATTTTTGCTCATATTCATTAATATAAAACCAAACAATTAGAAATCAATAATACTAAGCATATATTTATTAAAATCACATTTTTAAGATCAATATGCAAATTAGCCTTCCAATTCACACTGTAAACCGCTATTTTGTTGTATATATAAATACAATTGCATGTTGTAAGTATGTATATATGGTCAACAGTGGCTTCGGCCTCTGGACCATTGATATAATTAACAGCGTCGATCCCAGGGGACCATCCCCCCAGGCAACACCTGCCCCCTCGATTTAAAGGGGCAGGGCTGGGTTTATTGCCCAGCGCCTGAGGCGCCCCCCTTGAGGGGGAATGCCGACGGGATCGACGCAATTTTTCACCTGCCACTCCATGAGCTTCGGCTTGTGGGTGGTCCCACGTTAATAGGGACTTTGTGCCTGACCCGTACAAGTGGGGTACGCGCTAAATACAGTATATATGGTCAACAGTCTTAATGATGTAAAACAATTTTATTAATAATTGAGGTTTAAATAAAAAATAAAATCATGGAGAATGTGATGTAAATAACAAAGGGAATTTTGACTTGAATAGTAATATAGTTTCGGTTACAGACATACAAACCCACAATCTCCATTATAATAAGATATGGATGGCGTTTGCATAATTAATGTTGTTGAGTAACTGGTCGTCATCCTTTGTTCCAGTTGTAAAAGAACTTAAAATAAACAAGTGAGTAAACCAATAAGTCCTTGTGGGATAGTGTCCTTTAGGTCCGACGTCTGAGTGTGAATGAGTTAAAATTAGAATCAGGCCTCTATAAATGCAGCAGCAGCACTGCCAGTGATTGGATAATAGGAATCTTTCCCAGGTCACGTGCTAGTCAGCGAGTCTATAAGTAGAAGTGACTACTCGTCGCACGCCTTATATAAATAAAAAAACTCCAACAAATGTGTTTATACTTTACAGGTCATTATTTACATCATGCCACTTGATTTGAAAACTAGACTGGAGCTAGTAAAATTGTATTATAAGAATAAAGAAAAATGCAGCTGCAACAATGAGAGCATACAAAAAGATAAAATCCATTTCCTTTATCTACTCTGACACGATTGATAAAAAAATTCGAGAGCACAAAAACACTCCATGATTTACCATCAAGAGGCAGGCCGTCACTGGAGGAAAATCGTGTGGGTGCTGTTGTAGAGGCAATCACAAGCTTACAGTCAACTAATCCACTTGGCCATGCAAGTTCAAGAGATGTAGCTGAACTCACAGGCATTCCTCAACGCAGTGTTACACGGATTCTTCATCACCAAGGTATGCAGCCTTACCGCATGAGCCTTATATCTGCGTGCATTTTGACTCACCCTGTACATGTCTACAGATGTTAATAAAATTGAAAATGTTGCAGTTTTTAGGATATAAGGCGTGTGATAGATGCCTACTCCTAAATATAGACTCGTTGACTACCACGTGACCTGAGTAGGATTCCCATTGTCCAATCACTGGCAGTGCTGCCGCTGCTGTTGTTGTATTAATAGAAGCCTGATTCTAAACTTATGTCATTGATACTCGGACGATCTTGGACGACGGACTTACAAAGAATACTATAACACAGGATACTTATTGGCTTGCTTACTTATTCACTACATCTGGAACTAAGGATGGCTGCCAGATACTTAACAGAAAACTATCAGTAGATATTTAGATATAAGAAAGTCGCAAGTATGAGACATTCATCGTGGAGAGACATCGCTTTTCAGTAATAATGGATCTGCAATACTCACTTGGTAATCATTAAACCACAATGGGATCTTCAACCCGTTTGAGGCATCCAACGAGGATCGAACTCACTATTCAGTAGTAACGGATCTGTGACTCTAGCTTGATAACCATTTCACAACGATGGGAACCCTTTATGTACCTAACTCTTTCGTCACGGGTATGATGTGACACGAGGTTGCTACTACGAATCCTTCAGTCAGGATTGACCTCGCCTTTTTGTAGTAATGGATCTGCTAGACTAGCTTGCTAACTATAAGAGCCCCTAAGCAACTTGCAATAAATAGCAGGACCTGTATATATATATATATATATATATATATATATATATATATATATATATATATATATATATATACCACAGAATGATAACTTAATTATTACAACGTTTCATACGTTTACTTAAGAGCTATTGTTAAATAGTTCAATATTTAAAATGTATAATAATCTTGAATGAACTATCCCGCACTCATATTTATTTCCTGTTTTCTTGTATTTTTCATTCTGTTGGATTGAAACAGGTTAGCTTTATTGTTCCGCACGCCCACACCCTCTCTCTATATCTTCCTCCTGCTCTCATTCTTTCTTTTTTATTATATTTTTTGTATAGCATGTCCTTTTTCTTCCCATTCTTTATTTACAATAAAAACGGAATGGTCCATTATTTAGCAGAGGCGAAAACACTCATAACAACGGTCTCACTTTTAACCAGAGTGTGTTGCAAGATTATAACGGTCGTACAATTAAGGAACCCGAGAATTAATATATCGATGTAAAAGACGGATATGAATTGCTCGGATAGATAAAAAAAGGGAAGTATATCTACATTATGCAAAACTATATAAGCAATCTCCCAAGCAAAGATATCAAATTTTTCTTCATGGTAATTTTCTTTTCTGTAAGAAAATCTTGAGGACTTATTAATTGGCAATGTTACTATTTTTAGGACCCTTTGAGTTTCCTCTTTATGTAGTCTTGTTTTTTGTTTTTTTTGGAGGGGGGTTGTTGTTTTTTTGTGAAGGGATCTATGTTTTTTGGGGTTTTTTTGTTTGTTTTGTGAGGGGATCTATATTCTTTTTCTTTTTTTTTTTTTAGTTAGGGGATCTATATTCTTTTTCTTTTTGTTGTTTTTTTGTTATTTTTTTCTCGATGTCTGCGTTTCTCGGCGCCTTTTTTTTCTCTCTCTCTCCTCATTCTCTATCCACCAAAGAAACTTTGCTTGAATTTCTCTCTTGCAGCAAAACGTTAATGCATAGCTTTGAAAAGAATCATTAGACTTTTAAGAAAGAAAGAAAGAAAGAAAGAAAGAAAGAAAGAGATGTTCGATTTTTTCTCATTTTGCTCTTATGCGATTTTTTTACTTTCACCAATAATAAAAATCATTCTAAAGAAATGTTTTTTTCTTTTTTCTTTTCTGATTATGAATTCATCTCCTAAAGTAAAAAAGATGCATTGGCAGACTCAAATCTGTAGGAATAATACTAATTTTCATCTAACCAATCTAGCTTATTGGCCTTGTGCCATATCTAAGCTAAGCTTAGTAAATAACTATATAAAACTAGAATCAACCTGATGGAAGTAAGATGGGGAAATGAATCCCGCAGTATGTGGAGAAAACGTTGAACAAACACGGGATGTATTATAACATAAGATGGAAATTTATTAGTCGATGTTCGAACATTTCGGTTTATAAAAGAAAGCCTTCTTCAGGACTAACATTATATCATCCTGTGTTTGTTCTACATTTTCTCCACAATCTAACTTATATATACATTCGTGTATATATTTATAAACACCTCCACCAACCTGTCCGCCCTGTCGGCTGGGGCGTTAGAATGCACCGACTGCACCTCTGCAGAGGGGTAAGACTCCCCCAATGGGGCCACCTGTTGGCCGTGGGTGGCGACCCGTGATGCTTAAGGATAGAGCCCAGGAGGATGAGCAGTTCATGACATGCAATACTCCACTTTGGCCCTATCTTGGGCTAGATGGGTGGTCGGAGAGGCGCCCTACGATCAATCGGCTGGTCATGTCAAGCCCTAGCACCTATATGATTTTCCCAACCCTATTGCCCTTATGGCAAGCCCCACCCCTTTTTATCATATGGATGCTAGAAGGCGGTGGCTGCGGGTCTACACGTCCTGGGAATGACATTAAACTCTATCTGATGGTGAGGTTCCAGTTTTGAAGATTTGGGGAATGCACCCCTTCATCACCATTGCTCCCTGGTCCACTCTGACCCGGAGTGGTAGTACCTGTTAGGGTCCCATCTATGGGTTAAATAGAAAAATGTATTTATAAAAAAATTGTATTATCCATTAAGAATTGATTTATTTCAAAACTTTATCGGCATTAAATGACCCACTTAGGTTGATATGCCGTAAAACAAAACAAACCAAAAACCAACCTGTCAGCTGGGGCTATAAAATACACCAACTGCACCTCTGAAAGGAGTAAAATCACCACAACGGGGCCTCCTGCTGGTCGTGGGCGGCGACCTGTGATGCTTAAGGGCGGAATTCTGGTGGCTGACCAGTTCATGATATGCAACACTTTACTTTGGACCCTACTTAGGCTAGACGGCCGGCCGCAGAAGTCCCTTTCGATCAATCGGTTGGTCATATCAAGCCTTAGCACATATATGATTGTCGCAACCCTATTGCTCTTATGGCAACCCACACAACCCTTTTTACCATATGTGTGCTAGAAGGCGGTGGTTGAGAGTCTTAGTGTCCCCCAAAATTATAAGAATGAAGAGAAAGTCGGAGAAGGATTAGAGAGGGGTGAGCAAGCGGAAGCGATAACGCTAATCTGTTTCAATCGAACATAACAAAAAGATCAAAGGAGGGAAAGAAAGAAAAAAAAGAGGAGTGAGTGAGGCTTAAATCAAAATTATTATACTTTTTACAAATTGAACTATTTTTCAATAGCTCTTAAGTAAACATATCAAACTTAATGATTAAATTATCATACTGTGGTATATCCATAGGTACAGATAGTTTTAATAAATTATTGAAATTATTTATTTTATAGGCACGCTTTAGTTACCAAATTAAGTAAAATCCTTATTTATTAGTTTATTTAAATGCACCGGAGTTTCAAAATACTCGATAGGTATTATAATAGATCCTAAATTAGCTGAAACCTTTTCGAATTCTGATCAGCGTATGTTTTTGTTTAGTCTAGCCGAATTAATCTGAAACTGGTATTAACCCGGAATAAATTCCAAACTAGACATGTTTGGTACCGTTAGAAAGCTTATTCTTTTTAGATTAACATACTAAAATTCTCCCTCATCGGCTTTTGGACAAAAAAGTTACAAGGATTTGAAGAGATTATTGTATATTGAAGATTAGTACGCTTTATTTCTATATCCTGTTTTCTTTTAATTCACTATTTAGACATGCCGACCGCCGAAATCCACTTATCCGAGGTTATTGTCAAATCTTTGCCAACAGTTTAGGAAGCCAAAAGCAATAGGATGTAAATTTATTAGTAGTAAGGCAGCAATTAACAATTTAATCTTAGACAACTGAGTAAACGGAGCCTAGTTGAATGAGGACCCTAGTGAAAAATAGAGTAATTTATGAGGAAGTGCGTCCCGGTCTCCTGCCTCAAAAATTGCTACCCGGTGACTATCAAAATAACGACCCAGCTCAGTCTATTCAAAACTATCCATCTTCATATCTATCCATCTATCTCAATTTGTTCATACTTATCTATATTACTTTAAATACTAAGATTTTTTTTATTCATGTTTGTTTAATGTCTTGTTTTTAGTTTAAATAAACAAGAATTACGACAAAAAAAGATGCATTCTTTGTCGAAAATATCTATCTATCTCCATTCGTTCATATCTATCTATATTATTTTGTTTGTTTATCTATATATCTATCTCAGTCTATTCCAAACTATATATACATCTTCATATCTAAACAAGAATTACGACAAATTACGATAAATAAACAAGAATTTCGATGAGCTGGGGTTGTTATTTTGATAGTCACCAGGTAGCAATTTTTGAGGCAGGAGACCGGGACGCACTTCCTCATAAATTACCAAAAATGGTAGAATTTCTACCATGTATATCACTGTCACGCGGCAAACAGAACTAAATCTACAGGTCAAATTCTTTCTTCCTTTGTATATTTAAGGTGCTAGAACTAAGTCAAGAAGAACTTACAGCGCCAGTTAGAAATACCATAAAATACATAGAATTTAAGTATACAAAAATTCGGTCTTCTTCTATCAAAATATATTTCTCTGAAGAAGACCTCTTTTTTGTAAACACGTGACGGCATTTCAATAAATAATTTTTATCCATATAACATTTTCTTTCCGTTTATCTTTCAGCATATATATATATATATATATATATATATATATATATATATATATATATATATAGTTGGTTGGTTGGTTGGTTTATTAATTTTAACGGCATATCAACCCGTCCAGGCTTATATCATGCCTAGAGGTTGGGGTGTTATACATATTGTGCATTCATATATATACTTTTAGTAATTGGTTTTAACAATGTGTTACCATTATTGGGGATTGTGTTGTATGGCATTGATTTGTTTCATGTCTATATTTTATGGTATAATTTTATTTCCCTCAAAAAGGAGAACATATCACCAATGTTAACATTTTCAAATAGATCCTTCATATTGTTTGCTTTAAAATAATGGTTTCTGATGGGAGCAAAACATCTGCATTCCATCAATAAGTGTTTAACTGTCAGGGGTGTTTGACATGTTTCACATTGTGGTTGTTGTTCTTGTTTGAGTATATAAGAGTGCGTTAGTTTTGTATGACCAATGCGTAATCGGGACATAATGACTTGTTCCTTTCTAGACTTCCTTAAAGTTGGTCTGCAGCCTCCCAAAGTCGGTTTGATTAGGAAGAGTTTATTGTGGATACAGTTATTCCAGTGTTGCTGCCATTTTGTATGAAGGAATCTATTGATTTTAGGTTATGGTATCTGGAATTTGTCAGGGATTAAATCTAGAGCCGATTTATATATATAGTTGGTGAGGACTGGTATCAAACCAGGAACGCTGTGATTTTTAAGGCAGATGCTCAAGCAATTGACTTAAACCAGCCCATTGAAACCATATAGTTGTGGGTAAATTATTTGTATGAAGATTTAATTACTTGAAGCTGTAATTGTTTACTAAGGATTATTACTATTATTATCAAATAGGAATATTTACTTAAAACCATATATTTCTTGCAAAACAGAAAAAGACTGATTTTGGTATTTAAATAGTTATTTACTAAATTTAGCTTAGATGTGGCACAAGGCCAGAATCATATCATAGATCTAATGGCGTTCGTAATACAGGCAGATTATAAATTGAAATGATGCCAATATATCTCCTTGCAGGACTCCAGCAATAAGAAGTCAGTGTCATCATCGGATGAGTGTACTATTGCTTTCAGATCTTTGTAGAGCATCATTATAGTGGTAATTTTCTTTGGGGAGACCATATACTAGAAGTATTTGTTCCATCTTTCCTTTTAGTATGAAATCAAATGCTTTTGAAAAGTCTACAGTTAACTCGCAGAGGTTGATACTGTGACAGCAAGGAGCATGAATAGAAAACTCTGCTTGCGAGGTGGCCACCATTTACATATAATTTTTTATTTATAGAGATTTAGAATTGGTTGATAGAAGGGTAGCTTAAAAGAAGCTACCTAGTGTTGTATACTCTTTTATTTTTCTTCTGATCATCGTCTTTGGTATCTTATGTTCTTCTTCTAGCGTCTGGACTTCGTCTTGGGAATTTCATGTCTGGTCTTCCATTGGTGATTTCTCGTTTATCATAAGCTCTGAATTATTGGTGGTTTTTGGATAAATAACCAAAGACTTCGATTTTCTTTAGATCATATTTTATTCCAAAATTTCCACCAGACTACTGTGCAGATTGAGTCGGCAGCGCGTTTAACGCGACTTACTCGCTCCTTGGTTTTGGCCAATCTCTAAAGTAACTAACTCTTTCTAATCTAAACCAGAAGAGGGCCTTCTCCAGCGATTCTCATGGTATCCACCGGAAGGGGGGTCGAGATGAGGTAAACCCGTATCACTCAATCCTCTATGACATCGTCCTCAAGGCAGTCGGCTGTAACTCATTCAGCCATTTTGGTTTCTACACTAACTGTACAAAAGTTTTAGGGTACTAACAATTATGTAACACTAGCAAGGATTTGCTGAGTGGTTACCAGCATTTCTGCACTTCTGACTGATGATAAAGAGTATGTTGATGTTGGATTGAATGGAGGAATTATGCTAAGTACGGTCACCTGTACATGGAAGGTGCAGAATAGTATGCTCTTGTCCGCGAAGACAGATCTAGAGCCTGGTCCTGCAGGGCTGCTGATGTATGTGCGATGCAATTGCTAAGTGTCATAAAAAAACCATGTGGTTCGTCGTAATGTTCCTGCTGCAAAAACGGTCTCAGTCGCATGGCTGCTTGCAGTGACTGTCAAGGAGAGCTCTGTTGCAATGTGTACACCGTAGACAAAATAGGGCATGAATTGAATGACATTGAAAATGACATTTCGAGAAATCTTTCACATTTTTGACTTAGTGTAATATTTGTCACACGAGGACAGAATATATCGTTGCTTGGTTTCGACATTGCTTGCAAGATAGTGGTCAATAAAAAGGCTAAAGGTCACCTAAAGTTCTTATTTACCTTCAACTGATTTCAGGAATTATAGACAGTTCCATTTTTATTACCAAGCTAAGTTTATATAAAGAGATTTGCTTGATAGAAGGGCAGCTTAAAAGAAACTAGCTAGTGTTGTATACTCTTTTATTTTTCTTCTGATCATCGTCTTTGGTATCTTATATTCTTCTTCTAGCGTCTGGACTTCGTCTTGGGGATTTCATGTCTGGTCTTCCATTGGGGATTTCTCGTTTATCATAAGCTCTGGATCATTGGTGGTTTTGTAAGCTAAGTTTATATAAAGTATATCTCTAGATCCGGAAATCCTTATGAACGTATATAGCATTAAATTGACTTAAATTGAATTGAAAAATATGAAATATTTCATCAGCTGTAATTCTTTTTGACCAAATAAGAGGAAGGGAGGATTTGAAAATTTTAATCTTGATAGAATTAGCTTTGCAACGATACCAAATTTGTCTTGTTCATAATTTGTTCTAGGTGAAATATTTATTCAGCCAGATTAGTTATGTTCGAATTTTTTGTTTGGGGAAAAGACATTCAAACGAATTCTATTGGGGTCATACAAACAAAGGGGAAGTACCTGGCACCTTTTTAAACTGTCAAATGTGTGATTTAAATGAACTTATTTGGATTATTTGGACTTTTGTTATCATCTTTATTGTTATCTACACAACGTTTCGGCTGATGTGCCCTGCTGCCTTCTTCAGGTATTTCATGCCAGACTCGACAACCTTCTTTCCCATAGAGGACCTCCTGGGGGCAATGAATGAATAATAGGGACAGTTAGCGAGAGATTGTCTCAGATATCCGTGCTACTTGTGCGACATGATATATATATATATATTATATATATATAATATATATATATATATATATATATATATATATTATATATTGAAACTGTTGAAACCGTCTGTACGATGTTCTACACAAAAAATAATTCTACACCGAAAATTCACTTGTCATTATTATCTTCTATAATTATCGAATTTTATGCGATATACACATTGTAATTGCCATCAAGCAAAAAATATAAATATATATATATATATATATATATATATATATATATATATGTATGTGTGTGTGTGTGTGTGTGTGTGTGTGTGTGTGTTTGTGTGTGTGTGTGTTTTGTGTGTGTGTTTGTGTATGTGTGTGTGTGTTTTATTTGGGCAGCATTCTTTCATTTATACATGTAGAATTAAACAAAAGGCAAGTCTCCTGTTTAACAATTTTATTAACGATATTTTCAAGCTTTGGTGGACTAATCTACGGATTCCATCGAAATGTAAAAAAGTTGGCTAGAAAGCTTGAAAAGATCGTTAATAAAATTGCAAAACAAGAGACGTGCCTTTTGTTTAATTCTACGCGTATAAACACACACACACACACACACACACACACACACATATATATATATATATATATATATATATATATATATATCGTTGGAAACGAATAAAAACAAGTTTAAATGTAGAAAAACACATTACTTAAGATATAATTTTAAACCTAAATATATCGGGAAAAACATGAAAATCTGGAAAAGTCCCATCTAGGAAATGTCATTTTCTCTCCAGTTCAATCATTATTTGACCTGTCAAAGGAAAAAAGAGAAAAATAATAACAAAATTCAAATTCTGTGACACTTTTCTGTAAAAATAACATTCAGGATCTTCTGATTAAGATTGTCTAAAGTAGAACATATGACAAAATGATTTTGTTTTTCGTTGTTTTCCTTATAAAAATACGCTGGCTTATTGAAAAGTAATGTCTTATACAATATAGCGTCACTAAATGGGCATTTAGAAACATCTTTAAACATCTACTCTATAATTAGTCCATGTTTAAATGTACTCTATCTCAATTCACTGTGTAATAGCCATAATAATAACAATCTATTAGTCATGTATACTACGATAGCGTACCGTATAAAGCAGCGGTTAGGGATACATCTTTTGACATTAAAAGGTATTATTTATCTAACAATGTTGGATAGTGTTACAAGATTAATTTAAAGTTGGGAAACAAACCAGCCAAAAAGAGGTATTTTAAAATAACTAAAACCTGTCGACAATTCTCTTTTGGATAAATAAACCCATCCCTTACCCCTTTAGAATTGGATTCAGCTGATGCCCCCCTTATGAAGCTGAGCGGATTGAGAACCATTTGAAGTCCACAATCATCAAGGAATTATCAACCAACTGAGCTGGTCCAGCAACCAAGATTCAAGCCTCTCCAATGTAGTACCAGTCAAGAGATAAGTATACAACTATTATTTCTATTATCAACACGTCATCACTCCATTCCTAAATTTAGGGAACAGGTCGGATAAACGCACGCACAATTATATGGTTTCAAGTATTCCTATCTAACACCAATAATTTGCACACAATTATATGGTTTCAATTATTCCTATCTAACACCAATAATTTGCCACAATTATATGGTTTTAATTATTCCTATCTAACACCAATAATTTCACAATAATCTAACACCAATAATTTGCACACAATTATGGGTTTCAAGTATTCCTATCTAACACAATAATTTGCACACAATTATATGGTTCAATTATTCCTATCTAACACCAATAATTTGCACACAATTATATGGTTTCAATTATTCCTATCTAACACCAATAATTTGCACACAATTATATGGTTTCAATTATTCCTATCTAACACAATAATTTGCACACAATTATATGGTTTCAAGTATTCCTCTCTAATACTAATATTTTCATATAGATCTATTTGATCGATGAATGGATCCTAACAGGTGCAATTTAAGAAAATATATCCAAGACACTCTCATTTCTGGAGTGGGTAGAAGGAGGGTCGCACCACTGTGCAAGGAATTCAGTTGGTGTATTCTGAATCACCCAACAGGGAGGGCACTAGCAATGATCCGCTTGCCTAGTATATATCCTGGGCATGAATGTTACAATTCATGAGCAATCATAAATTGTTAACAGACCTGTGGCTAGAAATTTAAATTAAGGTCTGTTAATTTAAAATCAGGAAGTTCATTGAAAATCAACCGATGGGCGGTTAATAACCCTTTGACTCCTTAGAGGCGCGCGACCGGGTGCCACGAGAATAGTTTACTTAGCAAAGTCGAGCCAGATTTCAACGAGAGGAGACGTGGTTGTCGGCTCTGACGGCGTCCATCTCCTCCCGCGGCGAAATCAAAATGGGCTGAGAAAATAAAGCTTGATCAAGTATAACCAAGTCTTGTTGTATTGCTTAAACGCAAAAGACAATGTTAAGCCCAACCCAGCAAGAAGAATTAG
>CM042156.1:49989983-50019983 GCA_023376005.1 Doryteuthis pealeii | reverse complement strand
AGTGGGGAGGATTTTTGTTGATTTTTCTTAATGGCATATCAACCTTTTACGGGTCACATAATCAAGTCATCTTTGATCAAAAAAGGACCCTGCTGTTGTTTAAGTGGTCACCCAACCAAATGTATTAGGCTTATCGCTGCTTAACTTCAGGGATCTACCAGGAATATGGGCTTTCGGAATTATTTGACCGAAATACAGGTTGTTTTGGTGTTGTCTAGGCTGTTTGATTGGTAGATTTATTGTACAGTCTATCAACCCTCTTCGGGTTATTTAATGCCGAATCAAGTCAATTTGATGAACAAAGGACTCAGGCTGCCAACAGTATTTGCAGTTGCTTTAGAGGTCACCCAAATAAGTATTTAACAGGCTCAGCGCTGCTTAACTTCTGTTGTATACGATATATACCCACATAATACGTCTGGTATATATATATATATGGAGAGAGAGAGAGTTAGACACTTTGTCTAAGCTCCCTGAAATTGACTATATGCTAAATCTCTAAGTCTTTTGTTATTTCTTTACTTATATATTTGCTCTGTGACTCTAACATTAAGAGCACGCATTGAGCTCTCAAACTGCGACAGGTTTTTAAAATAAAACTCTTGTGTCGTAAGGAAGATTTCTTCTCTGGACTTTTGGATTATATATATTCTGTTTATTTCGTTTAACTCGGCCGCCATCTTCTCTTGTTGATCAGATGGGCTTTTGTTAAGGATTGGTTTTCTTTGTTAATTTCTGGGGCTGGTTTCTTTTTGTTTTAATTACTTATCAAACAAGACTTTGCTGTTTTCTTGATAAAGCTTTTTATCCAAAAGCCAGCCCATAATTCCACCGCGGTGAGACCGACTCATCAGAGCCGACAATAGCGCCCACACCCCTTAGAAATCGGGTCGTATCTTAACTAAACTGATTCTCGCGTATGTAATTCGTCTACCGGAAGGTCAGTTGGAAAGTCGCCGTTGTCACTCATCGGTCCCGGTAAGTTTCCACCGGACCCCGTGATTTTTAATCCAACGGACCCTATTCAAAATATTCTAACTACAGGTACGTACATAAATCCTAAGCTGATTATGATTATGTAACACTTCGAAGATTAGCTTTGGAGAGCAACCAGTCTAGGAAAATCCAACTATGAATTTAAAACCAGAGTCCAACAATCTTTTTAAAAAAACCCGACGTGAACGCAGACTCAGAATTGTAATTTGACGACTGACGAGTTGTAACAACTTCTGAAGTCATCACGGTTTTTCTGAGTCACTAAAGTCCGACTGAGCAAGTAAGAATAGTGATGATGATGATGATGATGATGATGATGATGTTTTCGGTGACCCCCATCCAGCACTTTAATCTTTTCTTTCGTGCAATAACCACTTCACCATTTTCGCAGGAAATGGAGACGTCATCGTCGATAGCAAAAAGCTTTCCTTAATAATTATAATGATGATTTATCAGTCAGGAGAATTCCGTGTATCCATGTCAGCCGCTGTCTCGATTTATTTCCTCACGCTCTTCTAGTTGAAGCCACTCGGTACATAGATTTTTCACTTTATTTTCGTTTTAATGTTTGTTTTGTTTTTTGTTGTTTTTTTTGTTGTTTTTTTTTTTCTTTGTTTTTGCTCATAGTGGCTTTGCTGAGAGAGGTTTTGGTGATTACACTGGCTTGCGTTTTTCTAAAGGTCAAAGGTTTACCAAGTGATATATTATCGCCATTTTATGGGTGAATTTAAAAAATACTATTCATTATAAAAGTAATTGGTAATTTGCTTGAAGCATTGTTAAGTATGTTATAAAATATTAAAATTCGAAGGCAATACAATGCGTATAAAAAATAAAAACAAAAAGATGTTTTTTTATGTCTTATCGATTTCAAAGAAACTTTATCATCAGAGACGAAAATCGGAAATGGACGTGTTTAAGTTTGTTGTTTTTTTGCGTGGTGATACTTTCTTCTTTTTTTTTCTTCTTTTTTTTAACCGACTTTTCATTTTGAATTGGATGGATACATTGTTGCCATGTTTGCCACAATACATTGTCGCAATTTTGACCGGATCATAAACAGACAATATTAGATACAAGGTAGGATCTTAAGCATTTGTTCTAAAAAAAAATATATATATAAAAAAAGAAGAGAAATTGCAGTTATTCGCCCATTTCATTCATAAAATACAGAAGGGGGAAAGGAGGAGAAAAGAGAAAAGAAGAGGAAAAAAGAAGGAAGAAAAAAAAAAGAAAGTATCACCATGCAAAAAAAAAAAAACTTATGCGCGTCCATTTCTGATTTTCGTCTCTGATGATAAAGTTTCTTTGAAATCGATAAGACATAAAAAACATCTTTTTGTTTTTATTTTTATACGCATTGTATTGCCTTCAAATTTTAATATTTTATACTATTCATTGTGTTTAGTCAGGTTTTATTTTAAGATGTGCTTGAATAAGTTGTACATAATAATAACACTTATTCAAAAGCCGATGAACTCTACTTGTCACAAATTAATACCATTGAAGAACCCAGGTGGATGAGCAGTTCATGACATGCAATACTCCACTTTGGCCCTATCTTGAGCTAGACGGGCGGTCGGAGAGGCCCCCTCCGATCAATCGGCTGGTTACGTCAAGCCCTAGCACCTATATGATTTTCCCAACCCTATTGCCCTTATGGAAAGCCCCAACCCCTTTTATCATATGGATGCTAGAAGGCGGTGGCTGCGGGTCTACATGTCCTGGGAATGACGTTAAACTCTATATGATGGCGAGGTTCCAGTTTTGGAGGTTTGGGGAATGTGGAGCACTCCTTCATCACCATTACTCCCTGGTCCACTCTGACCCGGAGTGGTAGTACCTGTTAGGGTCCCATCTATGGGTTAAATAGAAAAATGTATTTATAAAAAAATTGTATCATCCATTAAGAATTGATTTATTTCAAAACTTTATCGGCATTAAATGACCCACTGAGGTTGATATGCCGTAAAACAAAACAAAACAAAACAAAACCATTGAAGACGAAAGAAGACCTATAACGTAACACCGAGTGCAAATGAAAATCTCTTTAAAAGTAAATCCACAAATGTAAATATGAACGTTATACACTAAACTAGACCTCAAATAACCCTAGACGGGTTGACGTGCCATTAAAATCAATCAATGAAAATTCTTCCTAAATTAGCAATATCCGCGACGTCGTATCAGGATAGGACAAACATTGCTTTAGTTATTGAATCATTCGCCATTTTTCTTTCGTTTCCATCCGGGTTCTTCAACGAACCATTTTTTAAAAGACATTTATATGCAAAATCTTTGCGCTTCATAAATCTCCACCAGCCATAAATGTTATGCCGATTTTTCTTGATGCCCGTTGAATTCATCTTAGTTCAGTTTTTAACCGGTAGGGGGCGCCTACCATATTTGATATTTATGAACTATATCATCGAATAAACTATGGCCATGTTGATGACGTAAGTTTTCTTTTTCATCTTTCTTTCTTTTGTCTTTCTCTCCTCTCTTTTTCTTCTTCGTATTTTTATCTTTCTCTTCTTTCTGAATTTTCTCATTCTTTCAAACATTTTTCATTCACCCGCCAATTTGCCCCTTCGTTCCATCTTTGTATCTACTTTTACCCAACCCAAATCAAATGGATTTGTGACCCTTTCTTTATACCATCTCTCTCACTCTCATTTTCTTTCTTTATTTAATTCTCTTCTCTCTCTCTCTGTCTGTCTGTCTGTCTGTCTGTCTCTGTCTCTCTCTCTCTCTCTCTCTCTCTCTCTCTCTCTCTCTCTCTCTCTCTCATTATCTCATTTTCTTTCTCCATATCTAAATGTGCTACTTTGTAGCCATTCGCTTTTATCAGATACAAGGGAAAGGTATGAATAAAAGATTTCTACGTCCAGCTATAGGTAAATAGTATATAGTGAGTGCTTTGTCTCCTCCCACGTTGAGCATGCTATCAAGAAGACATTTTGGGTTTTCTCCAGTGTGATACCAGCCCAGCTTTCTTACTCTCCTTATTTTTTTCTCAATATATAAATGTGCAACTTTGTAGCGATTCGCTTTTATCAAATATGGGAAACGTATGAATCAAAATCTTCTCCCTCCAACTATAGATAATAGTATATATACATATATGCATACATACATAGATATATATGTATATGTGTGTGTGTGTGTGTGTGTGCGTGTGTGTGTGTAAGATCCAAATGATTGGTAAGAAAGGAATGATTCTTTTTGGGATCATTGAAATCCTATAGTACATCCATAATCTTGTTGGTGTAAACTTATAGACTCATACAAGGATTTTTATAAATCCCTAAGAGAGCTCAATTTATAATAACTAATAAATTAATTATATACGGAGCAATATTTAACATTCACAGAAAGAAAAACCTAACAAACCGTCATTGAACTATGAGCAATTCGACCAGAAACCCAAAATGAATCTAGTCTCATCAGATAGATTTAACAAAACCTCTCTCTCTCTCTCTTTCTCTCTATCTCTCTCTCTCTCTCTCTATATATATATATATATATATATATATATATATATATATATATATATATATATATATAATATATCATCATCATCATATCAATGACAATCTCTCGCCAACCTTCCCTATCATTCATCGCCCCAGGGAGTTCTTCCTCGCTGCAGCATCTTACATAGCTGGTCGATGTAGGTCCTTGCTGGGCGGCCCAGACTGGCATGTCCATGTGTTGGCTTCCATATATATATATATATATATATATATATAGTAATGGATAAATAAGAAAAGTATTGGCATGAAAAGGTGTTCAATGCTAATAAAACAGAGCAATTTTATAATCAATAGTAATGGTATTATAGATGATTTGGACTAATAACTGAAAGTTTCATGGTTATGCAATCCTCATCCTAAACTTTAAGTTATGAGTCCAAATCATCCATAATAATACCATTACTATTGATTATATATATATATATATATATATATATATATATATATATATATATATATATATGCAATAACTCCCAGATCGGCTCTGAACCAGGGTCCCATCTATTTGTCAAATAGGTGTTTTAAAATCATTCGTATCAGATAGAACAGTATGCAAAAATGAGAAGAAAATTAAGAAACTACACAAAAAAAGGAAATATGAACAGTTACTGAACGCGATTTCCTAACCTCAAGATATCAAATAAGCCCGTAATCCCCTTAAAACCAATCAGCCAATCATTCTAAAGACTGTTACTTTACATGACTTATACGGCAATCAGTACAATACTTTACTCACTCGATTTTCCAAATCATTTTGTTTTATTTCTTAATGTTTTTTTTCTCCAGATTTTACGTTAAAATCCAAGAGTAGCACAGTTTTCAAGATTCTTACATTTCAAATGATTAATCATTTGATCGATCGCGGGATATTATGAGTAAACCTGATTGAAGTAAATCTTAAATAAATTAAAATCCTGATGAATAATATCTGATAATTGCTAACATTGAAAATTTTGGTTAAATTTGATAAATTTTGTATGTTAAAAATCAACCTGTTTTCACGCTTGTTAAAAAAAGAAAATTTTTTTTAAAACTCTTAAAACTGATAAACCAACGTTCCAACTGATGTTTCTTACTAGGCTTCATGGATTGGCATCATGCCTGATAGTTGTTATGTTCGAAACGTTTGGGAAAATTTTAGAAAAGGCACTTTGAAATACTTTATTTCAATGTAATTGCGCTAATTACAAAAAAAAAAAAAACTTGTGTAGCAACATTGAAAACTTGTCAAATAACATTGAATTTGGTATTTTTAACAAGCTACCAACTAATATGATTTTCTGATAGAGTTTAATGAGGAGTATCACATAGTAAAAGATGGTTGAGTTCTGTTGAGAATTGGGGGAGATATGGGGCTTCAAAGTGCCCCCAAAATGCCATTTTTCACCCATTATAAGTCTACGTATCTTGGTGAAAATTTAAGATATCGATTTTATTGTTTTTTCTCATGGATTCTAATGCCCTGAATTTACTGATAGTGAAAAAAGTGATCAATTTGGAGTTTTAGGTGACTTTTGAGGCCTGATAATCCCCCTGAGATGGACAAAAATAGCCAATTTCGTGCTAAAATAAAGTGATCTAATAATACCTGATAATTTGCAACATTGAAAATTTTGGTTAAATTTGATAAATTGTGTACGTGTAAATTGTCTGAAAACACTTTAAAATCAACCTGTTTTCACTATTTTTTGCGCATGTTAAAAAAAGCAAAAAAAAAAAAAAGCAAAAAAAAAAAACATGTATAGAAACTAATAGAATTGAATGGATGTGCTTATGAGCTCAGAAAAAATAGATCTTGAAATAAAAATAGCTCTTGTAATTTAAAAGGTTTTGTTTGGTTGTTTTATTTTACAAAATCTTAACACTTTTCGGGTCATCTCCTGTCGAATCACATCATTTTAACATTAGGCTGCCTACAGTACATACTGGTGCTTTAATGGTCACCCATTTAAGTACTGAATAGATCTATTGCCGCTTAACTTCGGTGATCTAGCGGGAACCAGTGCATTCAGCGTAACATGACCGTCAACAATTAAAAAAGTAAGTACCTTGCGCATTAATTAGCATAAAAATACAAATTTTAAACAAAGTGTATTTAATTTTTGTTCATTTATATATATTAATACTCTTCTTAATTAATCATCTGACCGTTATCATCTTGCAATACCTTCTGATTATAAATGAGACCGCCTAAATCGTCCAAGATGAAATGCCAAAATGTAAATTATATGGTGTTGCTTATCCCCCTAATTCTTATTTAATTGCGGGTGTCGTCTCCTCAGCTAAAAAAAATGGACTATTCCATGTTATTATAAAGAAAGAAAGAAAGAGAATGAAAAGAACATGCGATACAGAAAAATATTAGAAAGAAAGAAAGAAAGAAAGAAAGAAAGTATAGGAAAGATATAGAGGTGTGTTCTGAGCGCGCGGAAACAGTAACGCTAATCTGTTTCAATCGAACATAATGAAAATAGAAAAATGAGGAAAGAAAAAGACTGAGAGAGTTAAATCAAGATTATTATATTTTTTACATATTGAACTATATCAATAGCTCTTAAGTAAAAAATATCAAACGTTGTAATAATTAAATTATCATACTGTGGTATGTCCACAGGTCCTGCAAGTGATAAGGTATTGATCTTCGGGAGAGAAAAAATCAAGGATGGTTTGTGACCAATTCCATGTTCCAAAAGATCTGCACACAGAACAACAAAAACAATAACAATTGAAGATGAAATGAAAACCTGCCCAATTTTCAGATTGCTCACGCCAAAGTCAAATCATTCTTTTGACACAATCCTTCAAACAATTCCTCCACCGCCACCCCCAGAGCCAGAATCGGCCGCCATCATATCTCGCTGATCCAGACAATAACGTAGTGAGGTTAAAGCTGCAGACGATAATCAATCGATGGTAACAAGAGACTTGAGTCTCAACGCAACGAAAAACCTCACGAAAACCTTTCTGTGTTCATGACTGCCATTTGAAATGGTAACCAGATATTTTGCGGTCAAGGTCTCTGCGATGATTTGCAGTCACTGCCGAAGAGTTGTTAGTACAAACCATAGACAGACATGAGAATTTCCTGAAACTGATAACATATCGATTTCCATTAATCATTCCAGTCATTTAACTACATACGAATATTCTGAAGGGAAAATGAAAACAGGTTGTTTGCGTAATTAAGCACTTTTATCACTAGAGTCTGTATAAAGATAACATATAGTGATAGTCGTGACCTACAAAAATGTTATTAGAAATAAAGCTATTAGAAATCTAACGACTATCATCATATATATCTAGAATGAAAAAAAATAGAAGAAAAAAATAAATATTCGACTTGTTGAAGGGGGGGGGCAACAATGTCGTCGCCGTCAAAAAATCTTTAGCTGCTAAAAATCCGTCGTCGTCGTAAAATCTTTAGCGACTCAAAAATCTTCAGCAGCTGAAAAATCCGTCGTCGTAAAATCTTCAGCAACTCAAAATCGCAACTCGACTCCTGCCGTCACCCCACTTCTACTTATACTAGTTTCCCCTCAACATCCGGGTGTCTGTGTCCGACACACGAGATTGTCGAGCCATTCCCATTCGCTGGAATCCTCCGGGCACATGGCGCTTACTACTCAACTTCGGTGCCAATGTGTCGCCCGTTCGCATTCTGAAGGAAGCGGGTTCGATTCTACAGTCCTACATGTCAGGCAAAGCCTAGCCCGCTTCCTTCGAGAATACGGCAGGCCTTGACGTTCGCCACTCACCTCGTGTTCTCTGTCACAATATACTAGCAAAATAAAAAACACCCTCCGGGCGATGTAAAAATAATTTTTTGAAAGATATTGTTTGGAAGTTAAAAATTAAATGTCGGAGACTTTGAACCATAAATCATGAAATCATCAAATTCATCAAAGGAGTAAAAAAAAAAAAACAATTGTAAATCGAAACAATTTCTATTAACTTTGAATATCTATTAAAATAAAACAAACTATATATAGATATGTGATACTGGGGATGTATCTATTAAAACTTGTTTTTAAAAACAATGAGGACTGTCTAATGTTGCATGCTCAAATTTTGAGTGTATTTATTCTATGTTATGACGATTTCGGGTATAGGGAAGTAAACAGTGACGTAGTTTTTGTTACAGACAAAAACCGGAAGCGAATCTCCATTATTAATAGATTTACCCACCCTTCCACAGGAGCAGGATGTGGCACAAGGTCAATTTCTTACGCGAAGTTTAACAGGTTTGAATTCAGAGTTTTCCTTCTCCTAGACTGGTTACCTATCCAAGGTTAAGAGCCCAGTCTGCCCTGCTATTTACCCATAGCTGGAGGAAGAGCAGTTGGATGCATACCTTTCCCAAGGGTATTAGTGCTATGTGTAATGCAAACAACTTCGTCCAGGATTTGAACTGGGGTCGACGAGTCCATTTCCTACGACTCTAACCATTACACCACGCGCTTCCTATCATTATATATTGTTAATTTAAATACGTGACATATATTTTCCGCTCCTTTTCCATAAAAGAATTGATTACGGTTATGCTGAGTGCACTGATTCCAGCTTGATGACGGAAGTTAAGCAGCGATGAACATGTGAATACTTAATTGGGTGACCACTTAAGGAACAGCAGGTACAGTAAAGAACCTGAGTACTTTGTTCATCAAAACTGACTTGAGTCAGCTTTAAATTACCCGGAACGTGTTGGTATGACATACATTAAATCAGCCAACAACAAAAAAAACACACTATACAACATGAAAGACTGATTAAAAATTACATTATATTCTCTTATTAAATATGAAAATATTTTTGTAACCGAAACGATTGTCGTAACTGGAAATAAATTACCTACAACTTATATCTATAAATATAGTCTTACTGAGGTAGAACACATTTAAACTGGGTAGGCCACATACTATAACGGCACCGACATTTGTTTCTCTTTCGTCTTCCCATATTATTTGCATAGTTTGCATTATTTCAATGTGTGCGAGTTTTTCCCATCATCGTAAGCTGGTAGTTTTTCACTTGAGTCTGTGTGACAAGTCTCCTCAAGTCCCTGGACACTTCCGAGTATTCTAGCCGATCATGACAATGTTGTTGTCTGGATGGACTTTGAGCAAATTTTCTGTAGGTCGTCGAAAGAAGTTAAAATATTGGTTGTGGTTGTTGTTGGCATTCTTCCGTCTACGAGAGACGATGGAGTAGTGTCCATTTTTAGTGGAACTACGTAGCTTGGGCTGGTTGATATGAAGGATGAGCTGTTGCCCAGACAGCAAATAAGTTTTAGTTTAGTTCAGATGCGAGCTGTCACCCTATCAGAGGGGATTCTCTTATTGTTCGCAGTATGTGTATGTATACTGTCATCGACCGTTCGTTAATCAGCAAATACGTATATCTATATTGATATCGAAGCGCGTGGCATAATGGTTAGAGTCGTGGGAAATGGACTTGTCGACCCGAGTTCAAATCCTAGACGAAACTGTTTGCATTTCACATAGCGCTAATACCCTTGGGATAGATATGAATCCAACTATACTCTCTCCAGCTATGGATAAATAGTAGGGCAGACTGGGCTCTTCAACCTTGGTAAGGCAACCTGTCTAATGGAAGAAAAACTTTGAATTGAAACATGTTAAACTCTGCTTAATAAATTGACCTTGTGTCGCATCCTGCTCGTGCGGAGGGGTTGGTAAATATATATATTGATCTATACGCATCCAAAAGTTAATTATAGCATTAGAATAATTAAGTCGGTCGGGATAAAACACTGACCCTAATACATCCTTACCTGGTGATGTAGGATCGAAGTGTAGTATCTGTTCCAGTTACTATACTGAGACTTACCTATTCCCCTCGGGGGGTCCAGTGTGCTTCGGCCTCTGGACCGGGTTCAAGTACAATTATAAGCGTCGATCCCAGAGGGCTATCCCTCCAGGCATTACCTGCCCCTTTGTGGGCAGGGCTGGGTTTATTGCCCAGCGCCTGAGCCCCCCTTAAGGAGAATGCCGAGGGAATCGACGCAATTTTGTTCTTTCCCACCCATAAACTTCGGCTTGTGGGTGGGCCCACGTTAAAACGAGGCCTTGTGTCCAGTCCATACAAGTGGGGTATGAGACAAATATTCTGACCCTAATACATGTGTGCATCATGAAAAAAATGAACCTCGATCTGAATTAGTAAAAAAGTTTTCATGAAGAACGTGGATGTGCCACTAATTATCATTATTTTCCGAAAAGTTGATAAACACTTTCATCAAAACACAAGAGACTAAAGAGTCGTAGCAAGCAATTACTAAATTGAATTGTATCTATATTGTTTATTGTTTGTGTTTTGTTTTGTTCCTAGTTACTTTTCCACAAGATGATGCACTTATCCTGTTAACAAGAAAATTCGTCTGAGACTTTTCAACAAAGAATTATCAACTCTTCGTCTCTGCTAATCTCGCTAAATATTGTTATTACCAACGAAACATAAAGCCTTTGTTTTTGTTTTTTGTAATCAACGTTGTTTTTATTCTTTCTAATCTCTGTCTATTTTTGTGCTTTGCTCATTAACAACAAACATAATTCGTTTTAGTAATATCTTCATTTATTTATTTACCTTTTTTATTTTTAGATGAAACATTATCAACCATTAATGCTTGATCTACAAATGAAAAATGAATAAACGAGGCTACTAATATGACTACGAGTAGAAAAAAAGGACAAAACAATAACCAAATATCGGGAGATATTGAGAAGAGAATATAGGATAAGTTTAAGCAAAGTTGATTTGAGTGTCTGCAGACCAATGGCGTATCCTAGCTCAGTTAGTTGGATTTGTTTTGTTTTTTTGTTTTTTTGTTTTACGGCATATCAACCTCAGTGGGTCAATTAATGCCGATAAAGTTTTGAAATAAATCAATTCTTAATGGATAATACAAATTTTTTATAAATACATTTTTCTATTTAACCCATAGATGGGACCCTAACAGGTACTACCACTCCGTGTCAGAGTGGACCAGGGAGCAATGGTGATGAAGGGGTGCTCCACATTCCCCAAACTTCCAAAAATGGAACCTCACCATCAGATAGAGTTTAACGTCATTCCCAGGACATGTAGACCCGCAGCCACTGCCTTCTAGCACCCATATGATAAAAAGGGGTTGGGGCTTTCCATAAGGGCAATAGGGTTGGGAAAATCATATAGGTGCTAGGGCTTGACGTAACCAGCCGATTGATCGGAGGGCGCCTCTCCGACCGCCCGTCTAGCCCAAGATAAGGCAAAGTGGAGTATTGCATATCATGAACTGCTCATTCACCTGGGCTCTATCCTTAAGCATCAGGGTCACCACCCACGGCAACAGGTGGCCACATTGGGGGTCAGTTAGTTAGAATGGCTGAGGTGTTTAATCAGGTTTTCTAGAAACAAACGGAACGTGAGTTCGATCTCATCAAAAACTCCTCCTTTATTAGTTCCGATCTGCTCCCAACAAAAAGCTACAATAAATAAAAATGAAGGAAAGATTCCAAATGAAATTGATGATGCTGTTTTTATGCTATTATTATTATTATTTTCACACCCGTCTTAGCCGTTGGTTCACAGGAGGCTGAGTGAAAGCATGTCACCTCAGTTCATCCAAAAGTTGATTACATTAGAATAATTAAGTCAGTCGGGATGAAACACAATGCTGTTTTTTCTCTGATTTCTAATTCACCCAAATTCTTTTCCAGAGCTTTGGGAACCGTTCCACGGGCACCAATTACAATTGATACAAACTTCACCTTAAGGTTCCTGTTTCCTCAGTTCTCTGGCAAGGTCCAAGTATTTGTTTATCTTTTCGCTTTCTTTCATTTTCACTCGGTGGTCGTCCAGAAATACTTGTGAATTTTTTACACTAACGTTAGCCGGTGGTCTTTCACAGAAGTCTGAGAGAACAAGTCTTCTCAGGTCACCAGGACTCATCTGTGTATTTTTAACTCATTTTACCAGTGTTGTGTGGATGGTATTCGTTCTTCTTTTGATTTTCAATTCCTACAGGCTTTTTTTTCAGACAGTTGAAGATCGTTCCAAGGAAACTAACTTCAATTGGTAATACTTTCACCCTTATCTCCGACAATTTTTACAGTTCTTTGGTAAGTTCAAGTATTTGTCTATCTTTT
The DNA here is from genome assembly GCA_023376005.1 of Doryteuthis pealeii. NCBI lineage: Eukaryota > Metazoa > Mollusca > Cephalopoda > Myopsida > Loliginidae > Doryteuthis > Doryteuthis pealeii. The sequence continues at coordinate 50,007,307 of CM042156.1, read as the reverse complement.
CATATTATTTCATTTTTACTCAGTGAGCCGTCGGGACGGCAAAATACACAAAATGACAACTTCTTCTTCTTCTTCTTCTTCTTCTTCTTCTTCTTCTTCTTCTTCTTCTTCTTCTTTATTATTATTATTATTATTATTATTATTATTATTATTATTATTATTATTGTAGATTTTTTCACACCAGCGTTAGCTGATAGTATTTCAATGGAGTCTGAGTGACAACAAGTCTCCTCAGGTCTCCAGGACTCGTTTGAGTATTCTAGCAGTTTGCTGCCAGGCAGTATTCTGGATGGTTTCAATTCTTCCTCTGATTTCCAGATTCTCCAGTCTTTTTCCAAGCTTTTCGGACTGTGCCAAATGCACCAACTACAATTGGTATCACTTTGACTTTCACATTCCATAGTTTTTTCAATTCTCTGGCAAGGTCCAGATATCTGTCTATCTTTTCGTTTTCCTTCATCTTCTTTGGTCTACTGGAAATGCAAAATCCACCAGTTCTTTCTTTTTTTATTAATCAACACTAGATCTGGTCTCTATGCTGGGATAAGGTGATCTGTCTTTATTTCGCAGTCACAGAGAATTATTATTATTATTATCTCGAACTATTAGTATTGCATGATATATTCTGTGACTATAATACAATTCTGGTCAAACATTAAAGTTATCCTCGTCAGTCAGTCGTATCCTAAGAATCATTAATTAATGTGAATATTTATCAAATGTTTTCCTTTAACTATCATAATATTTAATATTTATCAGTAAATATGTTCAGTAAAAATGCAGCATACAGGAAACTGATATTTTGTTAAGTTCTTTCCAATTACTATAACTTTTAATATGAAAATATCGACATATTTTTCCGCTCTCCTAGTCGGAATGGGAGATGACGTTGTCAACTCTGCTTATGTTCTGGCTCTCATTTCCGAATGGAGAACTGACGCGTCAACGTTGCTGTTGTTTTTTTCCGTTATAAGGTGTGTACCACATTTTACTTATAGACTCGCCGATAAGCACGTGACCTGGGAAGGCAACCTATTGTCCAATCACTGGAAATGCTCTGCTGCTGATATGATTAATTTATACTGGCTGATTCTAATCTTAGCTCACTACTACTTGGATCTTCTTGGACGACGGACCTAAAGGATTCTATATCACGGGACTTATTGACTTACCAAAGGATTCTATATCACGGGACTTATTGACTTACCAAAGGATTCCATGTCACAGGACTTATTCACTTACCAAAGGATTCTATAACTCGGGACTTACTTATTTACTTTGAGTTCTTTCCAACTAGCCAATGATGGCGGCCAGATACTTAACAGTTGCTCTTACTTCGAATAGATTCAATGATGTGTTGATAGTAGAAATATTTAGTTTACTTACATCTATACTGGTACTACATCTGAGATGGTGGAATCCTGGTTGCTGGGCTGCTCTTCAGATGACTGGCAATTCTATGAGTCTGGAAACCAGCTTGGGGTGCTGAGGGATATATTGCCGTGTGCCATTTAGAGTTTTTAGTAATAACACAAGGCCACTTCTTTTTCTCAAGAGAATTTTATTTCCTCCAAAATCACAACTGCCGAGAACAAGAAATCTATGTCTTCCTCTCGTAGCGCATTCTCCCAGACTCAATTCACACTCTGACCCCTGACTTTTCCTCTCTCCCCTTCGGCAGTTAACCTGCATTTATTTTTGTAATTGATGTGCTAAGAGATATGTCGTAAGTTGTCTACTTTTAAATTTTAATTGAAGATAGTTTAGATAAAAAATAGATATACAAATACATATGGGATATAAAATGCCAAATTTTTAAGTAACGAAACTGAATAGATGAGAAGACACTCTGCACTTTTTCACGTCATTGGTATGTCACAGTGTTTGGCGAAAAACAGAAAGATTGGGTAATTGAACAGATGAAGAATCAGAAAACCTAACTTTCCTAAATTTTCTACCCAGACAAGGGTAAACAATGCAGTTCTCTTACACCAATCATCAATCTGGACAGAGTATATATATATATATATATATATATATATATATATATATATATATATGTATGTATGTGTGTGTATGTGTTTGTGTGTGTGTATTGTGTGAGTGTGTTTGTGTATGTGTGTGTGTGTCTGTGTGTGTATGGGTGTGTGTGTGTGTGAAAAATAAATACTTCTAAATAGGTTTTTCTTCAATCAAGAAAGTGCTCAAATACTGGCTAGACTAAAGTGTTTCATCTGGTGATTGTATTTTTTTAATACCTGAAAACTTAAGTAATGAAGCCGACATGAAGAGGTGAGATAAGTTTCGTTTGGGTTATATATATTATATATATATATATATATATAGAGAGAGAGAGAGAGAGAGAGAGAGAGAGAGAGAGAGAGAGAGAGAGAGGAGAAAGAGGTGAGAGATAGATATTATTTCATTTTTCTAAACAACATTTTATGATATGTATAATAACAGATCTACACCAAACGTTTACAAACGGCAAATGATACCTCAAACAATACAAAAAAAATATTTATCATTTTTATACAATCTTATGAAGTTGATATTGTTCTCTGAGTCACTTTGCAGAATTATATATATATATATATATATATATATATATATATATATATATATATATGTATGTGTGTGTGTGTGTGTTATAGGTGATACACCCTATTGACCAATGGAATGCGCCGACGGCTACTATAAATAAAGGGATAATTGTGGCTTAGAGCAAGCCAATGCGAGTGCCAATAATTCTGTTCGTTGGACGTAATTTCCACATCTCTCTATTGTATTGTCTACTTTCTGTTAATACATTTTTCTACTTTTTGTTACCCGTTGTTTTGTTCTTATTTGGCCCCTTAAAACCTTACAACAATATATATATATATAATTTTTTCCTATTAAGTTCTATTAAGTTGTCAAAAACAATCCTTGGCAAAAGGTGAGGTCAACGGAAATATTGGAAAAATAAGGCAAACCAAGGGCAAATCAACGGATTAGAACTCTGTTCTTTTTTGTTATATTTTTGTTCACTTTTTGTATATTTCTTATGCTTTCAATATCGCCGAAACGTTCACAAGAACAAAACTTGGTAGATTGTTTTCGCATTTGAGGTAGAGTGCTACACTTACAATATGCTCCCCACTTTAATGCCTAGATTCAAGCTTCTTATACGCTTAATGAGGGTCAGGATAGAACTCTGAACCTTCTGGTTTCTAAACAGATGCTATACCGAGCTAATAGATACAACGATAGAGAGATACATTGATAGATAGATAGATATGTATGAATATATCTATTTCCTGTCCCAACTACGGCTTATAACAAGTATTCACATGTAGGCAGGTATACTCGTCTAGGAAAAGGAAAACATTTGAAATCAGAGTTCTTTTAGGAGAATTAGTGGTAGATTGCTGCATCAATCTCAGCTCATCTAAAATGCTTCGCCGGCCCAACACAAATATTCATCACTATAAACAAATCACTTTTGTAAGCAGTCTGGTAGTTTACATCTTTCAATAGAGAGTGAGAGCATATATATATATATATATATATATATATATATATATATATATGTGTGTGTGTGTGTGTGTGTGTGTGTGTGTGTGTATTTGGGCAGCATTTTTTTTATTTATGCATGTTGAAGAATATTTGACGTCATATTTCAAACCGTCTACCTTTCCAACTTCAAATTTTGAACAGATTGATAAACAAGGACTATCACAGTTTTTCTCGTTATTCTGTGATAATTTTTTTTTTTACTTCTCCTTATATCAACAAATGCCCTGAAGAAGATCTTCTTAACAGATCGAAACACTGCAGCATCGGTTAATAAACTTACCACTCATTTTATTTAAACCTGTGTTTTTTCAAATTTCTTACTATACTACATACCGTCGGATTCACTTCCATCTCTTCACACACACACCACACACACACACACACACATATATATATATATATATATAAATGCAATTTTACACTATTCTGTGAATTCTGTTGGTAATATATATTCTTTGGTTGGTGTGTAAGTTAAAGTTCTTAAACGTTTCTGCAATGGCAAAGAATGACACTGAATTGCTGACCCCACCCCCATGTCGTTCATTTCTCACAATTATGCAATCTGACTAAGATCAAAGGAGAGAATTCCCTTGAATTCTCTTGAGTTTTGATCGGCCATCAATTCTTTTCTCTTCAGACTCTTTTTTTTCTTCTGTTCCCTTCATCTTTCAACACTTCAACACTTCATCATTTCTTTTCTTTTTGCTCTTTTCGATTTCGTCACACTTGTCTCTTTTTACCTTCTCATGTACTGTTTCCTTATCTTATTCTCGTTTATCTTCTTCTCACTCACTCTCTCCTTCTCTGCCCCCCTCTCTCTCTCTCTCTCTCGCTCTCTCACTCTCTCGGTCTCTCACTCACTCACTCACTCACTCTCTCTCGCGCGCTCCCCCCTCTCGTTCTCTGTCTCTCTCTGTCTCTCTCTCTGTCTGTCTCTCTCTCTCTCTCTCTCTGTCACTCACTCTCTCTCTATCTGTCTCTCTCTGTCTCTCTGTCTCTCACACTCACTCACTCTCTCTCTGTCTCCCTCTCGCAGGCTCTCTCTCTCACACTCACTCACTCTCTCTCTGTCTTTCTCTCTTTTCACTCTCTCTCTCTCGCTCTCTCTCTCACACTCTCTCTCTCTCTCTCTGGTTTCTCTCTCATCACTCCCTCTCTCCCTCTCTCCCTCTCTCTCTCTCTCTCTCTCTCTCTCTCTCTCTGTCTTCCATTTTCACTTTCTTTCAATCTCATTTGTGATATCCTAATCATTCGTTCCTTCCTTGTAATATTCGATTCATTCTTCCTTTTCTCTTCTCTCACACACACTCACTCACTCTCTCTCTCTTTCTCTCTTTCTCACTCTCTCTCTCTCAATCACTCTCTCTCTCTCTCTCTCTTTCTCACTCTCTCTCGCTCTCTCTCACTCACTCACTAACTCTCTCTCTCTCTCTCTCTCTCTCTCTCTCTCATTCTCTTCCATTTTCACTTTCTTTCTATCTCATTTGTGATATCCTAATGATTCTTTCCTTCCTTGTAATACTCGATTCATTCTTCCTTTTCTCTTCTCTCACACACACTCACTCTCTCTATCTCTCTCATATGTATTTGTACGTCCTCAATATTCCTTTCTCCCCCCTCCCTCTCTCTCTCTCTCACTCACTCACTCACTCTTATACGAACTTGTAATACCGTGTCAATTCCTTCCTTTCTTCTTTTTATCACCCCCCTCTCTCTCTATTTCTCTCACACATACACTCTTTTTCTTCTTCATATATATTTATATCCTTATAATTCCTTCATTCCCCTCTCTCTCCCCTCTCTCTCTCTCTCACTCTCTTTCTCTTTCTCTCTCTCTCTATCTCTTTCTCTCTCTCTCTTTTCTCTCATTTTTATAATATCCTCATGATTTCTTCCTTGCCCTCATCTCCCCCCTCTCTCTCTCATATGGACCTGTCGTACCCTCGATTCTTTCCGTCCTACTACTTGTTATATCTCTCCTCTCCCCCTTCCTCTTCTCTCTCTCTCTCTCCCTCTCTCTCTCTCTTTCACTCTCACTCCCTCACTCCCTCACACTGCTATTTGACCTTCCCTCTTGGTGTCAATTTGATGTTAATTTCACCATGTCTCCATCAATGTCATGACTCTCCAACAATAGAAGACTTGACAGATCGATACGCAATTCCTGATCGTCGCTTGAGCTTTTCGCCATTGAATATTCGAATCATTTGACCTTCGTCCAAAGGGAATTGTAAGATGGACAGCAAAACATTTTCTTGAATTATTCAAAGATGCAAAAGTCAATCGGAATTAATAAATTGAACTAATAAGAAACAACTTCCAACCAATTGCCTATATATATTGATCTGTCGAGACACACTTCCACGTGCATAGATGTCAGATCATTGCCTCTATAGTTGAGTATGTACACACACACACACACACATATATATATATATATATATATATATATGTGTGTGTGTGTGTGTGTGTGTGTGCGTTCTCATGAACACAAAATCCGCCACTTAGTTATGCGAAGCAGAGCAAGCATTGACCCAATTGAGACCATCCTATAGCAACGCCAATTGCGATGGTTGAGTCACACAATCTGCCTGTCTACAGACAGACTCCTCTGTAAAATACTTTACGGTGAACTCGCAGATGGCACGCAAAGGATAAGTGGCCCCAAAAAGCGATTCAAACACCATATTAAAATGACGCTGAAGAAATGCACTATCACACCTTCAAGTCTGGAAGATCTGGCCTCCAACAGACTGGGTTAGCGAGACGAGTGCCGCACAGGAGCTAAACGGCTCAATATTGAGGGCTGCAGAGCGGCGACGTCTTCGTCGTCATGAACCACCAAATGCATATGGGAATTTTCTTTGCAATGTGTGCGATCGCATCTACAAGTCCGGGATTGGACTAACTAACCGACAGAGGGCCCACAACTGTTGAACGATATGGAGTGACGTCATCGTCGCCTGCGACGGACTTCTAAAAGGAAAGGAAAGGACTCATGAGTAGACAGTATACGCACTTTGATAAAAGAATATGTTATGTGCCTAAAGGTATACAATCACTATTAGAAGAAAGTTCGCAAAACTTAGGAAATCCCCATCAATACAGATTTACATATAATTTTATAATTACACTTATACACAAATTGAAATCGAATCACACAAAGGAATCATTTCACAAAATGGCGGGCATTTAATGAGAACATAATGTTTCTGTACATTTGACATTGTGGGGATTATCTTTCCTTTGCCTGGAAGAGTTATCTTCCCACTGGGTTTACGTGCCGGCCACCAGGGGTTATAACATATAAGCGCCTAATTTAAACTTCTCTTCCTCTTTTCTATCTCTCCTGGTAGGTACCCACATGGGTTAGACAATGGCCATTCCCTTCTTGTTGGGGCTTCGACCATCAACGCCGGCTACTAGTCACTGTAAATGATTTATACAGCATGGACTATTCTTAGTCTCATGTCTGTACCTTGATAATATGTGTACCTTTATATTATCTTGTCTGTGACTTTTATGTATGTATGTTTATGTACACTATTCTATCCTATCTTGTATTTTATGTATCGTTTCCATGTGCCGTTATCTGTATAAAATGTTTTGTCCCACAAACGTGTCGGAGTTTGTTATGTTTCAACTAGTTATGACTTTGTTATAACTTTGAATCTTACAACAATATCAAAAATGTGTTCCTGTATATTTCGAAAAATATCAATACTAGAAAATTCAATCTGTCTTGATAGATTTTGTCGCCGAAATATATTTTGAGGTTATTAATTTCAGAAATATAATTTAGGATTTACTAAGCTTAGCCTTTTTTTTATGAATGCTGCATGCGGTCTTAAACAAATCGTGGAAACAGCACCCCACAAGAAATCAGCTGTACGGCCACCTGCCCCCTATCTCACAAACCATCCGAGTGCGACAGACAAGGCATGCTGGACACTTCTAGAGGAGCAAGGACGAGGTTATAAGCGACGTTCTCCTATGGAAGCCAACGCACAGACATGCCAGTGTGGGCCGCCCAGTAAAAACCTACATTGACCAACTCTGTGATGATATTGGATGCTGCGCAGAGGACTTTCCAGAGGCAATGAATGATAGAGAAGTTTGGGCAGAGATTTTCATAGATATCCGTGCTAATTGCGCGACATGATAATGATGATGAAGTTTAACTTAGTTGTGGCCCAAGGGCACAAGTATGGGGTACACAGTGAGAATCTAACTCACAAACAAGTGTTCGTTAAACTAGATTTCTAATTATTACACTCCATGAGATGTCCTAAAATGTATTTTTTAATATTGAAGAGTACCCCACCCCAGATCATGTTTAGGTTACTTCTATTTCCATATATATAAATATTGGATGCTGAGGAGATGTTTGTGGTGTAATGGTTACAGAAATTGACACGGTTAACCGAATTCAAAACCAGAATGAGACTGTTTGCATTTAACATTGTGCAAATACTCTTGGGAAAGGTATGAATTCAACTATTCTTCTTCCAGCTATATAAATATATAATAAATAAGTAATCCACAGACACGTGTTTTGAGGAATCACCTCTCATCAGTGTGGTTATACATTAACAGCTACCCCTGGCCGGGTTTGAGACCCGAATGAACTTTCGTTCGCCAATCCTCTTACCCATGCGGCTTTCAAATATATATATATATATATATATATCACCACGTCTAATACATTTCTTTGCCCGGATTTTTTTATTTCTCTGCTGATCGTAAAATATATACGCCGATGTATGTAACTATCATTTAAAACACGGTCCTTCATGGCAGCTGTCGACGGCCGGGGGGTAAGGGATGGGCTGATGAGAAGTCAGTCGGATTTTGCTCCTGGTCAGAAGTAGAGGCTCTGTCTAGCCACACTGATGAGACGTGAAATGTCGGAACACGCTGCGCTGTCTGTAGATGACTTATTATATATATATATATATATATATATATAATATATATATATATATATAAATGATCAGCTATGATTCAAGTCATCGTAAACGTGTACTTTAACTAGTGCATATATAAATGCGTCCTAACGCAAAGAAAGAAACAATATGTCATGCAAATACATTCCTTGTTATTAATACAATTATCTGCTGGTCTAAAATAAACACAACTATGAAACGAAATGACAAACGCGGGGAAATTCGAAAACAATTTATTGTCAAATTAAAATAAGAAATTGCTCTCTTCAGCTGAGACACATGTCGATAAGAAAGAAAATCGACTTTTATTCTTCCGAATTTTAAGAGTAAATTTTTAAAAAAAAGAAAGAAATGCATTCAAATAAAAGAAATACGTGATTTCGGTTTTATTTTGTTGTTTCTGGAAAAAAATTTTTTTTTTTTTTTTACAATTTAAAATCTTTTTATAAAGATCGTTGAAAATAAAAGTATTTAATATTCCATTAAGTTGAAGTTGTTTGAAGAAAAAGGTTGAAGTGACTTCGATCTGTTTGTGTTTATTCCTTTATTCTTTTTAATAATGATTAGGGAATTCAAATCTTTATCTATTTTTTACTTACTAGCCAAACACCGACACATACATAGACAATCACAGGTTATTAAAAGGAACCCCTAACCCTGTCTTTAAAGAAGAACATTTTCTGTCTCTATTCTTTGATCAATAAATATTTTATCTTGAAATTGTTTTGGGATCAATAAATATCTTTTGACACGAAAGTAATGAAAGTCCACAATAACAGGAAAGAGCCAAATCAAATTCCAGACATAATTTTAAAAATTGGTTTCGAATAAAGATTAAAAATTGAATGAGGAAAATGCATCAACAGTTTTTTCTGATGAATTTTAAAAAGGCGCGAATTGCCAAAGTATAGTAAGTATTTAACCATAATATAACATATACAGTTTTATTTATCTAATTATTTTTGTAAACTGATCCAGTAATTAATCATTTTCACAATTCCTTCTCTCTCTCTCTCTCTCTCTCTCTCTCTCTCTCTCTATATATATATATATATATATATATATATATATATATATATATATATATATATGAGATTATGTGCTAAATTGAAGTCATACCTAATTTGAAAATTAATTAGTTATAATTAAATGAATTAGCCGTGCATATCTTATAGACAGGGCAGTGCTATAACTCTGTTGATGAGGCCTAATTGGCTGAAATGTATATACAGAGATTGACTTTTTCTCCATTTGTTTACGCCTTACATTTAAACCGATATGCAAGCCTAATTCATTTAATTATAACTAATTGTTTGTCCACTTCATATATATATATATATATATATATATATATATATATATATAATATATATATATTGCTTTACTACTCCTTATATATATCAATTTCTCTGTGAGTTTCAAGTAAGAGAGATTGGAGTGTCTGTGAGAGAGGAATCGAACTCACTTTATCTTTATTTAAAGTTTCATCAGCAACTACACATTCTGGCTGATGATGAAAATAAACAGTTATAAACTTGGAATTTCAATCTCTCTTTCAAGCTCTCAAGAATTTTTCTGTAATCTCACTGGGAAAATCATACATATAAGTAATTAATCAACATATGTCACTTTCTCTCTCTCTCTCTCTCTCTCTCTATATATATATATATATATATATATATATAGAGAGAGAGAGAGAGAAAGTGACATGCATAATGTCAAGTGACTTTCGGCTGTGTTTTCGTAAATAATATATATATATATATATAATGAAAAAAACAAACGATGTTTACAACTGAAATAGGCTCATCAGAAGAGAAAGTGTGCAAACCGTTTCGGGGCCCAATTCTCTTGACGGTTTAAAAAAGCAACACTCGGCCCATCCTCAACTAATATGAGGACCCTATTGCATTATAATGTAGCACGTGGGTCGGTCATCAACAAAAATATAAGACGGGAAAAAAGACCGTTAGTAAAAACAGAACGCTGCTAGTCAAACGTTGAATTAATCAAAAAAAATTGTGCTGTCTGTATTAAAATAATATCAATTTTATTTAAAAATAAAATGAATTTTATTTAAAATATATATATATATGGAGAAAGGTAGACAAACACGGGTTGTTATAAAAAATGGATGTTAATTGTGGGTAGTGGTGTCGACGATGCAACGTATCGGTCTGTATCCAGGCCCTGAAGGTCTTACAGATCGAAACGTTGCATCGTCGACATCACTATCCACAATAAACATCCATTTTCTATAAGATCCCATGTTTGTCTACCTTTCTCTACATACTGACGGATTAACCTCACCAAATTTCTCTCATATATATATATATAATATATATATATATATATATATATATATATATATATACACAAGATGTGACATATGAATATCGAAACTGAAGCCGTAATTATCAAGGTAGAAATGAACGATGAAGGGAAAGTCTTTTTTTTTTTTTAGAATGCAATGTGTGTCATAAACGTGCTGAGTTTGAAGCTGTATTTACCACGATAAAAATGAACAATGAATGGAACGTTATTTTTTTCACAATACATGGTGTGTCAAAAAGTACAACAAACTCGATACTTTTTTGACACAACTTATATACACTATTATATATAATAAAATACTAATATAATGTATATATTAGCGTGCACACACATACAGAAACACACACTCACACACACACACACACAGACACACAGAGACACACACATATATATATATATATATATATATATATATATATATATATATGTTGTGTTAAACTCTACTGACGATTCTTGTCGGAGGAGTTTTTCTTCGATCCTTTCTGTCTGGCCATCTTTTTGGTATCAGGGTGGAACTGGTGTAGCAGTCCAGCAAAAGTTTCATTACGAGCGCTTTCGGCAATACAGTTTGCCATCTTCAGGTAGGAAACTGGTGGTATGTTTCGTGGGGTCTCGTTTTTAAAGAAAACGAGCAGTAGCGTAGGAGACACCACGAAACATACCATCAGTTTCCTACCTGAAGATGGCAAATCGACATGCCGAAAGTGCTCGTGAAGAAACCTTTCGTGGACTGCTACACCAGTTCCAACCTGCCACCAAAAAGATGGCCAGAAAATTAGAAAGGGTCGAACAAAAACTCGTCCGACAAGAATCGTCAGTAGAGTTTAACACAACATCTAACACACCCAAACCGCATCACATCCAGAGTAGACAAACAAGACACACCCACTACCAACGTCGTAGCTCTGAAAACCATGACTAAAAAGACAACCATAGAACATAGGAGTAAACACACACCTACTAAGGTGTAGACAAACCTTAAACATAGCAACATTTAACGTCAGAACGCTAAAAACGATAAACCAACTACCCGAGCTAACTGCGTCTGCAGCGGATAAAAACATAGATATAATCTGCGTACAAGAGCATAGATTTGATCATAGTGAACTAGCAATAAAATATCACGAAACAGGTAATGGATGGCCGTTTGTATCGTCATCTGCGTGGAAAAACTCCATAAATGCCACCACGGGCGGTGTAGGAATGCTCCTCAGTCCCCGAGCTATAAGAGCACTAAACAGTGTAGAAATAATCCAACAAAGAATTATATGCACTACGTTCAATGGGAATCCCTGCATGACAGCAGTATCGTGCTATAGCCCCACTAATGTCAACCAAGAAACGGACATTACAAAGTTCTATAATGAGTTATCCTCCCTATGCAGACAGATTCCCAAACATAATGTCCTGGTCATTGGGGGCGACATGAATGCGCAGATAGGCAAAAATGCGAACAATAAATACGACCTACATAACATCCCAAATAGAAACGGGGAACTCCTAGCAGAGTTCTCTCTTGAGAATAGACTCGTATGCTTAAATACAAAATACCAAAAAAGAAAAGGCAAACTATGGACCTACACATACCCAAACAATACAAAAGCCCAATGAGACTATATCCTAATAAATAAAAAATGCATAAATAGTGCAATGAACTGCGAAGCATACTACTCCTTTGAAGGAGTATCCTCCAATCACAGAATAGTCACAGCAAAATTACGACTTAGTCTACGTAGAAACAAAAAACAAACTAGTAAGTCTGTGCACTATGACTGGTCGACACTTGCCAACAGCGATATATGCAATCGCTATACTGTGACAGTAAGAAACAAATTCGATATCCTCCAAGAGGCAAGTGAAAGCTACACTACAAACGAGGAATACCAAAACTTTGTCAGTGCCCACCTAGAAGCATCAGCTGAGTGCGTACCAACCAAAGAATGAACCAAACACTCTGTCCCGTGGGAGACAGAAGCAGTATTGCTGTATGGCTGCACCACCTGGACCCTAACAAAGTGCCTTGAGAATAAGCTAGATGGGACCTGCACAAGAATGTTGCGAGCAGTCCTGAACACGTCGTGGAAGCAGCATCCCACAAAGAAGCAACTATATGGTCACCTGCCCCCCATCTCACAAACCATACGGGCGAGACGGACTAGGCATGCAGGATACTGCTGGAGAAGCGGGGACGAGCTCATAAGCGACGTTCTCCTGTGGAGGCCAAGACATGGACATGCTAACGTAGGACCTACATTGATCAACTATGCGAGGATTCGGGATGCTGCACGGAGGACCTCCCAGAGGCAATGAGTAATAGGGAAGGTTGGCGAAAGATATTCACGGATACCCGTGCTGCTTGTGCTACATGATGATGATGATGATGATATATATAGCAGATCACTCAGCAAAATAAGAAAAGTTTTCTTTGTATTGCTTCCTGTCTCTGCTTTCATATGAGCAGTTCTCCATTGAAGTTTAGAAACAAAATATCAGAAAATGAGGCGATTTACGAGGGTTTAACTCTGACCCCTACTCCTGCCATACTTTATTTTGATGAGACACAAAATGAGAAAATCTTGTTCGTTTTTTGTAGTTGTTTTTATTTTTGTTTTTTGTTGTGTGATTTGTTCTTTCATCTCTGTCACTTTTTTGTCTTTCCTTTCAGTTTATTGATATTTCTTTCCTTTTTGAATGTTTTTCTTTATTCGTTTCTCACTTCTATCTCTCCCTTTTCTTTTCTACTGTCCCATCTTTTACTTTTCTACATCTCTTTTCTCCTCCTCCTGTTCTTCTTCCCCTCCTTCTCCTCCTGTTCTTTCTCCCCCTCCTCCTTCTCTCCTCTCTTTTCCTCTTCCATTCATATCGCCTTTGCTCGTAAGCAATACTTCATTTTTTAAAACTTCTACCTCACTTTTACTTTTCTATATCTCTTTTCTCTTCCTGTTCTTCTTCCCCTCCTCCTCCCCTCCTCCTCCCATGCTCCTGTTCTTCCTCCTCCTCCCCCATCTCCTCCTGTTCTTCTTCCCCTCCTCCCCCCTCCTGTTCTTCCTCCCTCCTCCTTCTCCTCCTCTCTCTTCTCTCTTCCATTCATTTCGCCTTTGCTCGTAAGCAATACTTCATTTTTAAAAACTTCTACCTCACTTTTACTTTTCTATATCTCTTTTCTCTTCCTCCTCCTCCTGTCCCCATCTTCTACTCCCTCTTCCTCCTCCTTCTTATCTTCTCTGTTCCGTTCGTTTTGCCTTTGCTCGTAAGCAATATTCATATTCATTGTCTTTTTTACCAAATAATTTTTTAAACGATTGTCTTAAGTTCATAGATGACACATTGTCGAGACTAAATGGTTTATTTGGACCATTAACACAATGTTAAGGTTTGTTTTGTTTTTCTACTCCTTTTTCATCCTGAGTAATTCTCAGAGAAGAAATTCAAGATCAGTTTCTTTGAAGGACACTGATTAAAACAAATGAAGAATTAGAACAACCAAAATTCATTCGAAATTATCAGGCAACGTAGACTCACTAATGGGAGTAAAGGGAAATTTCATTGGGTTGCTAAAAAGAATTCTTCCAAGTCCAGTCTGTGTTGTATACCCTTTCCTTACTTCTACTATTCTTCTGCTCATCTTTGGTATCTTACGTTCTTCTTCTAGCGTTTCTTCTAACGTCTCTCTTCTTGCTGGTTGGTCGTCCTTGATTCATTTCTTCTTCTAGGTCAGTCTTGTTGCCAAGACATTCATCAACCACAAAACCATATTATTTATTTAAACCTTTATTTACATAACTAAACATATTCTCTAACTAACATAGCGCGCGTGTGCAGGTGAGTCCCAGCTAGGGCAGTTATATCTTCTCTGCCTGACGCCCAAGCTGAAACTGAGAGCCAACCAGGTCCCACGTGACTTCACGTATTTCGCGGGCTTTCTGTAATATTCCATGGAAAGTACCACCCGTGATATGAAAAGGGGCCATCCCTTCAGAAATACAGGGGGTTCACAATAATCTATGCATATATTATGTAACATCTGTCCCGGAGTAGTAGTGCCTCTTGGGGTCCCATCTATCGGTTAAATAGAAAACATGTGTTTAAAAAATATGTATAAAAACGTTTTTAAAAAATTGACTACCCACAAAGAATGAATAAAATGTCCTTGGCATAGGATAACCCAACAAGGTTGATATGCCGTAAAATCCAACCAACAACCAAATCTTTGATATTTATATATTTCCTTCATTATAACATTTTCTATTCCTTCTTTTACAATTTCCCTTTCACAATTTATTCTTTCTTTGCGTTTTCCTTCCCATTTTCTTTCTTTCTTTTTCCTTTTTACTCAAAGAAATTGAAAAGATTTCATCCCACCAATGTTTTCTATGTTCTTATCTTCATCAAACTAACTCCTTATGCCACCATCTTTGCAACAACAGACAGACAAAGTTTTGTCAATCCACATGTAAATCAAGACAACATTTTCTCGTCTCTACATTTTCATTCTTTGGGCACCTCACATAGTGTAATGGTCATCAAGTTAGATTTGCAGACCATTGTTAGCGACTTCGATTCTCACTAGGCGCCCTATACTTCTGGCCTTGTGCCACATATAACCTAAGATTAGTAAATAACTATATTCTACTTCTTTCCTCTCTTTTTTCTCTCATTTTCTTTTTTCTTCTCTGCTTTTCTCTCTTATTTCATTCATTTTCATTCTTTCTTTTTCTTCTCTGCTTTTCTCTCTAATATTTTCATTCTTTCTTTTTCTTCTTCTGCTTTTCTCTCTATTATATTTCATTCTATAATATTTTCATTCTTTCTTTTTCTTCTCTGCTTTCTCTCTTATATTTTCATTCTTTCTTTTTCTTCTCTGCTTTCTCTTATATTTTCATACTTTCTTTTTCTTCTCTACTTTTCTCACTCTTTTCTCTCTTTTCCCCGTTTATCCTTCCACGTTCAATTTATTTTTTATTTTACCCTGCACAGATTTTTTTTGAATATTTTTTGTAATTTCTATTCGTAAAATAAAGCAAGCATCTACCACGAAATCCATTGCGAATGTCCATAACCGTTTCATTACTTCTTAACTGATTCGCTTCATTGTTGTTGGCCATTCAACCAATTTCCGTCTTATTCGAGAGACTTTCTTTCAATGTCCATTTATATTCAAACTGCAAACGGTATCATATTTCTCTCTTGATAGATTATGAATCAACAGATAAAAAACAAAAAAACGAAACTTCACTGGAGTCTGGCAAATGAGTTTCTCTGTCGTTTGCTGCAACGGATTCAGTGCATTTCTCGTTATTCCCTTTTAGTTTCAGTTGAAAAGGAGACTTTTTGTCTCAAACGGACAAAGAGTTTAAATAAATGGACACGCCATTGGATGCAATAACCCGATTGTACTAGCATTATAGCAGAGATACGGTTCTGGATGAAGACATGAGCTTATAAATAATAATAATAATAATAATAATAATAATAATAATAATAAGTGTGGGGGGAATTCGTGCGGTTTTTGGTTAAGTTATTTGTATATTCATTTTTTATTTTTTTTTTTAATAGAAGAAGGAACGAACGAACAAACGAACAAACGAAAGAAAGAAAGAAAGAAAGAAAGAAGAAAGAAGAAGAAGAAGAAGAAGAAGAAGAAGAAGAAGAAGAAGAAGAAGAAGAAGAAGAAGAACGAACAACGAACGAACGAACGAACGAAGAGGAAAAAAAAAGAAAAAAGAAAAACACGAAGAAAAATAAATAATAATAAATAATAATAATAATAATAATAATAATAAAATAAATAATAATAAAAGAAAATAAAAAATAATAATAAATAATAATAATAATAATAATAATAAATAATAATAATAACCAGAAACTTGAGAATGAAAACTTCGAGATAAGAAGCCAGAAGAAGAAAGAGATTAACAAAAAAAAAAAAGAAAAGAGAACGAATTTTGCGAGACAAAGCTGAAGAAAAAAAAGTTCCAGAGAAGAATTGAAAAAAGCTGTGGAACATGACAGTGAAAGTGATACCAATTGTAGCTGGTGCACTTGGAACGGTACAATAAACTTGGAAAAAAGACTGGAGGATCTAGAAATCAGAGAAGGAATAGAGACCATCCAGATTACTGCTCTGCTGCAATCGGCTAGAAGCTAGAGACCTGGAGACAGAGACCCCAGGAAAAAACTCAAAAGTAATAATATAATAATAATAATAATAGAGAAGAAGAAGAAGAAGAAGAAGAAGAAGAAGAAGAAGAAGAAGAAGAAGAAGAAGAAGAAGAAAAGAAGAAAAGAAGAAAGATTTATACTTCCCAATTGCCTGCCATCAAGGATATTCTTCTAACGTTCTCACCCCCACCCCCCCCAACCCAAAAAAAATTCCGATTCCATATTTGCAATATAAACGTTGGTGGCTGTTGGGCAGAAAAAGATTTGCACAGAAAATGTGTCTGTGCAAATCTCGTTTCCTTTTATCATAATAACCGGCATGAA
>CM042156.1:49922483-49982483 GCA_023376005.1 Doryteuthis pealeii | reverse complement strand
ACCAAAGTATTTTATAATTTTGTTTTATAATTTGCTTGAAGCATTATGTTTATATTGGTTTGGTGGTTGGTTTTGAAGGCTATCACAATGCAGGTGTAAAGAAAATTAAGATAACTATGGTGTTGTTTGTTAACCTTGTATTTATTCTAAATATTTCGAGATAAAAATCTCTTTGACAGAAGATTTCTGAAACTACGGTACTCGCTGTCTCCGACGGTTAGATCGACAACGACTACAACGACGGTAGGGGCACGGCGCAGTCGGGCGGCAACGCCAGCTACCATCGCGACGATAAACCGGAGACATGGACACGCGGAGCGTGTTCGTGTAGAGCGAGCCTCCAGCCCGATATATATATATATATCATCATCATTATCATCATCATGTCGCGCTTTCAGCGCGGATATCCATGACAATCTCTCTCCATCCGTCCCTATCGCTCATCATTCTCGGGAGGTCCTCTATGCAGCATCCTACATCCGCACAGAGCTGGTCAACGTACGTTTTTGCTGGTCGGCCCACGCTGGCTTGTCCATGTGCTGGCTTCCACAGGAGGACGTCGCTTATGAGTTCGTCCTTGCTTCTCCAGCAGTGTCCCGCGTGTCTTGTCCGTCTCACTCGGATGGTTTGGGTGATATGTGGTAGGTGGCCGTACAGCTGCTTTCTGGTAGGGTGCTGTTTCCACGCCTTGTTCATGATCACCCGCAGCATTCTTGTGCAGCTCCCATCTAGTTTATTCTCTAGTCGCTTAGTTAGGGTCCAGGTGGTGCAGCCATACAGCAATACTGACACGACAACGGCCTGGAAGAAACTGTTTCTTTAACTTGTCTGTGAGATTGGACCTCCATATGATCGATAGTTTATTTATAGCGGCCCATGCTTTTCCTATGCGTGCATTAACGTCGTTTTCTGTGGAGGAGATGTTACTGCCTAAGTATCTAAATTGTTCTACAGAGTTTAGGAGTTTGCCATCGATGGTTGAGATGTCGCTTTTGTTTTTGAAAGACATGAACTCAGTTTTATCAGAGTTCACGTACAGGCCGACATTTCGTGCTGCCTTTTCTAGGCTGTGTAGTAATGATTCGGCTTGTGCAGGTGTATTTGCGAGTAGTGCCAGGTCATCAGCATAGTCCGCATCCGTAATAGTATGTGCGGGATATCGCCTGCTTGTTGCTTTTTTTTAGTATGAGGCCTTTTTCTTGCATGGGATCTAGTGATGTTCTGATATATATATATATATATTATATATATATATATATATATATATAATATATATATCATCAAATACGTTCACCACAGGTAGGATGTGACACAATTATGGGACATCAAATGAGGATCTAAATCACTATTCAGTAGTAATGGAGGTGCGTGACAAGCTTGCTAACTATTACACCGCGATGAGACGCCTAAGGTACTTACGAAACCGGTTCGCAACGAGTAGGATGTGACACAAGGTTACAAGTATGGGACATCCAATAATGATGAAACTCACTAATAATATATCTCCAAGACTACGTTACTAACCATTAGACCACGATACTCTCAAAAGAAGAAATTATATATAATCAAAGGGTTAATTGTGAGACGAGGGCGCGAGTGTGTGACATCCAGCGAGGATCAATCTCGCTATTCAGTAGCAACCATAGGAAGACCAAGGTATTTATTTACTCAAGCTGTTCACCACATGCAGGATGTGACACAAGATCGCAAGTATGGGTCATCTAGCAATGATTAAACGCATTAAAAACCCGTCCTTCGGGGCGGGTGTCTGATGTGCTTCGGCCATTGGACCGGTGTGTTAAATTAACAGCGTTGATCCCAAGGGGTTATCCCCCAGGCAATACTTGCTCCCACGATTTAAAGGGACAGGGCTTTTTGCCCAGCGCCTGAGGCGCCCCCCTTGAGGGGGAATGCCGACGGGATCGACGTATTTTTTGTGCTTCGGCTTGTGTGTGGGCCCACATAAAAATGTCCTTGTGTCACGCCCTCATAAGTGGGATGAGAGGCAAATACCTTAAACTCATTATTAAGGAGTAATGTATCGCTTGCTAAACATTAGACAACGACACCCTCAAAAGGAAGAAAGTCTACATAATCTGCAAATATACGACTGGTATTTATATATCGGCCGCGTTTTTGATTCATGATTGATTATCGAATTAAACCAGAACGTTTACAGTTTATTTTGTAAAAATGATGAGTAAAGTTGTCAAAGTGGCTTATTGTCGGTATGAGCAGTACAGCGAAGGAGTCAATCCCCTTTTTGCTAGAGCAATACCAGGAAGATTTTTTGTTGAGGTGAAGCGCCACACCTACCGTCAGCTCCCCACTTTATCGAAAAGATCAGCCGGGTTAGCTCAGTTGCAGCTGTGGTAAAGTATACAAAGACGGTGAATATTATATTGTTTCTATGATATCTGGGGGATAACTTCTACACTTCTTTGGCTAAAAAACAAGGAGAATTGGTGGAGGGGCCTATTGTCGGTATCAGCCGAACAGCGAGAGAGTCACTCATACGCTTATTTATAGGGAACCGGTAGGAAGCGCGTTGTGTAATGGTTAAAGTCATGGGAAATGGACTCGCCACCCCGAGTTCAAATCCTGGACGTGGTAATTGCATTTCACTTAGTGCTAATACCCTTGGGAAACGTATGAATCTTACTCTCCCTCCAGCTATGGGTAAATAGCAGGGCAGACTGGGTTCTTTAACCATGGCTAGGTAACCAGTCTAGGAGAAGGAAAACTCTAAATTCAAACCTGTTGAACTCCGCTTAAAAAATTGACCTCGTGTCGCAACCTGCTCGTGCGGAGGGGTTGGTAAATAGATATGTTACATAATCTATGCGGTTGCATAAGATTATTGTCAATCCCCTGTATTTCTAAAGGGATGGCCCTTTTCATACCATGGGTGGGACTTTCCATAGAATAGTACAGAAAGCCCGCCAAATTACGTGAAGTCACATGGGACCTGGTTGGTCCTCAGTTTTTAGTTAGACGTCGGACAGATAAGATGTTTCTGCCTTAGCTGAAGCTCACTGCATAAGCACGCTATGTTAGTCAGATATTTAGTTACATGAAACGTTAGTTAAGTAAATAAAAGTTTAAGAAAAATAACACGGTCTTGTGATTAATGAATGTCTTGGTAACAAGACTGATTTAAGAGAACAAATGAGTTAAGAACGACCGACCACCAAGACGAAGTCACAAAGACGAAGTCACCAAGAAGAAGTCACCAAGAAGAAGACCAAGATGCTAGAAGAGACCTAGAAGACCTTAAGATGTCAAAGAAGACAGCAGAAGAATAGAAGTAAGAAAGAAGTAAAGTAGAAGGGTATACAACAGATATAGGGAACCGGTATCGAACCAGAAACCATGTGATTCTTAAGCGGGTGCTCTACCGACTGAGCTAGAACAATGTGGACAAAATACATAAAAGAAAATTCAGAAAAAAATAAAAGAGATTCCCAAACAATGTATGCATTGTGCAATTTAATTCCTAATGTACGAATGAAAATCGCCGGCCGATTAGCTTCACTGGAGATTTCGACAGTGGAAAATGGGCAAATTTCGGAATGGAAATAAAGAACACTTGAATACACATGGAAGTTGTGTAGAAAAGCGGAAATAATGAAAGAAGAGAATAACAAAATAATAAAAATAAAGATGTCGACAGAAATATTTCATCCTATACATTTGCGAGGGGGGGGGGGTATTTTATATATTTTTTAAAATATTTTCTTATAAGTAGGAACTTTACAGACACATTAATATCGCTTAGGACATGAGAAAGCAAACGTCACTTGATATGTTTTTATCTTGTGAAAATGTAAGAAATAAAGAAATTTAATCTCTTAAAGATATAGATGCATTTTACAGAAAGAGGCAATTTTTATGATCGATCCAACGACACTATCTTTTCACTTGAAATAAAATGTATCTACATTGTCCTTTTTTCTTCCGAAATATTATTCTTATCGGACAAAAAGTAAACAATCTATTATATATATATATATATATATATATATATATATATATATATATATGTAAAACTATGAAAATAAAAGGACACCTATCAGAATTTAGGAACATAAGTATCTATTCATATTTGCAATATGAATGTCTACATATTTGAGTTGTCCATATTATTTATAAGAAATATAGAAAAATACGGAGACCTGACATATGGTTGCATCGAAAATTGTTACATACACTCCAAACCAAACTCCAAACAATTTTCATTTTTTCAAATTGGATCGGATATTGTGTTATTCTAGTATTTGAACGATATTGCACAAAAATATACCCTACAATAGACCTTCCTGTGCTATGATAACATTGAAACAATTTTCACAACTCTCTCTCTCTCTCTCTCTCTCTCTCTCTCTCTCTCTCTCTCTCTCACACACACACACACACACACACACACACACACACACACACACACTCTCTCTCTCTCTCTTTATATATTATTATTATTATTATTATTATTATTTACTCCTTTTGAGTTTTCACATCAGCATTAGCTGATGGTCTTTCACTGGAGTCTGAGTGACAGCAAGTCTCCTCAGGTCTCCAGGACTCTTCTGAGTATTCTGGCAGATTGCAGCAGTGTAGTGTTCTGAATGGTTTCAATCCTTCCTCTGATTTCCAAACTTTCCAAACCCTTTTCTAATCCTTTTGGGATTGTTCCAAGTGCACCAACTACAATTGGTATCACTTTCACTTTCATGATCCATAACTTTACTATTATATTATTATCATTATTATTATTATTATTATATTAATAATATTATTATTATTATTATTAATATTTTCTGTTTGAAGGCAGTTACAATGCGTATACCGTATAAAATTCGATAATTAATGAAAATAATCATGACAAGCGAAATATATATGAGGAGGATTTTTTTTTGACAAGTTGTATATGTATATATGCAGAGAAGCAGTCGGTGCATTCTCAAGCCCCAACTGACAGGGCTGATGTTCGGTTTGAGCTTCAAAAACTATCAATACCTTGATATCCTCTACATACCTGAGAGGGATTATCTTTTCTCGTAAGGCCTCATGTATCCTATTCAAAACATTGCATCTCCCCGGTGTGTTAGAATTGACTCCAAGCATTTTCTTTTGGCTTTTCTTAAATCCAAAATCTCCATGGAAACGCCGTGAATCTTGTTAAAAAGAGCAACGAATGGGCACAGAGAAGATGATGGAATCGGATATTGCAAACGATTTTGAAAAATCGAAGAAATGCTGCGATCATTGCGTGAAGTGTCAAGAGAAGTGCTTTGAAATGTACCGTTACCCTAGGTGGGCGATTCTTAAAATGGCCAGATGAACTTCTTGAAATAACGTTTTCCGGGAAAACTTCTAGTAGTTATTTTTGTATAAATGTATTGTGTGTGTGTGTGTGTGTGTGTGTGTGTGTGTGTCGATAAATGTGTTTGTAAATACAAGCGTGATATACAGGTTGATATATTTCTCTTTCTCTCTTCCTATATATCTATCTGACCTTCTCACTCTCTCTCTATATATATATCAATCTATCTCTCTCTCCTCTCTCTCTCTCTCTTTCTCTCTGTCTCTCTGTCTGTCTCTCTCTCTCTCTCTCTCTCTCTCTCTCTCTATATATATATATATATATATATATATATATATATATATATATAATATCTGTTTATGTTTATTTCTGTACAAGTAGAAAGCATACACTCACGCACGCAGACACCTAAATCCCACACACACACACAAACATATATGCAAGTTTATTATTTCTTTCTTTCTCTCTCTCTCTCTCTCTCTCTCTCTCTCTCTCTCTCTCTCTCTCTCTCTTAAAATATATCTATATCTATGTCTATCTATCTATCTATATCTATATCTCTATATATATTCTAAGTTGTGGTACCAAGTTTCTTGGTACAAGGTGATTCTAGGCTGGTCCTATTCCCTACCAGTAGTTTGTTGTAGAGTTCAGGTTCCGTATGAGAGCTCAATGTTTAATTATTATAAACAGAGCAAAGTTATTTGTGAATAAAAATACACTGGGTATCGTGATTATGGACCATTTCCACTCGTGGGTATCTGGGGGATGAAAAGCTCGTCGTTATGCCTATTTCTTTGTGCCGTTTGTTGGATTGGTGTAATATTAATCGGTATGAGGTCACCCTGATCCTCTATAGAAGAAAGATCAATACCCAAAGTAAAAGTAATAACCTTAACCTGATGGCGCATAAGTTACGGGAACAAAGGTTTCCCTTCGACATGGGAAGGGTGTTTGCAACGAACTGAATTCACGGATTATCTACTGCCCGTCTCAGCACTCCCGGAATATACAGGGATGATATGTCACTGTCTGCCCTGCTTCAGTGGGTGATTCACTAAAGAATTCCATCGAAATTTCACCAGGCAAAAATACAGAATACATTTTGGTTTGAACAGAAGAAAAATAAGAAAAATCAAAAAACGAGCCGATCGGTGATGGATAGATAGGAACACACTGGGACAAATAGACAGACAGACACACATACGCAAACACACACACACACACACACACACACACACATATATATATATATATATGTGTGTGTGTGTTATATAAAGAAGGAAGAGAGAAGAAGAGAGAGAGAGAAGAGAGAGCAACAGACTGGATAGATAGATAGAGAAGACTGGGATAGATAGATAGACATTTAGATTGATATATATATATATATATATATATATATGGAAGTAAGATGAGGAAATTTTATTTAACAATTTTCTCCACACACACACACACACACACACACACACACAAACACACACACATATATATATATATATATATAAGTAAAGTCGTCGGGCCGGCCTTATGTCGGTATCGGCCAGACAGCGAGGGAGTCTATCCCCTTTTCACTAGCGCTAGACCAAGGAGATTATTTTAGCATCTGAGGTGGAGCGCCACACCTACCATCAACTCCTCACTTTACTGCACAGATCCCTGTGCTACTCATTCGCTGAGTTGGCGTGGGCCGGTATCGAACCAAGAACCTTGTGATTCCTAGCCGAACACTCTACTGACTGAGCTAAACCGATACGTCTCACCAGTAAGAACACTCTGCTCTCATGGGCGGCAGCTGCGTCAAGAAGACCGCAAACAAACCAAAATCGACTTCTTAAGTTAATTGGTTGGTTGGTTGTCTGGTTGGTTGTATTTTACGGCATGTCAACCCTTCTTGGTTTATTTCATCTCGAAGACATTTTGTTTTATTCATTCTTGTTAGTTATTCTTTTTTTTTTCAAACAGAATTTTTGAACACATTTAATAGTCATCTTTTATCCATTCAACCCAAAGATGGGACCCTAGTAGGTACTACCACTCCGAGTCTGGACGTACCACAGAGAGTATTGGTGATAAAGGGGTACTCCACATTACCCAGAGTTCTAGAATTTAAACTTCACCATGAGATGCAGTTTAACATCATACCCAAGACACTAAGACATTCTGCCACACCTTCTATGTATAAGATAAAAAGTAAATGATTAAAAGGGTTGTGGGTTGCCATGAGAGCAATAGGGCTGGGACAATCATGTAGGCGCTATGGTTTGGCGTGACTAGCAGCTTTATTAATTGGTATCGTCTAGCTTAAGTAAGGTCCAAAGAGTAGTGTTGCATGCCATGGACAGCTTAGCCCCTTTCAAGTAGACTATTTGGTCTTCAGCCTTCTGTAGTGTGCTATTGTGGCCGCCTTGTAGTATGCGGACACAATGCCTTCGAAAGTGTGCTGTGAAAAAATGCCTCCGTCTAGGTCAACAGTCCGTAGATAAGTGGGCCCTGTTTTTAGGCTAAGTGATGAGAGCGCTTATTTTTACGTCTTTCTATGGTAACGGCTCCCTGATAAGTGAAGTTTTTGGTTTTGGCGCCAACATACGATGTTGGCGATTCGCCTCCTAGCGGTAGGGGGAGATAATTTACTATCGAATTTCCAATAATATAAGAATATTACACTTATCGTAATGTTATTTTAATTGATTTCTATATAAAATTATTTATAGGATTACTTTTAATACATTTGAGAATAACATGATAATATTAGATTAAGCATGAAGTAATAAAAATAAAAATGAAAAATATATGAAATTTAAAATTTTAAAAACTTAAAGAAAGCAAACACTTAAAATTACATTTCATCCACCTTACTTGAAAAGTAAGCTAGGTGAAATGAATTTAAGAACGAATTCATAAATGACGTTCTCCTATGAACTCCTACACATGGACACATCAGTGTTGGTCGACTAACAAAAAGTTACATTTATCAGCTCTGTGTTGGTAGTGAATGTGTGCCTAGAGAACTTCACAAAAGTAAACACTCAAAAGTAAACAGTACGGACTGATTATGAGATTAAGAGAATTGAATCCGTGCTGTCGGCATGTCGTGATGATGACGTGATAGAAAACGGGTAAGAAAGAAGGAAAAACAGATAGACATCGAGAAAGAAAGAGTGTTGGATTATTTGGTTAATATAGTTATTTACTAAGCTTAGCTTAGATGTGGCACAAGGCCAGAAGTAGAAGCGCTCAGTGAGAACCACTCCCATTCCGACAACTTTCTCCTACCAATTATTATTACCTCCCACTTCCAATTCATTGCTACTACTCGTTCTCTTTAAAAAACACGAAACATACCATCGTTTCCTACCTGATGATGGCAAACTGTATTGCCGAAAGCGCTCGTATCGAAACGTTTGGTGGACTGTTACACCAGTTCCACCCCGACACCAAAAAGATGGCCCGAAAATTAGAAAGTATCAACACAAAAACTCGTCCGACAAGAATTGTCTGTACAGTTCAACAAAACTTATATATATATATATATATATATTTATATATATATATATATCCACTAACCACCCCCAACTACACCTCCCCCTACTGACGACCTTCCGTTTTCAGCATTTTGAGAATTTCCATCATTGGAGTAAGAACTATATCCAAGTCCTGAAGATGGTCTAATAAGAGACCGAAACGTTGCACCGTCGACAATAAACATCAAGTTTCCATAACATCCCGTGTTTGTCTACTTTTCTCCACATATATATATATGAGTAAAAGTAATAGTAATTTCTCGATATATAGCCGAGCCATTTATCAATATGCATCCTTTTTTGTGGCTAAATCAATACGACTGTCATTTTATCTATTCTTACGTGTAGTTTTCTTGGATACCTTTCAAATAAAGGAATAAAGCAAAAGAACCTTACGTGTGTGTGTGTGTGTGTGTGTGTGTGTGTGTGTGTGTGTGTGTGTGTTCATCAGGGCCTATACTAGCATCAAAAGTCAAAGATATACATTACTTATTTGTGGTCCATGAATCACCAAGATACAGTACATCACAGGATTTCTAGGCGTAGGATGGTCTAAATGGTAAGCATGCTTGAATCACACAACATTAATAACAAAATTTAAAATAATATCAAATATTAGATGTATATCTGTGCAAGGATGATGCGTGCTGCCTTGAACAAGTCCTAGAAGCAGCATACCACAAGCGAACAACTGTAGTGCCACTTTCCTCCTATCACACCAACTATCCATGAAAGACGAATAAGACATGCTGGACACTGCTGGAGAAGCAAGGGCGAATTCATGACATTCTCCTGTGGACACCTGGATATGGACACCAGTGTGCGTCAGCCAGCAAAAACATGCATTGATCAGCTATGCGTGGATACTAGGTGTTGTGCAGTGTAACTTCCAGGAGCGATGGCTTATAGGGACGGGTAGTGATGAAAAGTAATTGAGATCTGTGCGATTTGATGATGATGATGATGATGATGATGATGGGTCGATGGCGAAGAATTTGGGGAGGGTGTTAATTATAGCATTCTGGACAGACTCGTCCGCACAATTGTACAAATGGATGCTTGTCTGGGACGTCGGCATATCTGTTATCTTCGTGAACACTTCCCAATCGATTCGGAATTTCCTGAATTGCTGGGGGGTCATCTCAAAGTGAAGTTGGGGAAGCTTAGCTGGCGGTACCTTTGCATAAGCCGTCTGGATAGAGGTCTCCTTAGCTTGCTTAAGGATAGACAGGGCTTCTCCCATTGCCGTGATTCCCAACTCTTTAAGCGTGGCCCGATCCATCATTTTGAGATTTTCTTATGTCAGCTTCTCGCTTGCGAATGTTGTAGCATAGCTCCTGGCTGAGTCGGAAGAGATCCCGCTTGGACAAAATATTCTTCCCAATCTTCAGTTTTAGATCCTGTCTGCAGCGCCATGTTAGATTTTGTGTCAAGTATTCAGCTCTGTTACTTGATTGTATAACTAACTCTAGAGTGCTGGTAGATGGTTTATATACAGCTTTGGGTTATTCCATTATGAACTCTGGCAAGTTCACTTCCTGGGTTTTGATTGGCTGATGCTTTTCAGGGTGAGTAAAGATATGGATAAGCACCCACTCTTCAGCCATCACTATGCCAGCAGCATGCAAGGACTGTATTTAAGTTACAGCTTGCATGTTGTTCTTGTCTGCTAACCCGACGGTAGTTAGAATCCCACTGCGACGGTGAGTATTATATTGTTTCTATATCTGGGGGATAACTTCTACAGATGATGATGATGATATCAATATCAATAAAGCAATGAAAGTATCCATTCCTTTTCTAAATCAAAAAGTATTTGGGCAAAATGGACGAACGTATCTCAGTCGGTTGTGCTTGAAAATAAGAATTCTTTAGACTTCTTTATGGGTGCGCAATTCTTAATTGGCTGCGTATGGAAATGTATATGTCTGTTAGTCGGAATGAAATGTCCGTGTATTGATTCTGTGTAGCTTTTGGAAATTAAGACAATTACATCTTCCACACACATAGACCTACACAAGCACACACACGCATATACGTGTGTGTGTAAAATGTATGTATGTGTGCGTGTATTAATATGTAGACATGCATAGGATTTTATAAATATATGTTAGCATGAATTTGAACATGTATGTGTGCATTGCGAAAAGAATTGCTATCAATCGTATATGTTCTGTAATATATTGAATTGCACCTACAAACGACAGAAAAGGCACAAAATCAAAATCAAAATCGATATATATATAATATATATATATATATATATATATGTGTGTGTGTGTGTGTGTGTGTGTGTTTTGTGTGCATGTATATATGTGTGTGTGTTTGTGTGTATGCATATATATATGTATATATGTGTGTGTGTGTGTGCATATATATATGTGGGTGTATGTTGTATATATTAATATATATATGTATATATATGCATGTATAAATATATATGATTATATATATATATATATATATATATATATTTACATATACATGATTATACATGTGTATGTATGTTTATACGTTTATATGTCATGTATTCTGCATGCATATATGTGTATGTATATGTATAGGTACGAGTGTATGTCGTATATCATATATATAGAGAGATATATGTATGTATAATATATATAAATATATATATATATATATATATATATATAATATATTATATATATATATGAATGTATATATATGATTATATATATACATATACATGATATATATGTGTGTGTGATTATAAGTGTATATATCATGTATTATATATACATATTGTGTGTGTATACATATATGTTCGTGTATATGTTGTGTATCATATAATATATATACATATATACATACACACACACACACACACACACATATATATATATATATATATATATATATATATATATATATATATAATACACGACACATGTAGGTTTTCTATTCCCTAATGTCTGTGTGTTCTTACAAATACACAACATAAGTATTTATATTTATTTATTTATATCATAAAGAACATGTTTTTGCAAAATAACCCTTTGAATCTCAAACTTCAAAAGGCCCGCTTGTTTCCCGTTGGAGGACTTCATCCCCTCCTTAGTTTGAGAACTTATTATGAAAACTTATTTTTTCTTCTTTCTTCCATAAGCAGATATTGGAATTTATGTATCTATAAAAAGCAAAGGTCGCTTCTTTGGCCGACCGTTCTCTTGGGCGCCTGCCATTCGCCTTCCTCGGAGCCTCAATGTCTTATATATAAAAAAAAAAAGAAAAAGAAAACACAGCTCCTTGCAAAATCTGTCCACAATTTGTGGATTTGCCAGTTGTTTATTTTTATATTTTCAACTCTCATTATTTTCTCTTTGTTTCTATTTTCTGTGATATTAAAAGAAGTTAAACTTTAGAAGTGACTTAAGCGACGTCCTTTTTATTTAGTCATTATTATTTCGATTTTTCCTTTCTTTATTTCATTTCTCGCCACATCATTCATTTATTTGTTTACATTGAAAACTGAAACTTTTGTTTCTGGTGAAAAATGGAGAAAAATGCAAAGAAATAAAACAAAACGAAACAGACAATATGTGTTTCTTTTCACCAGAGAACACTGGCCTATAAATCAGTTTCATCCAGTCTGAGTTACAAATAATATTTTATCTCCAATTCTTGCTGCTGTGGTTCGCACACACAATTATTGAGTCAAAATACCTTTTTTATGACTCCTAGCATCTAGGTATTTCTTTAGAACAATCTCTACTTTTCTCCCCACATTTCATTTCCCCCCCTCTCTCTCTCTCTCTCTCTCTCTCTCTCTCTCTCTCTCTCTCACACACACACATATATATGACACATACACATATATAAACAAGTAAATAAAAAGCATAGAGAAGCACTCGTTATGTAACGGTTATCGGAGTAGGAAACGGATTTGGAGAGGCAATTTTTTTGTGTTTCATTTGATATTAATGCCCTTGAGAAAGGCATGAAACGAACTATTCTACGCACAGTAGTAGGACACACTTTCTTGGCGGAGTGACATACAATGGTTCCAAAACTCATGGAGTTATCACAAAATAATAATTCAATTATTCCAACGTTTTATATGTTTATTTAAGAATTATTGCAAAAATAGTTCAATATGTAAAAAGGTTAATAATCTTGATTTAACTCTCTCACTCTGTTTTCTTCCTTTTCATTATGCTCATCTGAAACAGATTAGCGTTCTCACTTCCGCGCGCTCACCCGCCCCCCTCTCTCTCTCTCTCTCTCACTATCTTTCCCTTACTTCTTTCTTTTTTCTTTTAAACTCTTTCTCTGTAGTGTGTTCTTTTTCTTTGCTTTCTTTATATTAACAACGGAATGGTCCATTATTTAGCTGAGGTGAAGACACTCATAAGAAATAAGAAATTGACGAATAAGCAACACCAGATAATCAGAATTTACATTTTTGCCTTTCATCATGGACAATTTGAACGGTCTCATTTTTAACCAGAGGGTGTTACAAAAGAATAACCGTCGTACGAACTCGAGTAATAACATACAGATTAACATGTTCTTTCATTCATTAGACTTGCTTAGGTAATTTTATGACCTAAACTGATGATTATCTGATTTTAAAAAGATTTTTTTTAATAAAATCAACAGTCTGACTATCAAATTGTATTTGTCTTATTCACTTTTGTATTTTGTTTTGATCTTTGATTGACTGGTTTAACATTGGATTATAACATTTCATTGCCGATAAAAACGTTTAAATCTTTTTTGTTAATTGGATTGTCGACTACATCATATATGTCGATTCTACATCAAACCGTTTGGACAAACCAAGTTTCCCAAATTTTACCCGAATACTCTTTTTTCCTAATTTCAAAATAGACACACATTTTTAGAATGGAAGTTCTTGTCGTAGGAAATGGACACCATGACCTGAGTTCAAATCCTTGACTAGGTAGTTTGCATTTGTTGAGAAACTTATTAATCCAACTATTCTCCCTCAATCTACATGTAAATAGTAAAGTAGACTAGGCTCTTTTACCATGTTATGGCAACCAGTCTATGAGAAGGAACTCTGAATTCAAGCCTGTTGAACTCTGTTTAAAAATGACATTGTGTAACAGCCTTGCTAGTTTGGAGGATTTGGATAAATACGTAATAATAAGTAATGCCTCTGACCCACTTCCCATAGCAGTAGAGCAACGAAACGTGGCACAGTTATTAGTCTTTTTCTCTATAGAAACCACCCAGAGTTATGCATTTCTCCCATCGTTTGATGCAGCTCTGCAGGTCGTTTTTGTAGAACACCTCAGGTTGGTCCTCCAACCACGACGTGACTTCAGAAATCAAGGCTGCATCATCTAGGAAACGCTTTCCTTTCAAAAACAACTTCATGGCTGGGAAAAGGTGAAAGTCAGGAGAGTAGGGGGATTGTGGAGTAGTTCATAGCCGCCCGCCTGTGCTTCTGATCTGGCAACAGGCTCCATTTCACACTTGACTCAGTTCAAACACCTGTAAATCAGAAACCACAATTAGTTAAGAGCTGTAATTTGCCGCTTAATCTAAGGAGATATACATAATTGCACATGCAAAATTTCAGCTAGATCAAACAACTAGAAGTGGATCAGGGGCATTACTTATTGAACGCTCCTCGTACATACACATTTTAGAATGTTTATGGTTAACAGTTTTTGATTTTATAAGAATGTAGAACAGGCGCTTAGGATATCGTTCAGATTAGCAAAGACATTCGAGCGAACTGAATACAAGCCAAATAGTTTGGCAATGATTATATAAAAAGAAATACTAAGTCCATTTATGATTCTGAGATGACTGATTTATATCGATTTCAATCAATTTCTTTCTAAATAATCTTTAAGAGTAAAAAAAATAGAAACGTTAAAAAGAATTAAAAGCTGTAAATGAAACTGCAAAATACAAAAGAAACAAACATAGAAACAGGAAATGTGTTTTTGTAGAGATAACAGAAAAATGGAAGAAGAAGAAGAAGAAGAAGAAGAAGAAGAAGAAGAAGAAGAAGAAGAAGAAGAAGAAGAAGAAGAAGGGGAGATGTTGTTTAAAAGAAAATTTGCGAATAACTATTTTAAAAAGTGGATGATATGACGAATAAAAGTTTCTAAGGAGTATTTATGTGTCTGTGTAGTGTACATCATTGATCATTGAATGATGGAAAACATTGCAAATATGGAACTTAAGTGCTGTCTGTTTTCAAACTGTTTCGTTCCATCGACGACGACGAAAGTGAGCAAAATGAAACGATTAACAACTAAAGTGAAAGTGAAAGTGGAAGAAGAAGAAGAAGAAGAAGAAGAAGAAGAAGAAGAAGAAGAAGAAGAAGAAGAGAAGAAGAAGAAGAAGAAGAAGAAGAAAAGAAGAAGAAGAAGAAGAAGAAGAAGAAGAAGAAGAAGAAGAAAGAAGAAGAAGAAGAAGAGAAGAAGAAGAAGAAGAAGAAGAAGAAGAAGAAGAAGAAGAATATGTTATTAATATTTGGTGGGAGTTTCCAGTCACCTGATAATTCCACTAGATGAACACATAAACATGATGAGTATCTGCAACATGGACGCTTTCAACTGAACTCGTTTTAGCAAAAACAGATTCAGTTAAAACTATTTTCCTTCTTGTGATGCAATATATGGGGTAGACGGGAATTTGGTCACAAAAATGGACTTTGATTTTGGTAATAGCTTTTATAATTGTGAAATTCATAGGCATGCAAAAAACGTACCAGATTATTTGCCTGCAAAAAATTATCCTCTAACAGAAAGGATATCATCGGGATGTGGGTCTCAATAAAAGTAACAATCATTAAAAAGCCATGTTGCTGCAAGGTGTAACTAATCATACTGAATTTAAATCTTGGAACTTCAAACTAAAATGATTTCATAGAATTATCACTTTCTTAGGATTAAAAGACCGAAAATAATCGTTTAAATATATAAAGTTTCAATCAGTTTGGTTAAAAGGATTTCTCTATAAATCACTGTGAGTTGTTCGTGGTGTAATATTCATCGTAGTAGGAAATGGATTCGGTGAGACGAGTTCAAAGCCTCAGCGATGCTGTTTGTATTTCACATAGCGCTAATACTCTTGGGTAAGGTATGAATCCATCTAATACTCGGGCATATTAGGTTCTTTAACCTTGGTATGGCAATCAGTCTAGAAGGAAAACTCTGAATTCAAAACTGTTAAACTCTGTTTAAAAAATTGACCTTGTGTCCCATCCTACTCATGTGGAGGGGTTGGTAAATACATACAAAAAGACTGTGAAATGTTTCACTAAATATTAAATTCCCTGACATACTATCAAATGTATAATGGACAAATCTGTTGGAGTTTAGATTAACGTTTATTTGTCTAACGGCATAGTAACTCTTTATGGGTTATTTAATGCTGAAATGTAAATAATTTCTATAAGGCTAATTCTAATCATAACTTTTTCAATTATTCCTTGCAATTAACTTTTAAAAAGTACTTTTTAACTGTCCATACACTTTTATTTGCACTAAAATTTATAGTTAAAATTATTCCGACTTAATACATATGATTTCAAGTAATTATACTTTCAAATCACTAATAATTACTAGTTATTAAATGTTTACTAAGTTTACTAAAGATTACCATTATAATAATAATCCTTAATATACAATTATATCTTCAAATCACTATTAATACAAATGATTTACAATTATATGTTATCAAGTATCCTTATCTAATATGAATAATTTTCAAACATATCTATTTGACCAATAGTTGGAACCCTAACTGGAATTTCACCACCGGGTAGTTTAGTTTTATACCCATCAAATGTAAATCTCATCTCAATGACGATATTATTGATGCTGATTAAGATGATGACGATGATTATGTGAGTCAAACTTTATTTGGGATGTAAATAAAGAACCCGTGATCAACATGATACGAAAGATTCTTCAGGAATTATTGACAACGTTTAACCATAAATTACGTGCATCCGAATATATATATATATATATATATATATATATATATATATATATATATATGTGTGTGTGTGTGTGTGTGTGTGTGTGTGGTGGAGATATGAGGAACACGGGAACAAAACTCAGACAAACGTATGTAGGAGATATATTTCACTAAGCTTTAAACTCAGCATTATCAGTTGCTTTATTGGATATCAATAAAGCAAATGATAATGCTGAGTTTAAAGCTTAGTGAAATATATCTCCTACATACGTTTGTTTGAGTTTTGTTCCCGTGTTCCTCATATCTCTACCGCATTCTGTTGGATTTACTCCAATCCTCCTTCCTCATATATATAAACTCGTGAGCCCCTCCTACTACTAATTCCTACTACTGCTGCTGCTTGTTTTAAAAGCAAGACAACGGAAACATCTCTCCAGTTCAACACCTGAAGAGGGCACAAAGTCGTGCAGAAAGCGCTCCTGAAAATACCTTTGGTGGATTGCTACACCAATTCCACCAGGATATTAAAAAGATGCCCAGACAGTTAGAAAGGACCGAACAAAAACTCGTCCGACAAGAATTGTCCGTAGAGTTTAACCCCCCCATACCACACATATATATAATATATATATATATATATATATATATATATATATAATCAAAGGATAATTGTATACTCTAAAGTATGTATCTACACAACCCCTCTGTCACGGGAAGGATGCTACAAAATGTCAATTTTTCAAGCGGAGTATAGCTAGTTTGAAATGAGTTTTCCTTCTCCTAGACAGGTTGACGCACCAATCCTAAAGAATCTAATTTGCCCAAATATTTACACATACGAGGGTGAGTCAAAACGTAATACCGTTTTCTTTAATTCGTGTGAAGTTTTTTTTATATAAAACTAAAGCCTACATAGAGACCCTAACGAGGCTCATAACAAGAATCCGACGAGTAAGATCCAACTTACCGATCTTCCTTCTGCATGCCAATGCTCGACCACACACAAGCATCAGGACAAGGCAGAAAATCTAGTTACCTGGCCTGCTTTTCATTTTCCTTCACTTTCATTGCGTAGTCTGTTGGAACAGCAAATTCAATAGGTGATAAGTTATTTTCTTAGATAGAAATAGTTACATCATTTAACATATAATACTTCGACATTAAATAGCCCAAGAAGTTTGACATGCCGTAAACCCAACCAACAAAAAATAGAAAACGATGAAATGTAACAAACTTTAGAAAGAAAATTCATAAAATAAATAAAAATTAGACGTGGCATTTTCCAATTATTTTCTTTCTTTATTACTTTTTTATAATATGAATTTCATTAAAGTAAACCATGAAAAACTTATAAAATCACGCGAAAGACTCAACCGGCCAATGTATGTATGGATGAGTTAATAATTAATTGAAGATCTTGAATCAAATACACACGATCTTCAGTCGAGGCATCGAAAGATGAGAAATGTTAGTTCTACATAAAAGTGAGCGGAGTTAAAAAGGAACTAAACTTCCTCAGCAGGAAATTATAGGGATGCTGAAGAGGATGCTGAGAATTACAAGAATTCAGGAATTGGGAAGTGGATTCAATCGGGCAGAATAGAATGAAAAATAAAATAGCACAAAAGAATCTCAGAAGAAGAACAAGGGAAATATTTTGGAAATTAACCTGAACATAATGAGATAGGAATGGATTCCTGGGTTTTATTCATCGTGAAATATTTAAGAATACGCATCTAAAGTGAACGAGTAAAGAACTAGGAAAAATTTAAAGATTATAGGTAATAACTTGCATTCGAAAAAGAACATTCTTAGATTATATGGGAAAAGATAAGAGAAGGTAGAAAGTTGATTTAGAGAATTGAGAACAGCGTCAACTCTACAATCAAGGAAATTCGATGGCTACGCAAAGAGGGAAAATTAGAAAAGATATTATTTGCAGAAGAATTTACAGTTAGATAAATTGAGGTGAAGAAAACTCGAAATTCCAACATTTTATTGATTTAACTTTTTAGTTTTTAGCGTCTGAAACTAATAAATATAAGAAATAAACGGTCTATGATGATATTGATGCTTCTATTTAGGAAGGAGTGAATCATTTTATTTTTCAAAGATTATTCATGGTTCGTTCATTATATGATTACGAAATAACTACAACGCGTTATGCGGACATCAAAAATGTCCAGAAATAAACAGTGTGGTCCATGATGATATTGATGCTTCTATTTAGGAAAGAGAGAAGCACTTTATTTTCAATAGTCAGTAATTCATTTCATAAAAGATTTTAGATGATTGCAAAATAACTTTGACGCGTATGCATGCCTCACAAAATTATCATTTAGTTGCAAATTGGGCTGGACATAGCTTTATTCTCTAAGGTAGTGTGAAAATGGAGCAAGAAGTAAAATAATTTCTAACTAATACACACACACACACACACACACACACACACGGACGGACGGACGGACAGATCTTGGCTGTTGGGAGTTTGTTTTGTTTTGTTTTTACACACGAATCCTTTGACAATATTCCATTCATCCGTAACAGGAAGAAATTTATATACTTACTTATTGAATAAAAACTTCATTTACATTTAATAAACTGGATGAACATATGAGAAAGATGTCCAAAATAGATCATTTATTTATTTATTTATTACAAAAGTGTTTTAAAAATGATGACAACAAAAAAGAAATCAAAAGTGTAACGTTGTGTCTTTTTTTTTCCCGGGCACTAAAACGATATCTGTAACGTTGTCGTATATCTGGTCACAGTACCCAAAGTGTATATAAGTAACGCGGCGGCGGCGGTGGCGATATATTCACCGTACTAAAAATGTCTTCGGCACGTGGTGGTCATCTCGTTGATAAAAATTACAACGCGAGAAATATAGTCACAACTGCTAGCCTTTATTTCCAGGGTAGGCTCGTCTCGTGGGCTGTATCGGAGAGGAGGAAAGGCAGAGACAACGAGAGAGAGAGAGAGAACACTGTTAAATTACTGTGACCCCCATACTAGGCACCAAAGGCCCGTCCGTTCCCCTACGCGTCCGAAAGCAAAAAGAGGCCGGTCCCTTTCTTCGTTGTTCCACGTCACCACGTGACCTCCGGTTCCGGTCAACACCCGACTTCCGGTTGGCACTCAATTCTCCATTCGGGAGGTCACGCTACGGTCAAACTGTTTTGTGTTCATTACTCTCTCACTTATTTATTTCTTCCTCCTTTTCTAATATAGTAGTTCTCGCTCACAAAAGCCAGGACCTTCATTATCTCGTTACAAAAGAAAGAAGTCAAGAATTGCAAATTATTTAGAGATATTGTGAAAAAGATCCTTAAACCTTTAACGGACAAATAATTTGTTCTTATCGTTATTAAATGTAGGATTATTTTCAGAAAATTTGCAAAATAGAGGTTATGTTCTAACAATTCAATTGATAATATAAAAAAATGAACACAATACATAAATATATATATATGATATATGATATATATATATATATATGATATCAGCATCTTAATAGTAAACAACAGAGATGAAATCTCAAAGTATCATCCTTTCCTCTGGAAATTGAATTTAATATCTAAACCACTTTAAGCTGAAGTATACTTAATACTAGAAAGATTTATCTCTTCATGTTAGTTTATTTAAATCACTGTTCCGGATCATCTAATGAAATACTGGAAAAATATTCACAAAGTACAAGGGATAAAAAGAAACTCAGCTTTTAGGATGGTTTGTAATAGACAAGTTGTGATTAAAACACTTTTGTGATTATAATCAGTTTAAATCAATCATATCTGCAATCAAGGAAGTTCGATGACAACACAAAGAGGGATAATTAGAAAAGACAAAATGTGTAGAAGAATTAACAGTAAGATACAGTGAGGTGTAGAAAACACTAAACTGAACTGCCCCCCCCCCAAAAAAAAACGACCAGAAAGACAACTTTACGGATGTTTCAAAGGAATGGAGTCGGGAATTGCAAATTATTTTCTGATAAAGTGTTTATATCATTATTGAAGGGAAAAATTATTTTCAGGAAATTTGCAAAATACAAGTTATACATTTTGTGACTGAATATATCAAATAGAACTTTGAAAATCCGGAAAAGGTTTATTACTTTTGTACATGAATATAAATAATAGAGTCAACACGCAGTTCTCCAACAGTATGAGTATCTACTTGACTAGTAGTGACTCGACTACGAACACTACTATGCAACACTCTTGTAGGGAAAATATCTTCCCTTACAACATTTTAAACAAGCCAATTAATATTATCTGCGTTATTCGGACTATTGTCCTCATCTTCATTGTTATTGGTTTGTGGAATGAGCTATGGTTAGCGGAATGAGAACAGGATATCCCCGTGGAATAAATAAAGGGTTATGTTCAAAGTTCCGTGATGGCTCCCGAATACGACAAGAAATTTCCCGAGTTCGAAAAGAAGGTTCCCGAGTCCGAGAAGGTTCCGAGTCCGACAAGAAATACCTGAAGAAGGCTGGAGGGCATATCGGCCGAAACGTTGTATAAGTAACAATGAAGATGGGGACAATAGTCCGAATAACGCAGATAATACTAATCTTCAAGCCTCATCTCAAACATTCAGAGAAGAAGCCAATTAATAATTTTTTTAAATAAACAAAATATGCGATTATGTGTCGTAGTATGATAGCCTGAAAACAATAAAGCATTCGCTTTTAATTATAATATCTTTACATTGAGCTGACTGGAAAAGATTATTGAGATCAAGTTAGGAAACAGTTATGGTAGATTTTTTGACAATGCGGACATAAAGGTTATATAATGCGCAAATTCAGTAAATTTGTCCCCCAAAAGTGTTTAAAAATACACATATCTGCGTAGGAATGGTGATCTCTGTGAAGTGTATCAATAACTGAGCTTTGACTATGCAATCCATTAGTAGAGGGAATATACAGTTCTTGTCACAATTATTAGCAACCATGAAATTTCAGTACAAACATAATCGAATATCTCCTGAAAACATAACAAATCTATTGAGTCAGCTTTATTCTATTGATAACTGATGGTTAATAATGAACAGCACATAATAAAAATACAAGTTTATTATAGAAGGGGGGATATATGGGGCAAAATAGACCTTCGAATAGACCCGCGAGGGGAACCAAAAACAAGCGAGTTCTCCGTCTTCTCACAAGTCAGACCCTCTGTTGGTCAACACTTTCTTCGTCTAGCAGTTGGAAAATCCGTCGTCGTAGTCGAAATAATCTTTAGCAGTTCAAATTCACATTTCCTATTTAGTTTTGTTTCTGTTCGACTAAAATCCATTTCTTTACTGAAAAGCGCTTCGTCGTCGACTGCTTCTGCTGCTGCTGACTGCCCAGCGCTCGACTCACTTGTTATTTTATGGGCATATTAGCCAAACATCCGGGCACATCAGTCGAACCTCGCGTCCGTCCAGTGCCCAAAACGCATTTGTTTTTGCATGCGGGACGACGCGAGTTCGATCCCGGCAGGCAAGACAATGTCTTGCTCTTTTTCCTTTCTCGTTCTCCGTCAAATTTGGTTATTTTCCCATTAGGAAAAAAATGAAAGTCTACCAAAAATATGGTATGTCTTTTATTATGATTCAGTATTCCATTTAGTTATGTAATTTAATATGGAAAATTTTAAATGGAAATTAAATTTTAAATTTAAGTTTGTTTAAAAACAAAGAAACCAATCAAAAAAACCCTCTAACCGAAGAGTCTAAGATTTTCTCTTGTTAAGTCAATTTCAGTATTGCCAGGCATTTGTTGGTGTGGGTGTTATTGTGATTCAATATTCCATTTCTGTATTTTGTAAAAAGAAAATCAATCTTAAAATCTGAAAAAATTTAAAGAATCAACCTCTCTCATCATGGAATCCAATGTGCCATACTATATGCCCCTTTCTTTAAAAAATCCTTTTTAAAAACTTCTGGAATTTTGATATTAAAACGGATTTTCCGATGCAAATAAGAATCCCATATCCAGTCATCTTGAAAAAAATCAACTGTCAGGTATAGGATCGATGTTCTGGTAGAATAGACTCTAGTCTATCAGAAAATCGGCTTCGAATATCTGACAGCGTTTCTCAACCTTTTACCTTGTGTAACCCTTAAGATAAATTACATGTCTCAAAGAACCTCTGTGCTAAATCAAAACTATATACCATATATTTCTCCTTTTATTTCCATCGTAGTTCACGTGGTAAATATCATAGTATATATTTTTGAATAACGGGTTTAAGGAAAATTAATTCGCCTTTGTCAAATCTTTTGGTAATGTTAAACAAAATTCATTCTGTTCGTTTATAATACTTCATCAGAGAGTTTTCATTCCCACAAAAATCTTGTCTCACTTATTCTTTTGTGGAGCCTTAGGGTTAGGGGGAACACCGGTTAAGAAACCCTGGACTTGAAAATCAAATTATATATATATATATATATATATATATATATATATATATATATATATATAATATTCACAAAAGATCGAAGTGGTTAGTGGAAGGGGGCGATTGTTCTTTTCATTATTGATTGATTTGAATGGGAAATCCATGGAAAATGATTATTAGAGCGAGTTTCCTGCTTCGATTCCGGCCCTCGCCAACTCAGTGTATGAGTAGTACATGGATATGTGCGGTAAAGTGAGGAGCTGATGGAAGGAGAAACGCTCCGCCTCAGACGCCCAAACAATCTCCTTGGTCTAGCACTAGTGAAAAGGGGATACACTCCTTCACTGTCTGGCTAATACCGACTTTAGGCCATCCCGACGACGACCTTGTCTGTGGCAGAATCAAAATAGATGTTGGACTATCTGAGGTATAAGATGTACGAAAAATTGTCACTTATATTTATGGACTATACCAAAATCAGCAGCAGAGATTGACCAATAAAAAACGACATGGAATGCATTTAAGGTCATTATTAAGGTACACTCTTGTTCTATATAGGATTTCAAGGACTATGACTGGATTCTCTGCTACAAGTACACTCTTTTCTTCTTCTATATAGGATTTCAACTATGACTGGATTCTCTGCTACAAGTACACTCTATACAAGGACTATGACTCTCTGCTACAAGTACACTCTTCTTCTATATAGATTTCAAGGACTTGCTACAAGTA
The DNA here is from genome assembly GCA_023376005.1 of Doryteuthis pealeii. Classification (NCBI taxonomy): domain Eukaryota; kingdom Metazoa; phylum Mollusca; class Cephalopoda; order Myopsida; family Loliginidae; genus Doryteuthis; species Doryteuthis pealeii. Next base: position 49,958,580 of record CM042156.1, on the reverse strand, counting down.
CACTCTTCTTCTATATAGGATTTCAAGGACTATGACTGGATTCTCTGCTAAAAAGTACACTCTTGTTCTATATAGGATTTCAAGGACTATGACTGGATTCTCTGCTACAAGTACACTCTTCTTCTATATAGGATTTCAAGACTATGACTGATGCTGCTACTCTCTGCTAGGACTATTCTCTGCTACAAGTACACTCTTGCTATGGATTCTACTGGATTCTACAAGTACACTCTTGTTCTATATAGGATTTCAAGGACTATGACTGGATTCTCTGCTACAAGTACACTCTTGTTCCACTTAATATTTCAGGGAATACAACAGACTTTCCACGACTGAAACCACACCATTTTTTCCATTGGATTTACTAATAGGAGACCTGAACAACCCATAAGAATAACTCGAATCATAACAATAGATAAGAACTAGAATATTGAGAATGATGGAGATGCTGGATGCCGAGGAAGCTGGAATAATGAGTAGACTTGCTGTCACTATTATCTCAGTTGAAAGCCACCAGTTACAAGTGGTGTGAAAACTCAGTAAGTATAAATAATAATGTCATTGATTGTTAAAGACATTGAAATAATCATCAAGAGATTTAGAGGAGTTTTAAGTGCACTATTTCCACCGAGCCCATTTGTCTAATCGCAGAGGGCGAAGTGCGAAATTCATTTGAATTTGGTAATGACAAGTCTCTTCGCAAAAGCAAGGTAAGAAGGAGTAGACGGCTGACGAAATTAATCCTTGGCATAATGCCCGCCACATCTTCCTTTCGAATTTTGGCAGCGTTGGAAGAATAAGGTGCCAAGTTTGGAAATTCAATTTTAGACTTTGTCGAACGCTATTTAGTTTTGTTAGTACAGTAATGGCGGGAAGGTAGCGTCGAAAAACTGATGAAAGTTTTTGTCGGCCATGTTTTGGCGCGAAAATTGGCTAGCCGCGTCAAGGTGGAAGCAAAGTCTGATATTCGGGAAGTTGGTGTAATCGGACGTTGCAAAAAAACGAACAATTATGTTGGCAGTATTATCGGTAAGAAGTCAAATATATTGATGGAAAAGATGGCGAATTGCGATGTAAAATGCTTTTCAACCTATCGCAGATATTTTTAGAACATTAGAGATCTTAAGCAAGAATAACAGGGTTGGTCGTCAGTGAAGATTACTCGAAGCCGTTTTTAAATGCGGTCAAAACTTTTCTACGCAAAAAAAATGAATAAATAAAAATCATCATGGCCAAGTTTGTTTTTGTTTTTTGTGAGTTAATTGCAGGTTTATAACAATTGTTGCATGGGTTATTTAACCCTTGTGCCATTTATTTTAATGTCAACTTTGGATTTCCTTCAATTAAAAAAAAAAACAATGAAAAATTTAAAAGATTTTAAAACTGTTCAATTATTTCAGATTTTGATGTTGCATAGCGCCTTCTTTACCGGCACTAAATAGGTATATGTTATATACTAGTCTTTTCACAGTACCAAATCATATAACGTTATATACCTTTCTTTAATTCTTACTCTGGTCGTCTATTCTTCTGGCCGGCTTTGCTTCTGATCGTCTATCATCTATCTTGGTCTGGTATATCTTCTAAGGTCTCGTCTGGTCTTCTATTGAGGATTCCGGGTCTGGTTTCTGTTGGGGTTTCTTGTTATCAGAAGCCTTGTGTCATTGTTAGTTTTTAGTAATAAACACAAGACTTCGATTTATGTTGATGTTACTTTATTCATAAATCCCCAGACCAGACAATGCGCGCGGATCCTTACATCTTGCTAGCTCGGCTTCTAAGTTCTAACTAACTAACTGAGTTGCTTACTCCTTAAACCGGAAGGGGGCTTTCTATCGGGGTTCCGTTTCTCACGGTCTATCCCGCAAGGCAAGGTCAGAGTGAGTTCAAGCATTGTCACTCACTCTCAATGCCATCAGCTGTACTGATCGCCATAATGATTTCTACACTACCTTAAAAATGTATTAGGGATCCAATTATTATGTAACATTGAGATATAAATGGATCACTTCCATCAAAATTTTAATTAAGAAGAAAATATTTACAATTCTTCAATGTTTCTTTGTTTCTTTGTGTACTATTACCAGGTGCCAGCCGAACACATACGGTTTAAACTGTTCAGAATCAGTATCCCTATGTAATGATGCGAATCCTTGTGTTAATGATGCCACTTGTAGCGAATTTGATGGGAAAGCCCAGTGTATATGTAAACAAGGTTGGTACCCAGAAATTGTATTTGTACATATTTATAACTTATAGGGATCGGCCCCTATATTTTTACGGCATGTGGAATTGACCAAATTAAAATAATTAAGTTTTCTTAAATAACTAGTTTTACAATGGTATGTCATGAGTTTAGAATTAGGTAAACAAAAGAGAATCGAATGAATATTAGTTTAGAAATATTTTAGAAACAATAGAAACAATGGTTTAAATTCATCCGATAATTTATGTCACCAGAATTCCAAAGATACCAAAATCATTCGATATTGCATCATTGAAAATCACCTGATATTTGAGGAATATTTTAGCTTAATGATCACAATAGACAATGACAAAAAGAGAATTATAAAAAGACCCTTTTAGCTGAAAGGCCAGAGAGACACGGACAGTGAGGAGCTTTCGCTCTTCCTGACTCGACAGAGTTGGAGCGGATGCTCCTAACTCGACAGTGGGAACGTCCGAAAACATCAAATACGACTCAACAGGTCCGTCTATTTTTTCGTCTCCTATTTCTCTCTCTCTCTCTCTTCTCTCTCTCTCTCTCTCTCTCTCTCTCAACAACAAATTTCAACTTTCAATCACAAGTTCCAATCACAGACAAAACTACTATCATGTTGACACAAGCAATCACACTAATATAAACACCATGTCACAGTTGTCACACACAACTATGCACAGACACAATCAGACTGCAACACCACTGAAAGAACAATGAAACTATATTAATTGTATTTATGTATATAAAGTTTGTTTCTTTATCAATTTTGTCTTCTTTTGTTTTCTATGGAAAATACATTTCCGTAGTCCTATACATATAAATTGTGGGGACCCATAACTCGGATCTTCAACTCCTCAACCACACACTAACCAAACAAACCGGGCCCCTACAAACTTTAGCTTTTAATACAGGATAATCTTATTATAATGGAGATTGTGTGCTTTTCTGTCTGTAACCGAAACTATATCACTACTCAAGTCACAATTCCCTTTGTTATTTACGTCACATTCTCCATGATTTTATTTTTTATTTAAACCTCAATTTCTAATAAAATTGTTTTACATTATTAATATTGTTAATCATATCTACAAATGATTAATCTACAATTGTATTTATATATACACTAAAATAGCAGTTTACAGTGTGAACAGGAAGGCTAATTTGCATATTGAAATTAAAAATTTGATTTTAATAAATATGTGCTTAGTATTATTGATTTTTAATCGTATTGTTTTATCTTAATGAATATGATCAAAAATCTCTTCAATAAATCTTAAAAGAAATCGACTAACGAGAAGAAATAATTCTGATTTTATTCTTTACTTCCTATGTTAACTAAGTTATTAAATTAGGAAAATTTAGCAATGAAAGACGAGAGTGATAGAAGAGTAAGTTTCAGTTGTTCTATTTTTCGATTATACACCCCTCTGATTCAAATCATTTTATCTGCATTCTTATTTAGTTTCATTAGCCTTTCTAATTTAATATATTCTATTACATTAAAACTTAAATACTTGCACCCGGAGGGTGCATATATTTGCTAGTAATAAGAATGGTTTGAAATACTGTTTTTATTTATTTTTTATTTTGTTTTTTATCGGACTAATACAAACTACTAGCGCCAGTAAAAACTAACTCTTGAACATTAGACAGTCTCAATAATCCGTATATTTTGAATAAGAGATTCTGAATAAAGGTCTCAATTATAGGTGTTATCTTTTACAGTGTTTAAATCTGAATATAAAAAGGGGTAATTCCATGTCAAATCATCCAGGCCATGTCATCCACCTACTTCAATATTTCTGAAATTCTGTATCGGTGTGGACTATGTTAAAGTTACACAATCCCCCAAATATCAGTTATATGGAAATCAGATCTCACTGCCAAGTTAAAGTGACAATTCTTCCAAGCCATAGTTGTATCAGTGCTTCTGTATGGCTGCACTATTTGTACCTTAATGAAGCGGCTAGAAAATGAGCTTGATGGAAGCTGCCAAAGAATGCTGCATGTGATCTTGAAGGTTCAATTTAGGAGAAAAAAAGAATTAAGAGGAATTTTTCATTATTTTTGAAATAAAATAACTGATGCATTATAAAAATCATTCATGGATCAATCAACACTGAACATTTCATTAAAATTTGGTAGATTTTTTTTTTCAAAGTGGAGAGGGGAGTAAATTTGTTTTGTAAAATACAGGGTTTTTTTTTTTTACAAAATACCAGATTGCTGGTCAACAACCATTTTAATCTCATAACTTTTAAATTGACGAAATAATATTATCCTGTGATTTTTTTTCAACAATTTATGTTGAGCTCAATTGGTGACCCAATGGGTCACGTCTTTTCTAGTATATATATATATATATATATATATATATATATATATAATATATATTCGAGGCAAAGATGTCTCTTTGTGCTCATATATATATATATATAATATATATTATATATATATATGAGTTTGGTTATCTTTCTTTTAAAGTTATGGCTATAAACATGAACTTTTTGGTGAGTTCAATGTATGTTGATAACGATTGTTGCATAGGTTTATTGAATTCTTGTGCCACCTCTTATAATGATATCAGATTTGGTGTTGCATACCCTTTCTTTACTTCTATTATTCTTCTTCTCATCTTTGGTATCTTACGTTCTTCTTCCAGCGTCTGGACCTAGTCTTGGTGGTTGATCGTCCTTGATTTATTTCTTCTTCTAGGTCAGTCTTGTTGCCAACACATTCATCAACCACAAAACGATAGTATTTATTTAAACATGTATTTACTTAACTAAACATATTCATCTAACTAACATAGCGCGCGTATGCAGTTGAGTCCCAGCTAGGGCAGTTATATCTTCGCTGCCTGACGTCCAAGCTGAAACTGAGAGTCAACCAGGTCCCACGTGACTTCACGTATTTCGCGGGCTTTCTGTAATATTCCATGGAAAGCCCCGCCCGTGATATGAAAAGGGGCCATCTCTTCAGAAATACAGGGGGTTGACAATAATTTATGCATATATTATGTAACATTGGATTTTCTTCAATTTGGAGCGATTACGTTTCAATTGAAGACAGTCGTCCAAAAAGAGAAGAATATTTAAGGATAAGGTTCCCCAACCGAAACTGAGTAGACCCTCACTGATATTTACTGATATTCAAGACTTTATTTCTATAGACAATGGAAATAATCCACTGTCGCTTATGAAACTGATAACAACAGTTTTAAACTCATAAAGCATTCAGTGTCTGTATTCATTTTTATACATATAGAGTAAGTAAAGTCGTCAGGACGGCCTAAAGTCGGTATCAGCCAATCAGCGAGGGAGTCTATCCCCTTTTCAATAGTGCTACACCAAGGAGATTGTTTTTTGGCATCTGAGGTAAGCGCCACACCTATCATCAGCTCCTTACTTTACCGCACAGATCCCTGTGCTACTCATACGCTGAGTTGGCGAGAACCGGAATCGAACTAGGAACCTTGTGGTTTCTAGCCGAACGCTCTACCGACTGAGTTATCCCGGCCCTTAAAAAATGTTCAACTTGACATTGAATATTTATGAAATTATCTTGGGCTAGACGGGCGGTCGAAGAGGCCCCGTCCGATCAATCCGACTGGTTACGTCTCGCAGCAGAATTGCTTCCCACAAACTATTGCTTACTTTTATTGATAAACATCTATTCCCCAAGCGGAAATCCCACTCAAACATATCTGTGGGTTCAATATTTATTCTTACTAATTTGATAGTATTAAATCAAACCGTTTGGTCATCCATCAAACTCTTCACAGTATATATATATATATATATATATATATATATGTGTGTGTGTGTGTGTGTGTGTGTGTGTGTGTAGGGTAGGGTCCTGATGAAATAATTTTAATTTGATTGAAACCATGGTAGACCCTTTATTTTTCCTCCAATAATAATATTAGTTGTATTATTACTGCTCTGTGTTTTTAATATATTGATTTAAGGAATATTATTTTTAATATATTGAGCACTTTTGGATTATTTACTGATGCCAATGTGATGGAAAAGTTAAAGCGGTAATTGGATCCTATATATATATATAGAGAGAGAGAGAGAGACAGACAGACAGACAGACAGACAGAGAGAAAGACAGACAGACAGACAGATGAACTTATTATTTCATTCCTTGTGAATTTTCTTACCTGACGTTTGCTGGTGGTCTTTCATTAGAACTTGAGTGACAACAAGTCTTCTCATGAATTCAAAACTTCTGAGTATTCTAGCCGATATTAACAAGGTTGTGGCATTGTATGGTTTTGATTCTTCTTCTTGAATGTAGAAGTTGAAGAAGAGTATGTAGCGCCACCATAATTGTGACTTTCAATTATCCAAACAAATTCTTCTTCTTCTTCTTCTTCTTCTTCTTCTTCTTCTTGCCCTTCTTCTCGCCCTTCTTCTTCTCGTCCTTCTTCTTGCCCTTCTTCTTCTGGCCTTATTCTTCTCTTCTCGCCCTTCTTCTACGCCCTTCTTCTTGCCCTTCTTTTTCTTCTTCTTGCCCTTCTTCTTCTTCTTCTCGCCCTTCTTCTTTCTTCTCGCCCTTCTTCTTCTTCTTCCCTTCTTTCTTCTTCTTCTTCTTTTTCTTCTTCTTCTTCTTCTTCTCTTCTTCTTCTTCTTCTTCTTCTTCTTCTTCTTCTTCTTCGCCCTTCTTCTACTCGCCCTTCTTCGCCCTTTTCTTCTTCTTCTTCTTCTCCCTTCTTCTTCTTCTCTTCTTCTTCTTTCTTCTTCTTCTTCTTCTTCTTCTTCTTCTCGCCCTTCTTCTTCTTCTTCTTCTTCTTCTTCTTCTTCTTCTTCTTCTTTTCTTCTTCTTCTTCTTCTCACCCTTCTTCTTGCCCTTCTTCTTCTCGTCCTTCTTCTTCTTCTTCTTCTCTTCTTCTTCTTCTTCTTCTTCTTCTTCTCGCCCTTCTTCTCTCGCCCTTCTTCTTGCCCTTCTTTTTCTTCTTCTTCTCGCCCTTCTCGCTCTCTTCTTCTCGCCCTTCTTTTTCTTTCTTCTTCTTTCTTCTACTCTCTCTTGCCCTTCTTTTCTTCTTCTTCTTGCCCTTCTTCTCTTCTTCTTCTTCTCTTTCTCGCCCTTCTTCTCGCCCTTCTTCTCGCGCCTTCTTCTTCTTCTTCTCACCCTTCTTCTTGCCCTTCTTCTTCTTCTTCTTTTCTTCTTCTTCTTCTTCTTCTTCTTCTCCCCTTCTCTTGCCCTTCTTCTTCTTCTTCTTGCCCTTCTTCTTCTCTTCTCGCTTCTTCTTCTTCTTCTTCTTTCTTCTTCTCGCGCCCTTTCTTCTCTCCGCCTTCTTCTTCTTCTTCTTCTTCTTCTTCTCGCCCTTCTTCTTTCTCGCCCTTCTTCTTCTTCTTCTTCTTCGCTCTTCTCTCTTCTCGCCCCTTCTTCTCTCTTCTTCTCCGCCCTTCTTCTTCTCGCCCTCTCTCGCCCTTCTCTCACCCTTCTTTCTTCTTCTTCTTCTTCTTCTTCTAATTATTGTTATTATTATTATTATATTAGTAGTAGAGTAGTAGTAGTTTGTATAGTATTTTGCTGTAGTAGTAGTAGTTGTAAAAATCTTTCTAAAATTCAAACGAATTAAGATAAAAACAAACACTGTCCATTATTTCAATTAGAAAAAGTCACCTTTTTTCATTTTATTTCGATTAATGCATTTTCTTCTTTTACTTATTCTTTTTCTATAAATTATAAAATCCATTTGATTTGTTTCCCTATTTTACACGAGTTTTATTTTTAATAATTTTCATATTTTGTGTCAATTAGGAACATAAAAATGCTCTCGGCATCTTTTAAGATAAAAGAGATGGATTGGTGTATAAATTTAGTCAGGATTTTCGAAGACAATTAAAAGACAATGAATATTTTAATTGAAATTATTAATCTGAAATGTACAATTGCATAAAATTTCATAAACTGTTGTTTACATCTATTGACGTGGAAACTGTAAACGGTATTCTGAGTTCAATTCTCGACCGAGGTGGCTGTTTGTGTTTCCTTTGCACTAATTCCATAGAGAAAGGGATTGATCAATTTCTTCCTATTCGTAAAATATTGACTTCTCTAATCTTGGTTAGGTAACCAGTCTTGGAGAAAGACTTCTTTGAATTCAAAATAAAAAGCTGGAAGTATTCAATATTGTCACACAGACTTATAATTTGTTCTTGGAGGTAAAAAGCATGGGAATCCAAGATCAAACTAAGATTTTTGTTTCTATTTCTTTTTCGTATTACTTTTGTGTTAACTAGAAAATCAAGATTTTTTAAAGCATCGGTTGTATTTTCCTATGCAATACACAGTAATTGTTACATAATCTATGCGGTGGCATAAGATTATTGTCAATCCCCTGTAATTCTCAGGGGATGACCCTTTTCATACTTATGTAAGGTAGTATAGAGATATGGTGGCGATCAGTGCAGTTGATGGCCCTGAAAGTGAGTGACGGCGTTTGACCTCACTCTCTCCTTGCCTTCCGGGGATAAATCGTGGGAACCGGAAGGCATAGAAGAACCGGTTCCGGTTTAAGAATAGTAAGGAGCTTTAGTTTAGTTTTGAGCAGTCGGCGATGATGCTCTGTCTAAACTGTAACTCTGCATACGCGCGCTATGTTATGTCTGGGTTGGGGATTTATCGAATAAAGTAGCATTAAAAGAAAATCGAAGTCTTGTGTTTACTAAAAACTAACAATGACACAGGGCTTCTGATAAGGAGAAATTCCTAACAGAAACCAGACCGAAGTCCCCAAGACAACTCCAGACGCAAGATGTTAGAAGATAGAACCAAAGCTGGCCAGAAGAAAAGACGACTAGAGTAAGAAGTAAGAAAACGGTATACAACATTACATCGATTTGGTACCGTGAAACCCTCAGTACGTAACATAATGGACAAAAGGTTTTCCGTGTAGAGTAGTAGGACTCAATTGAAAGGAGTGATTATGTTGTAATGGTGATAGTAATATACTTATCTTCTTCTTTTGGCTGGGATCTGGTTGTTGAATCTGATGTTGGCTTGGATGGCATTCTCGCTGTTTAAATCTGGAACAACTTTGGGATTACTTGAGGATATCTTGTTGCATGCCATTTATAGTTTTTAATAACGACACAAGACTTTCGGGTTTTTTTTCTCGTGAGCTGATTTACTTTATACCCATGTCAAAATGCTTTGGGCAACAGACACGCATCTTGCTTCTGCTCTCTTTGACAGCTAAGACAAGACTGGTCTTTCATCGTTCTCTCTTTCTCTCACTCTCTTCCTTGTCTGGTCCTGGCCAAATGTTGCATACTGGCATCAAATTCTATATGTTATATAGCGGCCTTCTTCGCTACTCTAAATCGTGTACGTTAGTACTAGGGTTTTCACTGTACCCAAAGCGATGTATGTTAGTAGTCAGCTACTACCGACTACTGGACTTCAATAAACAACAGATACGTATATACAAAGAGAGGACCTTTCTTTATTTTCTTCGGTGTGTGGGTGGTGAAGGTGCAGAGCTTACAATGAGTGCCCAAGGGTTGACGATGACTACTACTACCGTTGGGATGACTGGCGATGTTGGGGTGGCTGGTGGCGTCTCACCGCCCTTGGCCGCAACGGACCGTGTCGACGTCACTCACTGGTCGCCGTCCGCTCTCTGCTGTCTGACTGACTGTGGTCCTGCTGTCGGCTCGACCCTCGGCTTTTGTATTGACGACACGCCACGCATCTTTATCTTTTGATCTGATAACGGACGTTTGTTTTATCTTCTCCCTGCTTCATTGACGGAAAGTTCGCTTTCGTTTCCCCTTTTTTTAAATATATTTTAATATTTTTCTTTGTCTTTTTGCCGGAAGCTTCGTTTTCCGGCCGAGGACAATACAACACAAATAGAAATGAACAGGTAGCGTTGTGTTTGATCAGTCAGAAATCAACAGGTGGCCTAGTTACTTTCCACTGTTAACTGCACGCAATTTCGTCGATTTTATGTTTTATCCACCTTATTGTATTACACCCGTAAACATTAATATTTCTATAGTGTTTAATAAACTCTTTTTTATCAACAACAAAAAGTAAAAAATGAAAGATAAATCAATTTCAGTTATATAAATGAGTTAAAATCCTGGACGAGGCTGTTTGCATTTCACATAGCGTTTATACCCTTAGTTAAGCTATTCACCAAATTATTCTCCCCCCAGGTTGGGGTGAATAGTAAAACAGTCTGGACTCTTTAACATTGATACAGCAACCAGTCTAAGAGAAGGAAATCTCTGAATTCTTTTTGTATTTCACATCGCGCTAATAACGCTCCAGCTATGGGTAGATAGCAAAGCAGACTCGACTCTTTAACCTAATGAGAAGGAAAACTCTGAATTCAAACTCGTTAAACACCGCTTAAGAAATTAACCTTGCGTCCCATCTCGCTTGAGGGAGGGGTTGGGTAAATAAATATATTCATTTTTGTCATTATTTGTTTGTTTTTTCAGTAATTGTCTCGGTTATTTTTAACTTGTTTTCATCTTCAACTTCGTATTAATTTTATATCTTAAATCTTGCATAGTTCCCGTGATTTATGATCGGATTATTTGTGCATGAACTGGTACTTGAGTTCTATGGTTTCAAAATATATTATACAAAGAGAAAAAAAGAAAGAAAGACAAGAAAGAAAAGAAGAAAGAAGAAAGAAGAAGAAAGAAAGAACGAAAGAGAAAGAACGAAAAAAGAAAGAAAAAAGAAAAGAAAGAAAGAAAGAAAGAAAGAAGAAAAAAGATAGAAAAGAAGAAGAAAAGAAAGAAACAGAAAGAAGAAAGAAAAGAAAAAAAAAAAAAGAAAGAGAAAGAAAGAACGAAAGAAAGAAAAGAAAGAAAAAAAAGAAAAAGAAAAAAAGAAAGAGAAAAAAGAAATAAAGAGAAAGAACGAAAGAAAGAAAGAAAAAGAAAGACCGAAAGAAAGAAAGAAAAGAAAGAAAGAAAGAAACAAGAAGAAAGAAAAAGAAAGAAAAAAAAAGAAAAAAAGAAAGACAAGAAGAAAAAAGAATGAAAAAAGAAAAAGAACAGAAAGAAAGAAAGAAAGAAAAAGAAAGACAAAGAAAGAACGGAAGAAAGAAAGAAAAGAATCGAAAAAGAAAAAGAAAGAAAGAAAGAACGAATGAAAGAAAGAAAGAAAGAAACGAACGAAGAAAGAACAAAGAAGAGAAAGAAGAAGAAAGAAAGAAAAAAGAGAAGAAGAAAAGAAAGAAAGAAAGAACGAAAGAAAGAAAGAAAGAAAGAACGAAAGAAAAAGAAGAAAAAAAGAAAAGAAAGGAACGAACGAAAGAAGAAGAGAAGAGAAGAAAGAACGAAAGAAAGAAAGAAAAAAAGAAAGACAAAAGAAAGAAAGAAAGAAAGAAAAAAAGAAAGAGAAAAGAACGAAAGAAAAAAAGAAAAAGAAGAAAAAGAAAGAAAGAAAGAAAGAAGAAAAAAGAAAGGAAAAGCCTGCAAGTGGGGCTTAGAATAGACTGACTCTAATCTCTTGCGAGGGATAAGATCCCTCGCCCTCAGAAAAAGGGGAATATACAGAGTATAAAACTAATCTGTATCTGATGCTGAGGGTCCAGTTCTAGCGATCAGAAGAATGTAGATTAACCCTTCATTGCAATGGCTCTCATTTCCATTCTGACCCGGAGTGGTAATAACCTAATCGGGTCCCATCAGTAGGTGAAATAGATTTGTTTAAAACTAATTATTTGAGAAAACCTGTGAACAAAAAGCAAACACAGAAGAAAGAATTATTCAAAAATGTAAATATGTATGTACAATAGAATATATAGGCGGGTTAAATCAATCAATCAATGAAATAAAGAAAGAAAGAAAATGAGGGAAGAAGGAAAAAGAATGAATTAGAAAGAAAGAGAAATAAACAAGAAGAAAAAGAATACAAAGAGATGCAAAGAGGGGAGATAATTGAAGAATAAATGTTTATGAGAGAAGAACAAGAAAGTTAAAAATCAACAGAGAGAGAGAGAGAGAGAGAGAGAGAGAGAGAGAGAGAGAGAGAGAGAGAGAAAGAAAGACAAGGGCGTAGAGGCATTAATCAGTGAAATCTTATATAGGTGAAAATATATTAATATATTTGAATTGCTGAGATGATATCTTTAATGAAAAATAGCATATTTGCATATATTTACTGTAATGCGATTAATATATTTTGCTGCATGACAACAAAAGTAAAAGTACAATGCTTTTTTTTAGCATGAAAGATGATGGATGTCTGAGTTAAAATAAAATAATGTTTCAAAAATGTTGTAGACTTACCAATTGTGTGTGAATTCAAAGGTGTAAGGATACTGTAATGTATATATATAAATACAGTTACACAACAAAAAAGATTTTATAAACATTTTCATCTCCTGTCATCAAAAATCCATCATTTTCTTCACCAAGATTACATCCTGATAAACATCGATAATTAAAATTCATTCCTATTTTCGGAACATTTGTTTTTCAAATTTCTTAATAGTCGGATTTTATTTTCCATATTTACTCCCATATTATATAATATATATATATATATATATATATATATATTATATATATAATATATATATATATATCACAATTTAAGAATTATCCAATTTTTAGTTGAAATATCAGCAAATCACAAAGCAGTTTTCACAGCAGATAATTTTCTAAATAATTTGCAACATCCAATTAAAAACCCATTAACTTCAAAAAATTATATCCGCGATTTATCTCCCTTAATAGAATATATAAGTATATATATATATCATATATATATATATATAATTATATATATTAATTATATAATACAATATATATATATGAATATATATACTATAATAAGTATAGTATAATATATAATATATATATATATATATAATATAGTAATATATATATATATATATACTATATATATATATATATATTATATCGGTTATTTAACCCTTCAATTAGTCCAATTTCACCCCTTACTAAAATATGTAACAAAATAACACGTTTTAAATAAGAATGGGTTACAAAATTCATAATAACATCAACAAGCATAGTTTTTTTAAGATTGGTTTGATATTTCAAACGATTCTCTCAATGTCAAGGGAAGTAACAGCGAGTGATTTACTCCGGTCAGCCTCAGCCTCAATATGGTCTTGTACTTTAAGACTTGATGGTAAACAGAGCCGAAATGTCGGATTGGAATTGTTGAGGAAAATGGGATAAGGATTTTCGGTGCATTGTTACTCAGTGGTGGGTGACATCTATGCAGAGAAAGATCAAAGAAATACTGGAAGCCGCCAACACAAATCTTATCGTTTATGAAAGAAATCTGTGTCAGTTAGAGAAACGAAATGATTCTTTGATGTTTTCAAGAATATTGTCCATCTTGCACGCGAAAGTAAACTCAACTGAAATCAGTTTCCTTCATGTCAAGAAATATTTAAACTCACATATCTTCTTTCAAAAGAATTTTGATTATTCAATTTAGTTTTTCGAATAAATAATTTCAGTTTTTCAGAATGTTTAATGTTAAGTGATGCGTCAATCTCTCCAGGAAACTTGAAAGAAAAAAAGATTAAAATATTAATTAGTGCAGACCCCCATTGTAATATACCCCTTTGCGTCGGGTATTTAAATGACGAGAAAGAGAGAGAGACAGACAGAGACAGACAGAGAGAGACAGAGACAGAGACAGACAGAGAAAGAGAAAGAGAAAGAGGGAGAGTTTTATTCTTACTATGAGGGTTATGAGGTGATGAGATACATATAACTACGACGGTTATTCAATAAATAAGGTGACCTATAGAATAGATAGGTGAATATGAACAGAATGAAATATATTGATAGATAGATAGATAGATAGATAGATATTAATAGAAGATAGACAAAAATGAACAGAAGGAGATATATAGATATTCTATACCGGTTGCCAACCTAAGGTTAGAGAGTTCAAGTTCTAGGGGACCTAAGATTAATTAATACATTTCACAGGGTCAGGTGTGGAAAGTGTACAGATCCAACCTCGTTCGGATTTTGAACACGTCTTGCTTATTCCATTTTCCTTGCTGTTAACCATTTGGAAAATCGAACATACATCAGATTGTTTAGCTGCTATTTTACCACGTGAAAATGTATGCAACCCATAGATGGGACCATAATAGGCATTACTACTCCGGGTCAGAGTGGACCTGGGAGTAATGCTGACTCAGGAGTACTCCACCCTTCCCAAATCCCCAGGATTGGAAGTTCACCACTAGATGCAGTTTAACTCTGGATCAAAGTGGACCTGGGAGTAATGGCAATGAAGGGGTACTCCACACTCCCCAGAGATCCAGAATTGGAACTTCACCACTAGATGCAGTTTAACTCGGGGTCAGAGTGGACCTGGGATAATGGCAATGAAGGGGTACTCCACACTCCCCAGAGCTCCAGAATTGAACTTCACCACTAGATGCAGTTTAACTCTGGGTCAGAGTGGACCTGGGAGTAATGGCAATGAAGGGGTACTCCACACTCCCCAGAGATCCAGAATTGGAACTTCACCACTAGATGCAGTTTATCGTCATAACAAGGACACCCTCTAGCACGCACTTGATAAAAAGGGTTGTGGTTTGTTATAAGAGCAATAGGGATGGGAGAATAATATGCCAGGGCTTAACATCTTCAACCGATTGATTAGAATGGAACTGTCAGACCGCCCGTATAGCCTAAGTAAAAGTCAGGATTCCGTCCTTAAGCATCAAAGGTGACCACCCACAGCCAACAGTTGAGCTTGTATTTTTTAAGAAATGGACACAGAAAGAAATTTAAAAACAAAATTATTGAGAAGAAAAAAATCATATTTCATGTCACGCAATTAGCACAGATATCCATGACAATCTCTCGCAAAACTTCTCTATCATTCATTGTCCCAAGGATGTCCTCTGCACAGCATCCAGTGTTCGTGCAAAGTTGGTCAATGTAGGTCCTTGCTGGGTGGCCCACATTAGCTTGTCCATGTGTTGGCTTCCACAGGAGAACGTCGCTTATGAGTTCGTCCTTGATCCTCTACCAGTGTCTTGTCCGTCTCACTTGGATGGTTTGTGAGATAGAGGGCAGGTGGCCGTACAGCTGATTCCTTGTGAGGTGCTTTAAATTTAATTAGTGGAATGAATTACATATTAGGTCTATTTAAATATGATTTTCTATGAAAATCGTATTTAAGTAGACCTGCTGCACCACCTGGACCCTGACGAGGCGCCTTGAGAGTAAGCTAGATGGGACCTGCACAAGAATGTTGCGTGCAGTACTGAACAAGTCGTGGATCAGCACCCCACAAGGGAGCAGCTGTATGGTCACCTGTCCCCTATCTCACAGATCATTCGAGTGAGACGGACTAGACATACAGGACACTGCTGGAGAAGCAAGGACAAACTCATAGACGTGCTAGTGTGGGCCGGCCAGCAAGGACCTACATTGACCAGCTATGTAAAGATGCTGGCTGCAGCGAGGAAGAACTCCCAGGGGCAATGAATGATAGGGAAGGTTGGCGAGAGATTGTCATGGATATCCGTTCTGCCTGCACGACATGATGATGATGATGATGATGATGATGATGAATATGTAATGCATTTTATCGAGTATATTTAAACTTCAGTTAAGACATTCTGCTAAGATTTCATTATGAATAATATTCACTAACATTATTTCTTCTTTGATCCAGTCGAGAGAACGAAGCTTTCTGTTCAGTTAGTAATTTGCTGTTCAAGATAAGTACAACGATGAAGATGAAACTGATTTCCAGGGGAGGGGGGCGTGGTTTGAATACTAACTCCTCCTTTGTCTATTTCCCATACCAGCCCATCACTCAGCGTCACTTTGTCTTTGAATATCAGATGTGCGAGGTGGGTACCATTTAGTATTTAAGATGTTCCTAATTGTAAGTGAATTTATGACGTTGTTCACTCGATCGTTTGGATTAAAATGAAAAGGAAGTGAAATGGAATCGATTAACGAGTGAGAAGTAAATGAAAGATTAGAAAGTAGAGAAAATGAAAATTGAGGGAAATGATAATAGAATTTCGAAACAATGGTCAAAAGAGGAGGAGGGTGGCGGGTGGTTGTGTGTGGGGAAAGGGGGTGAAATAATGAACGATCTTATAAGAGAATAATAAGTCTTTCACAATGCGAACGTAAATGATAATATTGTGTAAATCAGTGGGAATAATTAATATAAAAGAGAAAGAATATGAGAATGAAAATAGGGAGAGAATCAAGAAAAGAATAAGTGTGTTTAAAATAATGAATTAACTAGCAAATTTCTGTATGAACAATAAACGAATGTTGAGTATGAAAATGAGATTGAGTGAAAAATCAATAGATGGTATCTTACTGCGCAGCTGTTCTGCTCATTATATCGCCAACGAAGAAAAGCAAGACGTTTTCATTTTTGAGAGTTGTCTCGTTGAATTACATTATGCATAATATATCAATTATCTATATTTATAAGATGAAAATTTATATCTTATTATAATGGAGATTGTGTGCTTTTCTGTCTGTAACCGAAACTATATTACAACTCAAGTCATAATTCCTTTGGTATTTACGTTACATTCTCCATGATATTGTTTTTATTTAAAGTTCAATTATTAATAAAATTGTTTTATATGATTAATACTGTTGGCCTTATATACATCATAATAATATACAATTGTACTTATATATAGACAACAAAATGGCGGTTTATTGTGTGAACGGGAAGGCTAATTTTCATATTGATATTAAAAATTTGATTTTAATAAATATGTGCTTAGTATTATTGATTGGTAATTGTTTGGTTTTATTTTAATAAATATGAGCAAAAGTTTCGGGGATAGATCATAAAAGAAATCGATTAATAAGAACAAATAACTGTAATTATATTCTTACTTCCTATTTTAACTAAATAGTTAAATTAGGAAAATTTAGCAATGAAAGTTGGGAGAGATGGAAGAGTAAGTTTCAGTTCTATTTTTCAATTATACTCCCCTCTATTTTGAATCTTTTTATCTTCATTCTTATTTAGTTTCATTAGCCTTACTAATTTAATACAATATTATATTGTATTAAAACGTAAACACTTGCACCCAGAGGGTGCATATATTTGCTAGTATGATTAAATTATCAAAATATCTTCCAAATGTATGTCATAGACTATTGTCATTTTTCTTGGGTTCTCAGCTTGGTGAATAAAAACGATACAGTGTTTAAGTCTTATATTCTATAGTAGAAAGTGCGTGGTGTAATGGTTAAAGTCATGGGAAATGGACTCGTCGCCCCGAGTTCAAATCCTGGACGTGGTAATTGTATTTCACTTAGCGCTAATACCCTTGGAGAAGGTATGAATTATACTCTCCCTCCAGCTATGGGTAAATAGTAGGGCAGACTGGGCTCTTTAACCTTGGTTAGGCAACCGGTCTAGAAGAAGGAAAACTCTGAATTCAAACCTGTTAAACTCCGCTTAAGAAATTGACCTTGTGCCACATCCTACTCGTGCGGAGGGGTCGGTAAATATATATATTCTATAGTTTCTTAGAAGTAATATTGTACCATATGACCTTTAGGCACCCCTTCTGCGATCTCGACTCACAAGGACACTTTTCTCATTTGCACCGTCAAAATCCGGTTGTTTGTTAGGGGTTAGGGTTAGGGGTTAGTTTTATAATTTTAAAGAACCCTCTAAATTCGTCTGTTAACAATTAACCGGATTTTGACGGTGTAAATGGAAAAAATGTCCCCACGAAACGAGATCGCAAAAGGGGTGCCTAAAGGTCATATGGTCTGTAATATTGATATCATGTCTTTATCGGTTAAAATTCAAATTTCTACTCAATGTGATATAAGTGATAGAAATAGGAAAGGAGACAGCCAACATTCAAGTAGGTTTTTCTTCTCTTAAACCTGAGACACACCCTCCCAACTTACGAGTGTTCCGAGTTACGAGCCGTCATTTATTCGATTTTTTACTTTCTGTTGAGAACTAAAAATTTGAGGTGCGACCGAGCTTCAGATACGCTTATATTAATAAGTTACTTACAAAATTTAAGTTTCCAAATTTATTACACCAAAGAAAAGCATTGTTTATAAAAGAATAAACCGGAAATCCTATTATAGCCGATAATTCATTACATCCTATTTTATACAATACAATGCTTTTTATGATAGAAATAAGGAAAAATACTGACAAATTGCAATCGCCGAAACGTAGATATGTGTCCGTTAAAAGGAAAGTGTTTGACCAAAGTTGTAATTTACCTTGCATCGATAACGTCTACACAAAAAATGTAACAAAAAAAAGTTTTTTTAATAGCTGGAATGAATTAATGACGCTTATCTCAATGTGGAAAATTAATTTGATATATGAGTAAATTGAGTTACCACTACTCTCCACTTTAGCCTTTACTTAGGCTAGAGGGCGTTCGGAGAGGCCCCCTCTGATCAATCGGACAGTCACATCAAACCCTAGCACCTATATGATTGTCCCAACCCTATTGCTCTTACGGCAAAACCCCAACCATTTTTATCAGATATGTGCTAGAACCCGGTGGCTGAGGGTGTTCATGCCCAGGGAATGACGTTAAACTATATCTGAAGGTGAGGTACCAGTTCTGGGGGTCATTGGAATATGGAGTACCCCTTCATCCCCATTGCTGGGAGTGTTAGTACCTGATAGGGTCCTATATATGTGTTAGATATAAAAATGTGTTTAAAACAAATTTAGTACTCAACAAGAATGAATAAAACAAAAACGTCATCGGTATAAAATGACCCAATGGGTATGACATGCCGCAAAACCCTAGCAAGCAACCAACAAACTTCTCTTAAACTGACAGAGAAATCTGATTATTTTAGGCATATCATTAAATTATATCATTTAGATCTAAAAGAGTCAAATCTAAAATGGTGAAATGAAATATATGAAAGAGTAATAAAGAGAAATGAAAAGATAAGAAGCTCAGACAAAAGTGATTGACGGGTGCGAATATTAAATAGGAGAACCGGAGTGAAATAGGAAATTTATGAGAATAATAAGCAGAAATGAAGGGAGCGTGTAAGAGGGGAGAGGGAGGATTTGAAAGAGTAATTAACTAAGAATAGCAAAAATAAAAATAGCAAAAAGGGAATTCAAGATTATGAACGACATAGAAAAGATGGAGAAAGAATATGGAAATGGTGAGGGAAAATTAAAATCAAATATAAACAGAAATATTTTCAATAAGACAATGAAGTGGAAATTATATATATATATATATATATATATATATATATATATATATATATATATATATTAAAGAAATAACAAAAGACTTAGAGATTTTGCATTATAGACTATTTCGGGGAGCTTAGACAAAGTGTCTAATTCTCCCGACTCATCAGATGCGAATCCAGGGAGAATTAGACACTTTGTCTAAGCTCCCCGAAATAGTCTATAAGGCAAAATATCTAAGTCTTTTGTTATTTCTTTAATTATAAATTTGCTCTGTGACTCTAACAATAAGAGCACACATTGAGCTCTCAAAATGCGACAATTTGTTTTAAAAAAAAACTCCTATGTCGTAAGGAAGATTTCTTCTCTGGACTTTTGGATTATATATATATATATATATATATATATATATGCAGATGGGTGAAATCCCCTTCAATGGGACTCCCTGTTGCTCGTGGGTAGCGGCCCCTGGTGCTTAAGGACGGGTTTCTGAAGGTTGAGCAGTCCATGACATGCAAAACTCCACTGTTGACCGTACTTAGGCTAAACGGGCTGTCAGAGAAGCCCCCTCCTTTAAATTGGCTGGTCATGTCAAGCCCTAACACCTATATGATTGTCCCTACCCTATTACCTTTGTGGCAAACCCCAACGCTTTTTATCATATATGTATAAGAAGACGGCGGCTCAGTATGACGTTGAACTGCATCTAGTAGTGAATTTCTAATTCTGGAACTCTGGAAAATCTGGAGTACCCCTTTATCGCCATAAATCCCAGGTTCACCCAGACACACCGTGGTAGTACCTGTTAGGGTCCCATCCTTGGGTTAAATACATTTTTAAAAATTGTTTTAAAATTTGAGTTTGAAAATTAATTTGATATACGAGTAAATTGAGTTACGAGCGGAACGAATTAAATTTAACAGTCAAAGTACTCTCCACTTTGGCCTTTACTTAGATCCCCTCTGATCAATGAACTAGCCACGTCAAGCCCTAGCACCTATATGATTGTCCCGATTCTATTGTCCTTATGATAATACCCCAACCCTTGTTATCATATATGCTTAGGAAGCGCGTGGTGTAATGGTTAAAGTATTAGGAAATGGACTCGTCGCCTCGAGTTCAAATCCTAGACGTGGTAATTGCATTTCACTTAGCGCTAATACCCTTGGGAAAGGTATGAATTCTACTCTCCCTCCAGCTATGGGTAAATAGTAGGGCAGACTGGGTTTTTTAACCTTGGTTAGGCAACCAGTCTAGGAGAAGGAAAACTCTGAATTCAAACCTGTTAAACTCCGCTTAAGAAATTGACCCCTGCTCGTGCGGAGGGGTTGGTAAATATATATATGCGCTAGAAAGTGGGGGTTGGGGATCTTAATGCTTTGGGTATGACGTTAAACTCTACCTAATGGTAAAGTTTCAGTTCTGGAGCTCTGGGGAATGTAGAGCACCCCTTCCGTCACCATTACTCCCAGGTCCACTCTGAACCCAATCTATTAGGGTCACATTTATCATTTAATTTGGACAAAAAATGACTTTAGAAATTGACTTTAATATAGAAAAAAAATGAAAACCCAATAACAATGAATAAAACAAAATGGCTTGAGTTCGGTATCAAATAAACCAACATGAGTTTACATGCCGTAAAATCCAATCAACCAACCAAACAACCAAACAACGAAACTATGACGTAGTAGACCAATTTTGCGCTCTTATTTGAAATCAACATTCTTGATATCGTCTAAAAGACACGACGCTTTTAGCCTGATAGCAAAATCTTTGTTGGTCAGTGTTATCATAGAGAAAATGTAGAAAATAGAGTGAGATTAAGTTCTTAATGTTAAGAAAGGAAGCTTAGTAAGGTGAGTAAAATGTTGGGGAAAAATCTATTGATGTATGAAGTTGAGGAATATTGTTAAGGAGAAAGTAAAGTTGAGAACAAAAAGAAGGAATAGATTCTAGAGAGAGAGAGGGTGCGTTAATGAAGAAAGATAAAGAGCGAATAGTGATTAAATGAGCAGGTGACTGACTAAGAGAGAGAGAAAGAGAGAGAGAGAGAGAGAAGAAGAAGAAGAAGAAGAAGAGAAGAGAAAGGAAGAGAAAGGGGGGAACTTAATTCCCTGGAAAGCATAAAAACGACAAAGTTGATGTGGAAGCGAGAAAGAACAAAAGGGAAAGCGAAAGTCGGTTAGTGTCTTCTAAAATGAATGGCTAAGATAAGAGAGGGGCTCAGAGTCTGAGAGAAATCAATTGAATTCATGACATTTTGGCCAAATGCCATAAAAGGAGGAGAGGAGACAGACAGACAGACAGACAGACAGACCGAGAGGGACAAATAGAGAGAGAGAGAGACAGAGACAGAGAGAGAGAGAGAGAGAGAGGGATGAAATTAGTAGAAAGCAGAAAGTAACATAACAGCAAAAAGATGAATGACTAAATGAGGGAGGGTGATTAAAAGAAATAAGACACAGAAACAGTCAGAGAGAGGGAGAGAAAAAGAGAGAAAATAAAATAGAGTGTGTGTGTGAGAGAGAAAAGGAGAGAGAGAGACAGAGGGGAAAATAGAGAAAGAGAGAGAGAGAGAGAGAGTGAGAGAGAGAGAGATGGAAATTAGAAAAAGTACGGAAAGTAACTTGACAGCAAAAAAGATGAATTACTAAATGATGGAGGGTGATTAAAAGAAAGAGGACAACGGAGAGATACAAAGACAGAGAGCGAGAGGTGAGGCAGGGAGTGAGAGAGTGAGAAAGAGACAGATACTGAGAGAGGGGAGAGAGAGAGAAAAGAAATTATAGAGAACAGAGAGCTAAGAGAGAGAGAGAGAGAGAGAGAGAGAGAGAGAGAGAGAGAGAGAGAGAGAATGAAGGCAGAGAGTGAGAGAGATGGAGAGATAGAGGGGGAAAGAGAGAATGAAATTAGCAAAAGACAGAAAATTACCTGACGGTACAAAAGGGGAATGACTAAATGAGGGAGGGTGATAAAAGAAAGAGTAGAGACAGAGACGAGAGAGAGAGAGAGATGGGGAGAGAGAGAGGGGGGGAAAATGCACGTTACAGTAAGAAACACTGCTACAGAAAGAGAGAAAGAGAGAGAGAGAGCAGAAAAAGGAGAAAGAGAGAGAGGGGGGAGAGAGAGAAGAGAAATGGGAGAATACAAATAAAATCACAAAGAGAAGTAAAAGGTGAAAGAATGACAGAAAGAAAGAAGATAGATAGATAGATAGAGAGAGAGAGGGGGGACAATGCACGCGACAGTAAGAAACGCTGCTACAGAAGAGAGAGAGAGAGGGAGGGAGAGAGAGAGAGAAGAGAAATGGGAGAATACAAAAAAATCACAAAGAGAACTAAAAGGTAAAAGAAAGACAGAAAGAAAGAAAAGATATATAGATAGATAGAGAGAGAGCGAGAAAGAGAGAAAGATAGAAAGATGCACGACAGTAAGAAAGACTGCTACATAGAGAGAGAGAGAGAGGGGGGGGAGAGAGAAAGAGAAATGGGAGAATACAAATAAATCACAAAGAGAACTAAAGGTAAAGAAAGACAAAAAGAAAGAAAAGATAGATAGATAGATAGATAGATAGAGAGAGAGAGAGAGAGAGAGAGGGGGGAACAATGCGCGCAACAGTAAGAAACACTGCTAAAGAGAGAGAGAGAGAGAGAAAGAGAGAGAGAGGGAGAGAGGGGAAACATGCGCACGACAGTAAGAAACACTGCTAAAGAGAGAGAGAGAGAGAGGGGGAGAGAGAGAGGGAGAGAGAGAGAGAGAGAGAGAGAGAGAGAGAGAGCCAAATAATGACGTTCGTATGTACCCATACCGAAAAACAATAACTTCTGAACGGTAGGAAATCAGAAGCGTTATCAACGAATAATAACACGTCACCATAATGCAAATGCTATAAAAACGAGAACGTCACCTTTCGACCAGGTGGCAGTTTTATGGTGTATCGGGCGTGAAAATTATGTTAATATTTTTAAAGCCATTATCTCTATAGTCTTCACATAAATTGAATACCTATTTTATCCTCCATATATACACTAGCAGAAGTACCCGACGTTCCCCAGGACAAAGAAGACAATATCTCAAAGCACATTTTGTAAAACAAATATTTATTTTACTAGAGTTTTCGAAGATATTCTTTCCAAACATGGGAAATAAGGGGAAAGCATTTTGAAATAAAAGTGTTTCAACTAAAAGGATTACAAATAAATTCAAACATAAATTTTAGAATGTCTAACTCGTTTACAATTACAGTGGTACCTTGACTTACGAGTGCTCCGAAATTAAGAGTATTCCGAGTTATGAGCTGTCATTCGGTCGATTTTTGCTTTGTTTTCAGAGCTAAAATTTGAGGTACGAGCGAGCTTCAGATACGCTTATGTTAATAAGTTCCCTAAAAACATTTAAGTTTCCAAACTCATTATGACAAAAGAAAATAGGTTATTTCCTAGTTAGGTAACATGATATTACAGGGTAACCCAGAAAAAACAGAACCCACAAATTTTGTAATAAAACTTAATTTTAATTTTTTTTAAGTTTAAGTGCAACAAGTGTTAGGGTTAGGGTTTAGGGTTAGGGTTAGGGTTAGAGTTGGAGTTTATGGTTAGTTTAATCGGAAAATAAATAAATAATTTGGGTTCTGTTTCTTCTGGGTCACTCTGTAATATCATGTTATTCCACTAGGAAATAACCATAAAATATTATTCATAAACATTCTATGTTATTATGTTTTTATACAATACAGTGCTATGTTTCGTAAAAAACGTAAGATAAAATTAGGATTTTTTTAATGGTTGGAACGGATTTATGACACTTCACTTTATTGAATGGGAAAATTGATTTGATATACGAGGAAATTGAGTTACGAGCAGAACGAATCAGCCTTATATTTCAAATTATCACTATATTGTGTATTTAGGCAAAAGTCCTTTATTATTTGCTTTCTGGACAAATCCTATTTTTCTGATTAAGTTGAAGATTTATTGAATCCACTTAGATTTTTCTCTCCGAGCACTTTCTGCCATTTTTACCCTGATCCTCCTACGAAGGTAGGTAGGTGGTTGGTTGATTGATTGTTGGATTTACGGCATGTCAACCCTTATTGTGTTATTTTATGTTGAAAACGTTTTGTTTTATTCATTCTTGATGGGTATTCAATTTCTTTTCAAACTCAATTTTTTAAATACATTTTTAAACTCATTTTCTTTTATGTAACCGATATATGGGGCCATAGCAGGTACTACCACTTCGGTTCAGAGTAGATCTGGAATTAATGGTGATGAAGGAGTTCTTCATATTCCCCAGAGCACAAGAATTGGATTTTTACGATTGTAGGCCTCTTACCCTGAGGTAAAAAAAATAGCGGGAAATGTAGAATATTGTAACATGTTATGTATACACATTACAGACAGTTAAAAAGAAGGTTAAAACATTCTATAGAGAACTTAGACTATATTTTGTAAATAATAAAATCAAATATTAAATAAAAGATTACACCATATTGGACACATGGCCTAGTGGATAAGGTAGTTAGGTTAAGACAGTTCTAAGTAATAGTTATCTCTGGATTCAGGTTCAGTCCTGAGCGGCGGCAGTAACATAGAAAAATAATTAACACAACTCCTACCCCGGCTATGGTTAGCGGAATAAAAATAGGATAACCCAGTGGAATGAATAAAGGGTTAGATTCAAAGTTCCGTGATGGCTCCGATTACGAGAAGAAGATTCCCGACTACGACAAGAAAGTTCTCGAGTTCGAAAAGAAGGTTCCCCGAAAAGAGGTTCCGAGTCCGAGAAGGTTCCGAGTCCGAGAAGAAATACCTAAAGAAGGCTGGAGGGCACATCGGCCGAAACGTTGTACAGATAACAATGAAGATTAGGATAATAGTCCGAATAACGCATCAAGCCTCATCTCAAACATTGAGTGAAATAAGATTACACCATTTCATTAGTAAGGAATCCTGGCCGAAATTCCGACTGTTCGGTTTTAAGTACTTTTACTTAGCGGTATAAATACCAGCTGAAGGGGTTCAAGGGTTAAGTTGTTTGGTTGTTTTGCTTTATGACATATCAACACTTTTGGGTCATTTGATATCATATCAAGTTTTGATATTTGGTTTCTTACAGTACCTGTTTTTTTTTTTTTAATAGTCACCTATATTTAACTACGGAGAACTAGTGGGAACCG
Source organism: Doryteuthis pealeii (assembly GCA_023376005.1). Lineage (NCBI taxonomy): Eukaryota > Metazoa > Mollusca > Cephalopoda > Myopsida > Loliginidae > Doryteuthis > Doryteuthis pealeii. The sequence continues at coordinate 49,932,982 of CM042156.1, read as the reverse complement.
TTGCATTCAACGTGATTTGATCGCAAGCATTTAAAGGCTTAAGAGCATTATCAAGATGTTATTTAGTCTTTAACAAAAGTAAAACTTTCATTTTCCAGAGGGTAGAGAGATTTTGGTATAAATACAACAATACTGAGCAAGCGACAATATTATAATAATTGCATTTTGCGTATAAATATAATTAGATTCAAAAACTCCCGAAGTAGCTTAACCCTAACACTAACACTAACCATAACACAAACCATAACCATAACACTAACGCTAATCCTAGTGTCTCAAAGTTTTCGGATATTTCAGTGAAATGTAATGCTTTTTATACGTAATCCAATGATATTATCTCTTACGCGTTATTGTGCATTAGTATCTTGTTTTTAATATCTTCGATATTTTTCGAAAGCGTTAGTTACGTCAGACTTTATTTGAAATTAGTACAAAATAAACAACACCCTCCGGGCGATGTAAAAATACATTTTTGAAACATATTGCCTGAGGAGTGGGAGTAAGAAATTCAATGTCAGCGAGTTTGTACCCTAAGTAAGTAAAATCATAAAATTCATTAAAGGATTAAAAAATAAAACAATTTGAAATGTAAACTTTAAATATGTATCAAAATAAAACAAACTATATATAAATATATAATACTAGTCATGTATTTATCAAAACTTGTTTTAAAAACCAATGAGGACTATTTAATGTTGTATGTTCAAATTATGAGTGTATTTATTCTATGTTATGACAATTTTGAGTAATGTAACGTAATTTTGTTACAGACAAAAACCGGAAGCGAATCTCTATTATTAATAGATATACATTGTTGCATTATCACGAGTTGACAAATGTGTTGACAGTGTAAATATTAGCAGTTTTTTAAAGCTATGAAAAACATTTTATCCGTCAGTTTCTAGGTTGAATTGGTATTTTGCTTATTGTGCATGTTTTTGTTTATATAATCATGGCTTCTCGTACATAAACTTTTTTAGTTAATGATATATAGTATGTTTGTATTATCGACGTGTATTTATCTTATATTATTTTGAATAAGATGGCCTTTCATTTTATGCCGATTGATGTTTTTGGAGCAACATTGCCGGATACATGGCAAGTTAATCTACGTGAACATGCTGTAGTATAATCATTATATATATATATATAAATAGTGTGTACTGTCAAGTTAACATTACAACACCTAAAATAAAATGAATAGAACACGATTTAACAGCATTGGAAAACAAGCAGAAACTAAATGGATTTAAATTTTACAAACACACGGAGGGGACTACCCTGAACATGAATACTCCTGTTAATCGGATATTTTTGTTTTTGCGTTATTACAGCGGCAGCTGTCTGTAAAATATTTTTAATAACGGGTAATTAACAAACCAGTTTATGATTGTAATAAATAATTAAAAAAAACATAAAATCATAACATCGAGAGAAGCATACGGAGACCCTTAAAATAAAACATGAATAATATATATAATATATATATATATATATATATATATATATATATATAATATATATTGTGGATGGGTAAGTTGGTATTAGGATGATTCTAAGCTGGTTTTTATTCCAACGGCGGAATGTTAGTGAGTTCAGGCCAATTAGAGAGCTCGAAGTTCATTTTTGAACAGAGCAATATATTTAGTCAAGAAAAGGGCTTAGAAATCGGCTATTTTGCAGTTATGGATCTATTTCTGCCCACAGGTATCTGAATATACCCATTTTTCCATCAGACTGCTAACTTTATTGAAAATCTTTTTCAAGAAGTTTAGTGATCTGATAAATATCATGGTATATTCAGATACCTGTGGGCAGAAATTGATCCATAACCGCAAAATAGCATATGTTAAGCCTTTTTCTTCAATATATATATATATATATAATATATATATATATATAGAGAGAGAGAGAGAGAGAGAGAGTGAGAGAGAGAGAGAGAGAGAGATTGAGAGTTTTAAATCTATGCAAGCCAATCTTATACGATATTTCATATGTCTATCTGACTCTCCGATGATAGAATTGAAAACAAACCCCTGTACCAAGGTAAAACATTTTTTCTGAGTAAAATGTTAGCAGAAATCCAGTGGGGATATCAATAAGCATATATTTACTTCTGAATTTATTTGGCGTCACTAGGGACCAAATTATCGGATTTTGTGTTAGAAAATATGAAAACAATAAGTGTCGTTTAATTTCAGAATATTGTTTAATTATTCGAAAACAGAATAAAATTATAGAGCGGAACAATTTCATGAGTATCATTTTCTCAATAATTAAATCAAGCGATAGATACTGCTATCCAATGGTTAGCAATATGAATTTAAAAACGTATACTTGAATTTAGCCGAATATGTGTGACAAGTTTACTTCTTTTCAACTTTCATTATGTTTAATTGAAACAGATTAGCATTATCGCTTCCATGCGCTCACCCCCTCTCTCAATCTTTCTCCTACTCTCTTTCTTCCTTTCTTTCTTTCTTACTTACTTACTTTCTTTCTTATTATATTTTTCTGAGCAGCATGTACTTTTTCTTTAACTTTCTCTCCTATGATAAAAATGGAATGGTCCATTATTTAGCTGAGGTGACGACAATAAGAATTCGGTGTATAAGCAGCACCAGATAATCAGGATGTCTATTTTTGAATTTAATCTTGAAGGATTTGTATGGTCTCACAATTATGGAATAAGTATTTATAGAGAGATATAGGACTCGCATAGTAATATTTATATGAGTACTAGAAGGTTCTTATCAGTCGTCTTTGGGAGTTGGGAAAAGAAGAAGTGTCGATGGACTGAAATCTTACATAATCACTGTAGTAAACAAAGAAAAGAAGTCGAAAGAAAGAACGAGAGAAAGATAAAGAAAGAAAGTACGAAGAAAGAACGAAAGAAAGACGAAGAAACGAAGAAAGAAAGAAAGAAAGAAAGAAGAAAGAAGAAAGAAAGAAAGAACGAAGAAAGAAAGAAAGAAAGAAAGAAAGAAGAGAAAAAGAAAAAAGAAAAGAAAGAAAGAAAGACGAAAAGAAAAGGAAAGAAGAAAAAGAAAGAACGAAAAGAAAGAAAGAAAGAAAGAAAGAAAGAAAAGAACGGGAAAGAAGAAAAGAAAGAAAGAAAGAAGAAGAAGAAAGAAAGAACAAAAAACAAAGATAGAAAGAAAAAAGAAAGAACGAGAGAAGAAAGAAGAAAGAAAGAAAGAAAGAACGAGAGAAAGAAAGAAAGAAAACGAAGAAAGAAAGAAAGAACGAATGAAGAACGAGAGAAGAAAGAAGAAAGAAAGACGAAGAAAGAAAGACGGGAAAGAAAGAAAGAAAGGAAACGAAAAGAAAAGAAAGAAAGAAAGAAAGAAGAACGAGAGAAAGAAAGAAAGAAAGAAAAGAAGAAGAAAAAAAGAAGAAAGAACGAAGAAAAAGAACGAGAAAGAAAGAAAGAAGAGAAAGAAGAAAGAAAGAAAGAAAGAAAGAACGAGAGACGAAAGAAAGAAGACAGACGAGAGAAAGAAAGAAAGAAACGAGAGAAGTAAAGAAAGAAAGAAAGAACGAAAGAACGAGAGAAACGAAAGAAAAAGAAAGAAAGAACGAACGAAAGAAAGAAAGAACAAGAGAAGTAAAGAAAGAAAGAAAAAAGAAAGAAGGAACGAGAGAACTAAAGAAAGAAAGAAAGAAAGAAAAGAAAGAAATAACGTTTTTGAGACAATACCCTTAGATTAAATTCAATTCTTGTCTTAATCAGCAAAATACCCCCTTATCTATTTGAAATTCATTGGATGAAGGGGATTGTTTATAAATGATTGACAGTTTAAATCTGTAAGATTGCTGATGAGAACTTATCAAACTATTTTGAGTTTGGCAATTGAGACCTAAAATAACTTTAAACTTGAAAGTTTTACGTCTAGTGTCGTCGAAGATCGAACATTGAACAAACAATAAAAAGTGAAAGAAAACGATATTGAACATGTAAAATCGTTTCTGTGTAGCTTAGACTTTTGATAAAATTATAGAAACAAATGTACATCATCTCGTATTCGTTAACTTTCTCTTTCTTTTTTTTTTTCTTTTTCCTTTTTAGATTATTTATTTTTATTTTTATTGACTTTATTTTCCTTCATTTGGCTTTTTGACTTCCCTTTTTTTCTTCACTTTTTTCATTTTCCTCTTCTTGAAATTTTCCTTGAAGATTTCCTTTACTTTTTTTTTTCATGTCCTGATAACTGCATTTTTTGTTTGTTTTGTTTCTGTTTGTTTTTTTTTTTTTTTTAGGTAGTTTTGTTTTGTATTCTTAATGCATACACAGACTTTCCTGTTTTTTTGGTGTTTTTTTTTTAATTAGTTTTTTGTTTTCCTCACTTCCGCTCTCTTTCTTTTCTCCTCACTTTCGTTTTTCTTCTTTTTCATTTCATTTTCACTTTCTTTCTATCTTTTACAATTTCTACCCTCTCTCCTCTCCTCTTTCTCCTTTTTCTCTCTCTATTTCTCCTTCTCTCTCTCTCTCTCTCTCTCTCTCTGTCTATTTTTTTCTCTTTCTCTATTTCTCTTTCCGTTTCCTGCGTAACTTCAAACAAATCAATTTTTTTATATTAATTCTAAAATCATTCTTTTTTTTTTCGTTCTTAAAATCGGTTTCGATTTCATGGAACAAAATTCTTTGACATTAATATGCAAAGAAAAAGAAAAACTAAATCAAAATGCTGAAATGCAAAAAAAAATTGTCAGTGGTCAAATATTCCCATAGCAACGAAATTGTGCAATAAAAATCCCCTTCTTGTCTTGATTGGTCTTCAAGGTTAAGATGATTCTTTTTATCAAATCTTTTTTCGTTCTTTTCTTTGTCAACGAATAATCAGATAAAATACGAGAAACAAAAAGAAGCAACGATTAATATTTGGTTATTATCTTGTTTTCAAGACAAACTTTTAACCCAACCGACGATCTTCTGTTCTTCATGATTGAACAAAAAAAAACAAAAAAAAAAAAAACAAACAAAAAAAAAAAAACAAACAAATGAAAAATTGCAAAGTTTCTTAAAAAATGAATGACTCGCTAAAACAAATCAGAAACCTTAACAAAATCTTTAAACATTTAATTTTGAAAGAAAACGGTTTCTGATTTAAAAAACTCTGAACTTCACTAATATGTAAATACGTTTTTTTTAAATGATTTAAAAATGCAGAAATATGCTAAAGGCACCATAATTTATGTCAAGATTCTTATAGAATGACCGGATATAATTTACCAACCCCTCCGCACGAGCAGGATGCGACACAAGCATCAATTTCTTAAGCGGAGTTTAACAGGTTTGAATTCAGATTTTTCCTTCTCCAAGACTGATTACCTAGCCATGGTTAAAGAATTCAGTCTGTTCTGCTATTTACCCATAGCAAGAGGAAGAGTTAGATTCATACCTTTCCCAAGGGTATTAGCGCAAATTCCAACAGCTTCGTCCAGGAGTTGAACTCAAAGTTGACCAGTACATTTCCCGCGACTCTAACCATTATATCACGCGCTTCTGTAGAATGACCGTATATGTAACATTTCGTTTCCCGGTAAGTTATTCTTTTAAGAATAAATATTTCATTCAGTTACATCACTACAAATAACTACATTTCAATATCCCATGTTTCGGTTAAACTGAAGAAAATAGAAAATGATCAGGACCTTTGACCTTCATTACTTTTAATGAAACTCTTCTTCTTTTCTCTTCCCTGTTTTTGTACTCCATTAGCAATAAACTAATCAATATAAAAACTATAATCACAGAAGATTCCTCGTGAAAAGTTTCATCAGTGGCATTTTTATAGATAGCATATTTCAAGATTCATTATGAAATTTCTTCTATTCATTCAAAAGAAGAAGTCACGTTGTTAAATAGAAAACTCTGGTAATGCACTTTTGTTTACGTAAAACATGGATAACTCTGTGAATATAAACAGATCACTTATGTCTCTTACTCTCTGTCTGTCTGTCTGTCGGTCTGTCTCTATATATATAATGTGTGTGTGTGTGTGTGTGTGTGTGAGTGTGTGTCTGTCTGTGTGTGTGGTCTGTGGAGAGAGAGAGCGAGAGAGTTGCGTCAGAAGAGAGCGAGCGAGAGAGAACGTGCGTCGAGAGAGAGAGAGAGAGAGAGAGGAGAGAGGGAGGAGAGAGAGAAGAAGAAAGAGAGAGAGAGAAGAGAGAGAGAGAGAGAGAATTATACACTGGTGATAAGAAATAGATCGAAAGAAATGTTCCAGTTGTTCAGCACGTCGTACGTTGTTGTTCGCCGAATTTTCGGGTGGTTATCAACCAATATACATACATTTACACACACACACACACGCTCACACACACACTCACACACACACACACTATATATAATATTATATATATATATATATATATAATATATATATATATATATATGAGTGTGTGTGTGTGAGTGTGTGTATGAGTGTGTGTGTGTGTCTGTCTGTCTCTGTGTCGGTGTATCTGTGCGTTCAGTATAGCAATGGACATATATGCTCGGTGTCCTCTGTGATTTAATAGATAGAAGGTGATGACAGCTGAAATAACGATCTCCATTTCATAGTAGGCTGTCCAACTAAAGCAATACAATAAGCATGACCACTAAAAACCATTCAAATGATGTATTCACTTCTTATTACAGACCATGCAACGAATGTCAAAGGCAAATTCCTGGTAATTTTCGAAAGGAGAGCATCTCTCTCTATATATATTAATTCCAACATTATTGCTTTGGTTCACTTTGTTTGTTTGTTTAATGGCATATCAACCTCCGTGGGTTATTCAATGCTAAAGCCATCCTTGTAGAAAGAAGATAGTAATAGTATTTAATTTATTTAACCCTTAGCTGGAGAGGATAAGGCCACTGTAGCAGATGGTGAAGGTCCTGAGTTTTGCGAGGACTACTATTAGAAAAAGCGGAAGAAGAAATAAGAGGGAGTAAAGGTTTTTAAAAAAGTGATGAACATAAAACGGTCTGTCGTGAATTTGACCGGGGCGTGACCCCCCGAATGGAGAATTAAATGTCAGCCGGAAGTTTCGGGTGTTGACCGGAACCGGAAGTCATGTGGTGACTTGGAACGACGAAGAAAAATACCGGCTTCTTTTTGCTTTCCGAGGTGTAGGGTACAGACCGGCCTCTGGTCCCTAGTGTGGGATCACAGTAATTTATCAGTGTCCTCTCTCTCTTTCTCTCTGCTTTTCCTCCTCTCCGACACAACCCACGAGACGAGCCCTGGAAATAAAAGCTAAGCAGCTTGTGACGATATATTTCTCGCGTTGTACTTTTTTATCTACAAGATGACCGCCACGTACCGATACCTTTTTAGTGTCGTGAATTTGGAGGCACGTTGACAAGGCCCGCTATACAACATATATCGCTATTAGAACGTTACGTATATCCGTTTTGGTACCGTGAATATATTACTACTTTACAGGCTGTTCATATCTTTCCAGAGTGCAATGGTGAATGTCATGGCGTGACTGAAGTTCGAACTCACTACCTTCGATGTTGTATCCAGCATGTTAGCAACGACGCCACGTGGGTTTCCTCTCTAACATTTTATCTATTAATTTAATAAATATATATTGTTTTTTTTAGTCACAATTAAGAATGAGAAGAATAATTTTAGATATTTTTTATCTCTATATATATTTAATACTCTTGTATCTTAACCTTACGACCGTTGTCATCACTGGTTAAAAATCAGACAGTTCAAATCGTCCAAGATGAAATGTAGAAATGTAAATCCGGATTATTTGGTGTTGCTTATCCACCGAATATTTATTTCTTAGGGGTGTCATGTCTCAGTTAAATAATGGAACATTCTATTTTTATTATGAAGAAAGGGAAAAATATAATAAAAAAGAAAGAAAGAAAGAAATAGAGTGGGTGAAATATGGAAAGGGGTCAGTGCGCAGAAAGTGATAATGCAAATTTGTTTCAATCATATTAGAAAGGAAATATTAAGAGCAGGGAAGAAAGAAAAAGAGTGTGTGTGAGAAGACAGACAGACAGAGACTGAGACAGAGAATGAGAGAGAGGGAGAATGAGAGAGAGAGAGAAAGAGAGATAAAGAGAGTGAGAGTTAAATCAAGATTATATACTTTTTACCTATTGAATTATTTAGCAATAGCTCTTAAGTAAATATATCAAACGTTGCAATAATTAAGTTATCATATTGTGGTATATCACAGGTCCTGCTAGTCTTAAATATTTTCCTAAATGGAAAATGAAATTAATTTCAGTTTAGAAACTTAAGTTAATCTGTTTTGTTTACATATCAATATCATCAACATAAATGAGGTAAAATGCTACTAAATAAATCAATATTTGTAGTTTTGTATTTTCCAATTAGAATTTAGCAGCAATGATTTTGGATTCTATTCGTAAAAATCAATAAATTGGTTTTAATTATTCAGGGAAATATCTTTTAAGACATCGAAAAACTATTTATCATCAAACGGCATTTCAGAAAACTATATTAAAGAAAATATTTCTATTTATGTTTTTTGCAAAAATAAATTCATCAATAATTAAATCCAGTCAGTCATGCATTAAGTTTGATTTCATTCAAATTGGTTGAATTTTCATAGATTAAAAAAAAAAACGCTATAGATGGATCCGACTATATAACTAACGCCAGAAGCTAATGTTGAAAAATAGAGTTTAATTTTACACCAAAAATATTTATTTTTACATCAGATTTATCAAATGCTCTTAAAACAACGCCTCTATGTAGGCTACATAAAGCGAACATTAGAAAGTGAAAGTTTCAACTAAATTCAGCATAAGAATTCACACACACACACACACACACACACACACACACGTTTCGACGTTTCACGGCACATCAGTCCGGTTAGATTGGCAGCTTGCTTCAGACCGGATCTTTACTGATATAAACATATTGGGCCACTAAGAGTGCTCAATCCTTTTTAAGGAAAGTCATGCAAACTTTGCGTAATTAGCGGCCACCAATTATGGCGCAATTGCGACCACCAATGTTTACGTAATTATATGAAATTATATATATATATATATATATAACATTTTCTCGACTAGTTTAGCCTTACATTTGAACATATATGCCCGCCTAAATTCATTAATTATTATCTAATTAATTTTCAAAATTAGGTATGTCTTCAATTAAGCACATATCCTCTATATATATATATATATATATATATATATATATAAATCAAGATGCTTGTGTTTTTGTTTTTTTCTGTTTTTTCTCCGTATTTTTAATTCTCCTTTAATAGTCTAACATTGGTTAAGAACAATGATTCTGGGGCGAGCGTTCGGTGTTCGATCACAAGAGCGAGAGAGAGAGAGAGAGAGAGAGAGAGAGAGAGAGAGAGAGAGAGAGAGAGAGAGATGAATATATATGCATGTACATGTGTGTGTGTGTATGTGTTTGTAAAATTATTATTATTATTATATTAGTAGTAGTAGTAGTAGTAGTAGTAATGCGGCATTCTATCATAACAATATAATCATTGATTCCTCTCTACTGCAACGGAATCTTTTGAACTATATATATATATATATATATATAATATATGTGTGTGTGTGTGTGTGTGTGTGTGTGTGTATACAATAGTCCAAGAAAGACTGATTATTTAGAAATGGTTAACATTAAGACATTCTTCCAAAACACCATCTTTTTCCACTAAAGTAGACTATGCTAAGTATATACCCGGAAGTAACTGTTTATATAAATACGACCTTGAAAATCTGTTGCGTTAACACACACAGTGGGGGGAGGGCTTGTTTGTATAAAGAAGACGAGGAAATTTTTTTCGTGCGGGAAAATTGCTGTTATAGCTGGAAATGAAATAGATTTGTCATGGCACGTGGTGTGTGTGTGTTTGGCTTTTCGATGCCATTTACAGAATCAGACATCTTAAATCACAATTTTGGTGGTCGATCGCATCAGCTTTAGTACCATCAATCTTTTGAATTATGCAGCAGAGAGATAATCATAGATATTTACTTATAGGCGACAATAAATGCATATATATATATAATATATATATATATATATATAGAGAGAGAGAGAGAGAGAGAGAGAGAGGAAAGAGATGTATATATATGCATGTACATGTGTGTGTGAGTATGTTGTAAAATTATATTATTATTATTAATTATTAGTAGTAGTAGTAGTAGTAGTAGTAGTAGTAGGTAGTAGTGCGGCATCCTATCGTAAAATATAATCACTGATTCCTCTCTACTGCAACGAAATCTTTTGAACTATGTATATATATATAATATATTATATATATATATATATATATATATATATATATATATTGTGTGTGTGTGTGGTGTGTGTGGTGTGTTTAAATATATATATATATATATATATATATTATATATAACACACACACACACACACACACACACACATCGAATTTATGCGATACATGCGTTGTAAGTGCCTTAAAGTAAAAATGTAATATATACTTTATTCAGCAACGTTTCTAAAATAAACAAA
>CM042156.1:49907483-49917483 GCA_023376005.1 Doryteuthis pealeii | reverse complement strand
AAAAAGTTAAATTAGGAAAATTTACCAATGAAAGACGGGAGTAATGGAAAATGATGGAAGAGTTAGTTTCAAAGCTGTTCTATTTTTCGATATGTTCCAAATCTTTTTATCTGCATTCTTATTTAGTTTTATTTGCCTTTCTAATTTAACATGATATTTTATTGTATTAAAATTTAAAAACTTGCACCGGGAGGGTGCATAAATTTGCTAGTAGTTACTAAAAAAGAAAAAGCCACATAACAGAAAAGAGATTTACAATATCTTTATATATACTAGCAAATAAATGCAAGTATTTAAGTTTTAATGTAATAAATATTATAGTAAATTAGAAATGCTATGGAAACTAAATAAGAATACAAATAAAAATATTTGAAACAGAAGTGGGTATAATCGAAAAATAGAACAACTGAAACTTACTCTTCCATCACTCCCGTCTTTCATTGCTAAATTTTCCAAATTTATCTATATAGTTAAAATAGGAAGTAAAGAATAAAATTAGTTATTTCTTCTTATTAATGGATTTCTTTAGATTCATCCCGAGATTTTGTTCATATTCATTAGGATAAAACCAAACAATTAGAAATCAATAATACTAAAACATATTTACTAAAATCAAATTTTAATTTCAAGATGCAAATTAGCCTCCCGTTAACACTGTAATTATACATATATATATATATATATATATATATATATATATATATATATATATATATATATATATATATATACCAAAAGCCCCCACACGAATAGGATGTGACACCAGGTCAATTTTTAAGTGGAGTTTAATATGTTTGAATTCAAAGATTTCCTCTCCTAGACTGGTTGCCTAACCAAGGTTAAAGACCCTAGTCTGCCCTATTATTTGCCCATAGCTGAAGGGAGTGTCGTATAGGTGCTTTAAAAAATGCAAACAGCCTCGTCCGTGATTTGAACCTGGGTCTACGAGTCTATTTCCTACTCCTCTAACAATTACACCACGCGTCTTTATATGATTACACGAAGTTCACATTTTTCAGTGAAAAATTTGAAAATTTAGATATTTACAGTTAGTCTCCTTGTAGCATCCATGGCTTCTCACCAATTATTATTGATTGTTAAAGAACCCTCTAAATGAGAGACATTTTTATACCACGATGAATTAATTTTCTTTTTTTCTTTTTTATCTGAACGTTCTCCTTGGTTTGATAAGTATTTATACTAAATTTGATAGTTCAAATTGACAAAAATCTTTGCAATGATATAGCAGGGTGATTCGGAATTGCCTGGAAGAAAATTTTTGCCATATGGGACAATGGAAATAGCAACAAAAATATTCGATTGAACCAAACTTTTTTAAAAGTACTTGTTAACGCACAATTTTACAAATAAAATGAATCATCAAATTAATTAACTTTTTTAATTGGTGTATTTTACACGTATAACCTTGTGAAATATTTTCACTGTGTTAAGTGAAATATAAATAAAATTTCTCAAATTCTTAACGAAACTTTCTATCAAAATTTTCTCCAATCCTTTTATCTTACTAATGGCCCGATGAAATAAAATTCATACAAAATTGAGAATTTGTTTTCTTGGATATTCAAATACAAACCAAAACTTTTGAAAAATTGTCTTTTGAATTTGAATTCCATATTAACTTTGAATAAAAAATGTAAAGTAAAATTGAAGTCAAAATATTTTGATTCATTAAAAATATATTAATTCATTCAGATATTTAAGAAGAAAGGTTTTTTTAATCCACTTCAAACTTGATTTAAAATTTCCGATATGAAAAGAAGATTACGTAGAAATTAAATTTATTAAAAATGAATTCAATAAACTGAAAAAAAAAGATTTGAAGCTACACAAAGATTGAGCTTGTTTTAAAATAAAACGTACATTGCAAATTTAACTACATTTTTTTAAATCAATGAAATAAAGTTTGGACTTTTATTTTTGTATAATCTAAATCTTTATTGTTCATTATTTGTAAAGCAAAAGAAATTTCTGACTAAACAGAAATGATAAAGAATACAAATTCGAGGCGTGGATTCTATTCCAAAGCTGTCTCGTATGAAGTGTCTGTTAAGCGGTTGTCAGGCGAGTCTTCATAAAGAAACATCATTAGGCAGAAACAGAAATAAAACTGGCATTTATACATATAATTATTACATACATACATATGAAAATAGATGGAAATTAATCCGACAGTATGAATTTAACATTTTTGAAAAACAAATGATGTTTATAATTGCTGACAGAAATATGTTTCGACAATAGATCGTCACATCAACATATGAGAGAAAGGCGGGATGAAAAACCGTTAGAGAAATGGTACAACAAAACGCTATTACACAGAACACGCATTTTTAAATTCACGTTTTGTTTGTACCCTTTCTTCTAACTGTTGTTCATACATATTCTAAATTCATACTGTTGGATTAATTTCATCTATTTTCATATTTGTCTAATGAAAAACAAATATCTGGATTTTTACACCTCTGAAGGCTTTTATCTACACACTACGGATTTATCAACACCACAAGTGATTTGAAACTTTACACTTTCTTCAATTACGCTGTGGACTTGTAGTTTTAGCTGGAAGAACACAACAACACAGACACGCATGCACGTAAACGGTTCATCCAGTATATGTTTTCTTGATGATGACATCAATTATAAACATCATTTGGAAGGGAGAGAGAGAGAAACAACTATTCTTGTTCATTTCTTTTGTTTCGGTCTGGAAACTTCCATAAATAATGAATTTGATGGTGTGATAGAGAGGACTATAAATATTCTGTCTAATGTCAAAATACATTCAATTCTAAAAAGTGTGAAAGGATTAAAATAGTCCACAGAAATAAGTGCGAATTATTGTTGTGGTCAAATTAGTTCTCTTGTATTCGAGTGTGTGTTCATTATGTGAAAGTGTTTATTTGTTGATCTGAATTTACTTCTCTTGCCATTGAACTTCATTTTCCCGTGTCGATCTAAACTCGACGAAACTGTCGAATGTACAAGTGATAAATTTCATTGTTTACGTCGTAAAAGACATGTTATTGTTCTTTATCCTGAAATGCACAACACACAAATTTTCCTTGTTAAAGACGAAAGGCATATGAATGATAATTCTATAAAGAACAGTATGTTACGTACTGTCTTCTTTACCGGCACTAAATATCTATATGTTGTATACTGGCATCAAATTCTATATGTTGTATAACGGCTTCCAATTCACGCTGCTGAATCGTGTATCTGTATATGTAGCGGGTATGTATTAGTCGCTTAATGAAATATACAACACATGGGTATAGTAGGAGTTGACTTTATTTCTCTCCATCGGCTGGTGGGTGGCGAGCGTGACAATAGGAATCTGCCCAAGTGTTGACGATGGCTACTACTGCTGTTGTGATGGTGAGGTAAAGGGGTAGCTGGGAAATGAATTTTAGGATTCCCTTTATCGTGCACTTTAGTATTATAACGTTCTTTAAGGTTAATTTTACATTTATACTCTTATAATTCACATCAGAAATGACAGAGTTATTTACGTTTAAAATTTACTATACGTACGTGACTGTGAAAATTATATTTTTATTGCAAAGTCTTAAAGATATAAATTATCCAAATGGAAAAGGTTTCAAAATATAAACAATTTAATATTTTTCTTGAAAAATAAAAACACAATAAGAAAAAGAAAACAGAAGCTTTACTGAAAATTGAGTAGGTTATCTATATATACCTTTCTATTATATATATATATAATATATATATATATATATATATATATATATATAATAGAAACTGTCGAATGTACAAGTGATAAATTTCATTGTTTACATCGCTTTTTATTAGCCGACAATTTTTGGGGAGAATATGTGCTTAATTGAAGTCGTACCTAATTTTTGAAAGTTAATTAATTAATAATTAATTAATTAGGCGGGCATACCTATTCAAATATAAGGCTAAACAAATCGAGAAAAATCAATCTCTGTATGTACATTTTGGCCTATTAGGTCTCATCAGCAGATCTTCCTATCTATAGCTCTTCTCGTTATTTTGTGACAAATTTTTTTATCACTTTCCATGTACCAACAAATGCCCTGAAGATGATCTAATTAATAGATCGAAACACTGCAGCATCGGCCAATAAACTTACCACTTAACTCATTTAAACCTGTGTTTTTTCAATTTTACTTAATATACTACATACCGTCGGATTCACTTCCTTTTCTTCACACACACACACACACACACACACACACACACATATATATATATATATATATATATATATTATATATGGCGCCAATACCCTTGGGAAAGGTATGAATCCATTCCTTCTCCAGCTATGGGTAAATAGCAGGGTTGACTGTGTCTTTAACCATGGCTAGGTAACCAGCCTAGAAGGAAAACTCTGAATTCAAACCTGTTAAACTCCGCTTTAGTAATTGACCTTGTGTCACATCTTGCTCGTGCAGAGGTGTTGGTAAATATATATGTGCGTGTGGGTGCACATGTATGTGGTGAATATTTTGTGTCAAATATCCTTTTAGTATTCGTACTCATCATTATAAAATTAGAATTATTATATTCTGGAAAAAAAAAACATTACGCACAATTTGTTTTGGAAAACAGGAAAAGTTTTGTAAGTAATAATCAAGATTTGATCTTTTTGCTTAACTAGAAAATGAGTAATTTTCAATAAAACAAAAATAAAATCCCAACACTCGAAATCTCAAGAAGTTAAGAGAATTATTTGAATGGAAAACAACTGTGAAACGCAAAATCTGCAATGAAAATGAAAGTTTAAAATAAACAAATGAAATAAATAAATAAAATATGAAAAATCAATAATTTGTCAGACGAGAGAATACTGAGTGATTTCCTTCTTTTTCTTTTTTTTTTTAAGAAATGTCTAAAACGAGAAACTTAATCAGAATAGGCTTTGTTAGATATTGAATAGTTCACTTTGAAGTGTGCGTAAATTAAGCATTAAAAAATATATTCCTATAAAATAATAATAAAAAATATTTAAAAAAAAAATATGTATTTCTTTAAATTAGAGGTGCAATAGAAAATAAATTAGATCGATACGTCATAGGAATATTGTTTAAAGACGACTTCAGAAAGCACACACTGAGAGAATCCACTAAAAAGCAATAAACCGACATCTTAATTTCATACTAAATGAACAAATCTTATTATAATGAAGATTCGGTGTCGGTCTGCCTGTATCCGAAACTATGTCACAGCTTATGTTACAATGCCGTCAATGCGACCATTTTGAAGAGATAAAGGAGAGAGAAAGAGAAAACGCAGCCTCTTTCAGAATCAGCTATCAAGGCGAATGGACCTTCCGGAGAAAAGGGAGTCGAGTTACAGTCAGCTGTTTGCAGCAAGGACTGCTTGCAGATACTTATGTTGTATACTCTTTCTTTACTTCTATTATTCTTCTGCTCATCTTTGGTATCTTACGTTCTTCTTCTAGGTCAGTTTTGTTGCCAAGACATTCATCAACCACAAAACCATATTATTTATTTAAACCTTTATTTACTTAACTAAACATATTTCTCTAACTAACACAACGCACGTGTGCAGTGAGTACCAGCTTAAAGCAGTAACATCTTCTCTGCCTGACGTCCAAGCTGAGACTGAGAGCCAACCAGGTCCCACGTGACTTCACGTATTTTGCGGGCTTTCTGTAATATTCCATGGAAAGTCCCGCCCGTGATATGAAAAGGGGCCATCCCTTCAGAAATGCAGGGTGTTGACAATAATCTATGCATAGATTATGTAACACTTACGAAGTGGAGATTGACCATGAAATATGACGACCTGAATATCGGAAGCAATCACTCCTAATACCTAACAAACCTCAGCCTGGGAAAAGAAATTGAAACCAATTCAGACTTAGAGTAAAAATTGACAAGGAGAAATTGACAAACTCAATGCAGAAAGAACACACGAAACAACACTCTACATGAAGTGGTCCCGACAAATTTCCCTAACATCACGTGGACGCATGTCGATGATTCCAGCTAAGTCAGGTTTAGATTAGATTCTATTTAATTCAACCTTCACTTTTATATTTTGTTCTCATAATTCTAAATTAAAACCTGTTCAGGCTGAGTAAATATGAATCAGGACGAATGTTGTATATTGAAGATATTTAATGAACACGGAAATAGGGTCTTCCGGTTGGATAGAGGCAGGGAGAAGACCAAAAGAGTAACAAAGGACTTTTTCCGGGTAAAGCAAACAAAGAAGGATGGGTAACAATAAGTTCGGAAATAGATGGTCCGCTGATAAGATAACAAAGAAAACCGTAGGCGTTTGATATATATAAAAAGGAAGTCAGGATCCCAGGTCAGTTAGAGAGTCAGACAGCGGACAGCGAACAGAGCACAAGGAGCGACCGACGACACGGTCCATCGCTGCCAATGTTCGTCCACCCTCCACCTCACCAACGCTAGTCATCCCAGTAGCAGTAGTAGTCATTGTCAACGCTCGCCACCCACTAGCCGAGGGAGAGAAATAAAGTCAACTTCTACTATACCCATGTGTTGTGATTTTATAAGTCCGACTACTACATACCCACAACGTATATAGATACACGATTTAGCAGCGTGAATTTAAAGAAGCCGCTATACAACATATAGAATTCGATGCCAGTACATAACACGAAATCAATGCTGAAAGAACACCCGCAAGAATATTCTACATGAAAGAGCCGAGACAAATTCATTTAATATCACGTGGACATATGTAGATGATATCAGCTAAGTCAGGTTGAGATTACATTCTCTTTAATTCAACCTTCACTTTTATATTTTGTTTATCCATCTTTCCTCTCTCTATCGTTATATATATATATATATATATATATATATATATATATAATAATAATAATATATACTTTATTCAACAATGCTTCTAAAATAAACAAACATCCAAAAATCTTATTTCCTTCGCCGTAGAGCATAAGGCCCGGATTTGTTATTATTCACTCAACGTGCCTTACCTCATATGGTAGAGACGTATCAGTATCATTGACAGGTTAATTTCGCAAGGACTTTCCCGTGCTGTATCGTGGCCGAAGTAGTATAGTTTCTGGCTATCCTGCTGAAGTCCCGGTTTCGATTTCTGTCAGAGGGAAATCATTAGTATACTGATGAGACTTAATATAGTTGAAACATTCTGTACGATGTTCTACACACAGAATGATTCTTTACCGAAATTCACTTGTCATTATTATCTTCTATAATTATCGAATTTTATGCGATATACGCATAGTAATTGCCTTCAAGCAAAAATATAAAATAATAATATATACTTTATTCAACAATGCTTCTAAAATAAACAAACATCCAAAAAATCTTATATATGTGTGTGTGTGTTTGTGTGTGTGTGTGTGTGTGTGTGTGTGTGTATGTGTATTCGGGCAGCATTCTTTCATTTATACATGTGGAATTAAACAAAAGGCATGTATCCTGCTTAACAGTTTTATTGATGAAACAAAAGATGCAAATATGAATTTACAATAAATGTGATTCTTTACCCTCTTGGTGTAAAATAAGCGTTGGCAGTTTGACATGCCGTTAAATCAATCGATCAGTCAGTCAGTCCACAATCTGTTGGTTTTGGCACAATTAAGCTAGAACAAATGTAAAATCAGACAATTTGGAACCACTAATACAACTATTAGTAGTAGAAGTATTTTTCAATTTCTTAAATGAAACAGACTTAATTATTTTTGTAGTCGTTTTTCTTTTTAATGGTTGGCTGCTTTAATGGAAGCGAATAAAAGACAATTAGATTAAGAATTCAAAGCTTTATTTTCTATTGGATGTTGAGTTTAAGTTGAAAATTTACTTTACTTCTGCCACATAATTGATGGAGTATGTAAAGTTGATTGAAAAAAAAGTAAAATAATGAACGTTGAAGTTTGAAGAGTTTTACTAGAATTACATCACTAATTCACAAATCAAATATGCATGGATTTTCTCTTTTACGGAGATGATGTATTATTCGGTGGAATTTTGCTGAATTCCTCTTACAAGATATTAATGCCGCGCTGTCGGCTGCGGCATTGGAATGCACCGACTGCAGAGGGGTAAGACTCCCCCAATGGGGCCATCTGTTGGCCGTGGGTGGCGACCGTGATGCTTAAGGATAGAGCCCAGGTGGATGAGCAGTTCATGACATGCAATACTCCACATTGGCCCTATCTTGGGTTAGACGGGCGGTCTGAGAGGCCCCCTCTGATCAATCGGCTGGTACCGTCAAGCCCTAGCACCTATATGATTTTCCCAACCCTATTGCCCTTATGGCAAGCTCCAACCCCTTTTATCATATGGGTGCTAGAAGGCGGTGGCTGAGGGTCTACATGTCCTGGAATGACGTTAAACTCTATCTGATGGTGAGGTTCCAGTTTTGGAGGTTTGGGGAATGTGGAGCACCCCCTTCATCACCATTGCTCCCTGGTCCACTCTGACCCGGAGTGGTAGTACCTGTTAGGGTCCCATCTATGGGTTAAATAGAAAAATGTATTTATAAAAAAATTGTATTATCCATTAAGAATTGATTTATTTTAAGACTCCCCCAATGGGGCCAACAGGTGGCCCCATTGGGGGAGTCTTACCCCTCTGCAGAGGTGCAGTCGGTGCATTCTAACGCCGACAGGGCGGTAGAATATTCAGTTGTTTCAACTAATCTCAAATTTAACTGTTAAATCTAAGCGTATAATATTTTATTGTCTATTTTAAAAGAAACTGTTTAGTCGATATCTCAAACGTCCATTTGACTTTTACCCTTTTTTAATGTCTCAGTACAAAGTCGATTCAGTCAGGTTGTATGAAAAATTAAACAATAATTAAATCGTTTATGATACAAATCATTAGAAATGAATTAAAAATAGGTTTTAAGTAAAACCAAAATTAAATCACTTAGGCTTCAGAAAAATAGCAGAATTTTAAAAATCAATTGATTTGGTATATTAATAATATAACAAAAGCGCACACCAAAAAACCCATCAATTGCATTTTTCCCTGTTGACAAAATGAATGCTAAAAGCCCGCGCGACAACTTTGGCCAATCATGTGACTAAAAATAACCAATGAAAAGTCGAAATGAGATCGGAACATGACACAAATTGATAGCAGCTGTCTTTCTATTATTATACACGGATCTTTTCAAAAATGAAATCTCTAAAATGAAATGTAAGAAGGAGAAGAAGAAGAAGAGGAGGAGGAGGAGGGGAGGAAGAAGAAGAAGAAGAAGGAGAAGAAGAAGGCGATAATAATAATAATAATAATAATAATAATAATAATAATAATCATAATAATAATAATAAGAAGAAGAAGAAGAAGAAGAAGAAGAAGAAGAAGAAGAAGAAGAAGAATGATTATAAGAAGAAGAAGAAGAAGAAGAAGAAGAAGAAGAAGAAGAAGAAGGTTTTTCCAGAGGCGACAGGAACGAACTAAATCTGGAACGAAGCCATTTTAACTGATTGAAATGAAAAGGTAAAAAAGAAACAAATAACGAACGGGATAAAAAGTAAACGTTTACAAAAACCCAAAAATAAATATGGGAATAAAACAAAAAATGACAACCAAAGGGAAATAGAGAGGTGGGGGGGAATAAAACATCACTTCAAGATTTTAGGAGAATACAGGGAAGTAAATTAGAAATAAGGAAATATAAAAAACGAATGAATAAAAAGTAGAAAAAATGAGAAAAGACAGAAATAAAATAAAAAAAGGAGAGAAGAATGAAAGATTGAAACGCGGGAAAGGAAGGAATGATGAAAGAAATAATGAAAGAAAGAATGAAAGAAAGAAACTTTTAAATAGTCAAATTGTTGTAAGTCACTAAAGTGCGAATATAGACGAATAAATTCAGACCAAACATGTATAAAACTTTAACATATATAAGGTGTAGATAATAAAGATATATATAAAGAGGGGGAAAGTTATAGGCAGAATGGGAAATAAGAAACGGGTAAGTTTTTTTTACT
>CM042156.1:49884983-49902483 GCA_023376005.1 Doryteuthis pealeii | reverse complement strand
TGAAAATATAACGATTAAGATGAATATAATAAATTCAACTACGTATATTGGCTTATTCTCAGATAGATGACGTTTACGTAAATAAATCGTATTTACGCGTTGTACGTAAATCAAACGTGTCGAGACGGTGGGTTACTTAAAAACAAAATGCAGAGAATTAATTTCGTTCAGATCTTTCACTTAATCTATGACTATACACAAGGTAAACAAAAAAATGGACACTACACTCTTAAATAGACGGAAGGTTGCCAACAACACAAGGAGCGCCACAAAGTTCTGGTATATTTAAGTTACATAGTGAATAGGTAGCCTATTTATTATGCACAGTACGTGTAGCTTAGATCCAAAACTAGCGGTTTAGTGGAACAACATTCGAAAAGTCATGGACAGATCTTGACCTGTGGTTGACCTCCTCCTACGATCCACCAGTGCGCACGTGAGAACGTAGTTTTAAAAAGTCAGATTTTAATTGAGTGCTGAACAGGACAGATCGTAATGGCTATTTTTCCGTTGAAACTAATTACTCACACGCATGTTTGATTTGATGTGGATGTTATAAAATAATTGATTTTTTTGCGTCTGATATGAAGCGCCACACCCAGCATCAGCTCCTCACTTTACCGCACAGATCCCTGTGCTACTCATACGGTGAGTTAACGAGGGCCAATATCGAAACAGGAACCTTATGGTTCCTAATCGGACGCTCTACCGACTGAGCTAAGCCGGCCCTAATAAAATAAAATAAAATAATAAAAGAAGTCTAAACAAAGTAGAGTTTTGCGCTCCGGGTTAGGGTGGTCCTGGTAGTAATAGCGTGAAACCAGAGTTCCAGAACTGGAGTTTCACTATTAGATACAGTTTAACATCATAACCAGGACACCTTGTCTTGCAGCACGGGATGAATATGTATAATATCATGTACGCTTCATGGTTTACATCATTATCATCTTGTTCGGACCGAGAACTTTTCAGTGCTCCCACTTACAATTATCACGTTCATACAGGTGACCTTCTTTTGATTTTTTAAATCAATGATTTTATCAAATATAGAATTGTTACAGCAAATTTAAATAATTCATCTTTTTAAAATCATGGATAAAAAAGACCAATGAGAAGGATTTGTTAAAATAAAACATTTATAAAGGCTTTCAAAAACAACAGGCACATTCATTCTGGAACAGAAAATTAAACAGAAATATCATGAGGCAATAGAAGTTATATTTAGATCTCTGTTACAGCAAAAAATTGTGCGCTTCAGGCTCCTTTGCATTCTATATTGTCGCGCTTGTATAAAAAAAAACAATATCCCAATCCGGCCTTCTTGGAATTAGCATTAATGGGATGGTTAATTTTTTTAAATACTAGCAAAAAGATGTGCCCTATGCCAGGCGTAAGTATTTAAGTTTTAATGTAATGAAATATATTAAATTAGAAAGAATAACAAAATTAAATAAGAACGCATATAAAAAGATTACACTTATTCCTAATTATATTTTGATTTATTTTCATATAAAATCATTTATGGGATTGTTTTTAATACGTTGTAGAATAGAACGATATTAGATATCAATAACACTAAGTAATTATTTATTAAACCCAGTTTTGTTAAAACCAGTATGTAAATTAACCATACCATACTTTATGACAGCCTTTATTTTTTAGTGATACATAAGACACATTGCGGGATTTTAGATGGACTAATAACATGGGATGTTTTGAGGCAAATCTAACTAAGATTTTGATACAAACATAATTTATAAGATTTATTCTATGTATTAATAAAGGATTCTAACAATAACTTAAATAAAGTAAAGTCGACGGGGCGGCCTAAAGTCGGTATCAGCCAGTCAGCGAGGGAGTCAATCCCCTTTTCAATAGCGCTAGACCAAGGAGATTATTTTAGCATCTGAGGTGGAGCGCCACACCTACCATCAACTCCTTACTTTACCTCACAGATCCCTGTGCTACTCATATGCTGAATTGGCGAGGACCGGTATCGAACTAGGAACCTTGTGGTTTCTAGCCGAACGCTCTACCGACTGAGCTCATTGATAGATTTAGCGAGTATAGTGACTTAAACAGTGATTTAGTTTCGGTTACAGACTGACAGACACTCAATCTCCATTATAATAAGATTAGATAAAAATGTTATAAAAGTTCCCATTGACATGTTTTGTTCAATTTTAGGTCGGTTGGTTGATTCCCGGCATCTCAACCCTTTTCGGGTGATTTAATGTGGAATCATTTTAATATTCGGTTGCATAAAGTACCCCCCTGTTGTTTAAGTGTCACCCATCTAAGTATTTAACAAGGTTCATCACTTGTTAAGCTCTATGATCTCGCGGGAACCGTTGCTTTCAACGTGACTTGAACATTTACGAAAACTTAGAAATATCTTTGAAATGTGCACAAAAACGTTTTGCTTGTGCGTGTCAATGCTTTTATGAATGGGCTGTTGAAAAGTGTTAATAAATGACTGAATATAAGATGGATATACGACACTGTTTACGCTTCATGTTTAATGTGGCAAAAAAAAGGTGCATCTGAAGGTAAACGAAAAGAGGTTCAGTGAAGCTTGTAATAAAATCTAAAAGTGTCATCGTGACGGGTTGACAAATTTGTGAAAGAAAGGGACATTTTCGGTTCAGGGGACAAAGAATATTTTTACAAGAGATAAGAATTGAAAAATGATGAATTACAGAAATATTTAAAGAAACTTCAAAATGACATGTTGAAAAGAGGACACACACACACACACACACACACACACACACATATATATATATATATATATATATATATATATATTGCAGTTCAAGGATTTCACGAAATGCTGCTTGGAAAGACTTTTACATTTAAAAAAAAATATATATATATATATATATATATATATATTATATTATATATATGTGTGTCTGTGTGTGTCTGTGTTTGTGTACCTCTGTGTGTGAGGATTGAGTTTGCTGCATGCGTGCGTGTGGTGTGAAAGTGAGTATACATATTATATATATATATATATATATATATATATATATATATATATATATATATATATACAAAATTACAAGTGCGAATCTTCATTATATTCACAGAGATAAATGCATTCAATCTACTTAAAAATAATACATTAAAACGAAAAAATATGATCAGAATGAGCATAATATATATATATATATATATATATATATATATATATATATATATATATATATATATATATATATATATATATGAGTCCTTTTGCAAATTCTAAATGATGCACTTATTCACCTTCCTAACATTCTTTTAGCATAATTCATCATCATCTTGCCATTCTAGTAGCACGATATCCATGACAATCTGGTAATCATCGCCCCATCATTCATTGTCCTCCGGAGGTCCTCTGCCACAGCAATCAGTATCCATTGAGAGCTGGTCTTTTGCTGGACGGTCCGCACTGGCATGTTCATGTACTGGTTTTCACAGGAGAACGTCGCTCATAAGTTCGTCCCTGCTTTTCAAGCAGTGTCCAGCTTGTCTTGTTCGTCTCATTCGGATGGTTTTGTGTGATAAGGGCAAGTGACCACACGGCAGCATTCTTGTGGGGATGTTGTTTCCACGATTTATTCAAGCCCACACGCAGCATTCTTGTTCAGCTCCATGTACCTTATTCTATGTTAGTATTCTAATTGTTATGGTCTAAATGGTGCAGGTATACAGTAGCACTGATACGACAACGCCTTGGAAGAATTGTCGCTTTAACCTGTCGAAAATCAGATCTGACGACAAGTTAGCATAAATATCCAACCGTAAAATCTATGATATAATGGAAAGAAACTGTCTGTCTATATTCTTAGGGATGATTTTATAGATGTAGTTGTTTTAATTTTAACACAACAGTTAAATATGCAGAATTAAGAAAAATATTTTGAAAATATTTAATGTATAGAAATGTAATTACTTTTGAAAAAATCATTTAAAAAAAAAAGTTTGGAAAAGAAATTCAACTGACATTTTATTAATCCCTAATAACTTGGAGGATAATTTTTTCATTTTTATTCCAAACTTTCATGAAATACAAAACGCAAAATAAAGGCTAAAAGCCAGAGAAATGTGGCAATGAAGGAGACGACGACACAATGTAAATCAGGGGAATAAAACATCCATATTGATTATTTTTACTGGGATTGAAAATAAAGAAAAAAAAACTCTCGTAATTTTTCATGTCATTTTAAAACTTCCTCAGATTTCCCATTTGTATTCAGAATATATGTGTGTGTCTGTGTTTGTGTGTGAGTATGCATAGGTAGCTATATATATATATATATATATATATATATATATATATATATGTGTGTGTGTGTGTGTGTGTGTGTATGTGTGAAAGCATATGTCGCTTTATATATGTATGTATGTGTGCGTATGTCGCTATATATATATATATATATATATATATATATCTAATGAGTCAGACGAACCAACTAAAAGTTTCGCTTAATGCTCCTCAGGGCTGGGATCTGATTAAAGAGACTGGGCGCAAACGCATTAAATATATTTATATATATATAAATTCTTCTTTCTTCTTTCTTCTTTTTTCCAAAAATTTTTTCTCCTCGGTTGATGTTTGGTAGTATATTTTTACAATCAAACTATTTGCTGGTTTTTTTCTCACTGCGAGGATTTACCAATAAGTTTGGTATATATATATATATATATATATATATATATATATATATATATATATATATATATATATATATATATATATATATATACATTGTCGATAATATTTATATTTTTGCTTGAAGGCAACTTCAATGCGATATCGCATGAATTCGATAATTATAGAAGGTACTTCTATAATTATCGAATTTATGCGATATTCGCATTGTAGTTGCCTTCAAGCAAATATATCGTGTGTGTGTATGTGTGTGTGTGTGTGCATATATCGCTATCTACATACGTCGTTATGTTGTTGTTGTGAAGTCCATGTATTCTTCTTTGTTGGTATATCTGGTGAGTCTAGTTCCCAGTGTGAATATATTATATTTGTATATATGTTTTATATATACATATATGTCTATAATATATATTGGAGGGGGTGAAGCATGGGTGTGAAATAAATGAAAAACTCCGTTGAATGTGTTAAGTTACATTTTATTCCATTTAATATTTCGGAAGTGTGAACTTCCTTTATCCAATTCAGCTCATCGATGACCGGAATTTCAACATTATCATCTCTAAAAGCGCCAAAAACAGCAAAAATCAGTCAGTCTAGACTTTTACAATTGTGTCAATGCATCTCGAGAATATTTTGTTGACTGTCCTATCGAATACGACCAATTCTTAAACAGATGTATTTGATTCTTAGATTGAACACTAACAGGTATTACCATTCCGAGTTTCAGAGTAATGGCAATGAATGGGTATTCCACACCCTCCAGATCTCCAGAAAGAAACACTCACGCTTGTATATATTTCCCAGTGTGAATTTATTATATATATATATATATATATATATATATATATATAATATTTTAGGGGATTTTGGGTAAGCATGGGCGTGAAATAAATGAGAAACTAACCAAATATACCAACAAAGAAGCATACGTGGACTTCACAAAGACAACATTACGATATATATACTTGCTTACGATTATATATATATAGACAGATAGATAGATAGATATAGATATAGATATTGAGCGATATATGCACATACACACACACACACACACACACACACACACACATATATATATATATATATATATATATATATATATATATATATATAGAGAGAGAGAGAGAGAGAGAGAGAGAGAGAGTGACATATACATATACACATACATATATTAATGATAACCGTAATTATTTACTATAATAATTTGGCATTTTGTTAAGAATCTGTAATTCAATTCATATTTTGTCATCGTCAAAACGTGACACACTTAAAAAAAATAGTTGTTTTGATCATCTATGAACAAATGAGGTGATACGAATTTTTCGGATATGGATTTCATTTTCCGCTATGAATTCTAAGACAAACTGCCTCATAAATTGTCCACCGAAAGTCTTCATTGTGACAAACCTTTCTACCAGTTTCATCATTTCAACTTGTTGAAGATTCTTCAGATCATGTTTGATCTTCAGGTGATTTCTCAACACGTTTAAAACACAAATACCCAACATGCATTTGTGTTTTATATAAAGGTTTCTCTCTTAAAAGATTCTTGAACCAATGCAAATATTTCACAATCCGATTTTGTTCCTTTAGAGCAGAGGTTCTCCACTTTCTTTTCAGCTATGAACCCCTTTAATTCCTATTTGACGCTGGTAGGCCCCCAGAGCCATTCGATGTTTAAAAATCCTATTGTTTTTTCATATTGAAATATGTTTTTTTCCGGGACCCCAAGAATGTTATATAAACCCGGAGGCCATAAGGCTTCTGGTTGAGAACCATTGCTTTAATTCACACACAATTATTTTAGTGAACGATTCCAAATATGAGAGAATTTGGCAAATACCCAGCCAATCCCTTCCAAAAACATGAGGAAATAAAATAATCATTAAATATTGACGCCAAACAGCAGATTGTCTCAGAATATTGTTAATATTTGAAACATAGCGGTGCAACATACAACTACGTTCAATTCATCTACCACATTCAAATTCCATTTTTGGAAGTACTACGTTGTGTACTCGTGGAATGTACAACTATCTAGCACTATTTACATACTCCCTGTATGTGTTTATGCATAAATATAAATATATTTACCAACCCCTCCACACGATCAGGATGTGACACAAAGTGTTTTTTTAATAAATGCAAAGAAAAATTGAAAATATAGTTATGATTAGATTTAGACATTTAGAAGTTAGTCAAATTTCGGCATTAAATAACCCACAAAGAGTTACTATGCCGTTAGAAAAATAAACCTAAACCCCGAACAGATTTACCAATTATACATTTGATAGTATGTCAGGGAATTTAGTATATGTTGTATACTCTCTTTCCTTTCTTACTTCTATTATTCTTCTTCCAGCGTCTCTTCTAGCGTCTGGGCTTCGTCTTGGGGACTTCGTGTCTGGTCTTCCATGGGGATTTCTCTTTATCAGAAAGCCCTGTGTCATTGGTAGTTTTTAGATAATAACACAAGACTTCGATTTAACTTAGATCATATTTATTCTGAGATCCCCACCAGACTAACTGCGTAGATTGAGTCGGCACATAACACGACTGACCACCGTCGTGGTTTTCGCCGATCTGACTAAAACTCTCTCTAATCTAAACCGGAAGAGGGTTTCTCCACCGATTCTCACGGTATCCACCGGAAGATTAGGATGAGGTCAAGCCTTGTCATTCAATCCTTAAAGGCCGTGGGCTGCAACTTATAACAGCCATTTTGGTTTCTACACTACTGTACACAAGTATTAGGAATCTAATAATTATGTAACATATACAGTGAAACATTTAATGTTTAACAGGTCTGAGTTCAGAGTTTTTACTCTCCTAGATTGATTACCTAGCCAATATTAAAAGCTCAGTCTGTCCTACAGTTTACCCATAGCTGAAGGGAGAGTATTTGAATGCATACCTTTTCCAATGGTATTAGCGCTTTATGAAATGCAAATAGCCTTTAAATTTGAACTCAGTCCATTCCTGCGACTCTTACCATTACACCACGCACCTGCATTCTGTTTATGCACATACACGTGTTCTGCTACATAAAAAAAATAATGTGTTTATATTGAATGTAAATTTAGATTTAAAAAGTAACAGTTTCAAACGAATCCTGGTAGATCTTTCGCAATAGCATTAAAATGTTATATAACAGAAAACTCTAGTATAAATGGAGACCAATATAAAAATAGAGAACGAGGTAAAGATTTAGAAACATACAAACATTAGAATCATTTTTCCTTCCTATTTATTTCCTGACTATCAATCACCAAAGTTAATGTCGTTGTCTTGCCTAAAGTCAGTGATTATCACAAGACGCGAGCTAAGATCACTTCTCGAAAAAAAAAAAACCTTTAATGATGCAACCAGCATCTCTATCATTTCCATTTTTATCTCTATTATTTATTTCTTCTTCTTCTTCTTCTTCTTCTTCTTCTTCTTCTTCTTCTTCTTCTTCTTCTTCTTCTTCTTTTCTTCTTCTATCTTCTTCTTCTTTCTTCTTCTTCTTCTCTTCTTCTTCTTCTTCTTCTTCTTCTTCTTTCTCTTCTTCTTCTTCTTCTTCTTCTTCTTCTTCTTCTTCTTCTTCCTCTCTTCTTCTTCTTCTTCTTTCTTCTTTCTTTCTTCTTTCTTCTTCTTCTTCTTCTTCTTCTTCTTCTTCTTCTTCTTCTTCTTCTTCTTTCTTCTTCTTCTTCTTCTTCTTCTTTTTCCATCCTCTCTTCTTCTTCTTCTTCTTCTTCCCTCTTCTTCTTCTTTCATTTAAAAAATATCTTTTTAACACTTCTCGCCTTTCTTTTTATTTTAGTTTACTCTAGTATTTCCAAATATTTTTCTTTATTTTCCTCAAAAAAATAAAAGAAACGAAAAAATATCGCGGTAAAAATTAAACATCTGTTTTGTATCATTCGACGATGCGTGTTGAGAAGATGATATGTTTTATGCTTTTATTTTTTGCTTATTCTAAAATTTTCTTTTAGTTCTTGTTTTCACACGCAACAAAAAGTCCGTTAATTTTTTTCTGGAATGATTAAGGTTTAGTATTTCGAATGGTTAAAACGGATGAATTCACTCTTGATAGTCCGATTTTATTACTGAAACACAATTCCTTTAACAAATGCAGGACCTTTATCGAGTCAGATTTGAATCTATTAATCTATAATAGATTAAATATAAATTCTACCAAATCAATAATCTATCTATCTATGCATGATAAGTTGTAAACAAGGTTTGTTTAGAATGGCTTTTTGCCGATAATTTTTGGGAGAATAAGTGCTTAATTGGAGTCGTACCTAATTTTGAAAATTAATTAATTAATAATTATTATTCCCGCCTAATTCATTATTAATTAATTAATTTTCAAAATTAGGTACGACTCCAATTAAGCACTTATTCTCCCTATCTATGCATATACAAAGGGCAGTTGTGTGTCTGTACGTGTCTATGTCCGGCTGAAGCTACAAAAATAAAACAATTAATGGCATAGTAAATATATATACACACATTTACTATCACTAGATCTTGTTTTTGAACAAGAATAATGTAGAATTAATTCATATTCGTAAAGATAATTAAAGAATAAAATTTAAATTGTAAGAGCGAGGATTTTTTTTCTTTTTTTTTTTTTGCATTTAATACTTTAACTAGGGTACATTATTTTTTTTATTTTCAGAGTATCTGGGCACTTTTTCTCAGACGCTCCACCAGGCTGGATCAAAGAAAGTTGGACATTTAATGGGGCATCTTCGCAATTCAGTAATAATGGATCCGCGAAACTAACGTCCTTTGCTCCCCCCACTCTATCCAGGCAACGCCGGGTAACCCCTTCTAAAGCTATATAAGTCATTTACCTCTTCAGCTTGGAGAACTACATATGCGCCATTATAGTAATTAATAAGAATGGTCAGAGTTTCAGTTTTTCTTCTAAAAAAAACTAAATAGAAAGAAAGATAACTCTTAGCAACAATGGCAGACGAAATTAACGAGGTCAAAGGTCAGAAGAACATCAATAAAGAAAAAAAACATCGGAAGAATAAAAAGGCGAGAATAAAAACTAAGGTGGAATTAAAGAATAAAACAAAAATTTGGGGAGAAAAGAAAAAAACATCAAATAATTGCAAGACGAAGAAGATGGGGGAGGAAGGATAAGAAAAAGAGAAGTGGGGAGAGAGAGAGGGGGAGAGAAAGGAGGAGTGAGAAAGGGGTCGAGAAGGAATGAGAGAGAGAAAGGAGGAGAGAGAGAGAGAGAGAATTGAGATGTGAAAATCAGGGGAAATGAGAAAACGAAATGAACGACGAAAAAATGCCATGTCCTTTCGACATGCTGCAAATTTCTATAAATCTTCATCCGCTGTTAACTGGACTGGTGCTAATAGCCAATGTACAAAAAAAAAAACAAAAAAAAAAACGAATGTTGATAAAAATTATAGAAGGTTCAAAATGGATGGACTCCCTTTCTTTTGTTCATTTCTTTTCCTTTCTATTCACCTTTTTTTATTATTGCTTATTTTTTTTCTTTTTCCTTTTTGGTCATTTATTTATTGTACCTTTATCTTTTTTATTTTTATTCTCTGTATTTCCTTTTCCTAATTATATGCCCTAGAAAATATGGCAAAACATTTTCTTGTGGTTCACAAATTCTTCAAAAACTAGAACACGACTTCCTTAATTGCTATGAGATTTTTTTTGCCTTTTCTGTCCAATAATATTATCGATGAAAAATCTTTCAGTCCTTGATTCACATCAGATCATGTGTCTATTGGCACCTTTTCCAATGTGTACAATGTGCGTCTAAAAGGAATTGTACTTCTAAAAGAGGAAGACAATGAGTTTACAATTAAAATATTGTTTATGTCTATGGTTTGATTGGTTGGTTGTTGGTTGCTTTAACTTTCTTCACGCCGCTGGCGATTATCATATTTTGTTAATGTTATAAAGATTCCATTACATTTCCAACCTCCGTTTGGTTATTTATTATTTAGTAAAGTTTGTTAGGTTACAACAGTTATTTTATGACGAAGCCAATTTGTTTTATTCATTCTTGATGGCTACTCAATTTTTTATAACTAAACTTTTTAAACACATTTTTTACACTCACTTTTTTCTATTTAAACCATAGATGGGACCCTAACAGGTACTACCACATGGTCTATGGTTTGGTTCCTTTTTTTCATGTCATATCAATCTTCATGGATTATTTAATGCCAAAGCCATTCTTGTAGAAGAACAGCAATGGTACTATTTAACCCATAGCTGGGAGATAAGGTGGGTTCTAACTTTCTCAACGGTATTTGTCTGAAAGTGAACGTAATAGGGTTAATTGCTGATTACAAGGTCACAGTCCAGCAAGTTAACCAATGCGCCACGGAGATTCACCTTATGTCTATGGGGAAGATTGATGGAGCCGTACATGAAGACGTGGTGGTCAGATTTTGACTGGTCCTGTAACTTGCTTGGTTGTGATGGTGCCATTCACGTAGCCTGTCTTTGGTTGTAATAGCCTCGCACAGCTCATGCCGCTCTGTATTGTCAATATTTCCAAAAGATCTTCCCTGCCATTCCTTAACAAGATTTTGTGTCTCAGACTATTTGCCTCGGCGCACGACTCTCACCAAAATCTCTTCCGAAATGTTAATTAAAGTATCTAATGAACCAAGCACCTGCAACATTTCACGAACCCTTTGGCCATTGCGGCATCATGTTTAAAGACGACCAACTAAAAACAATGACATTATAGCATCAGTTTCCTTTTATCTTGTGCTTACTCAAACCAGTTTTCGTAAATATCTGTAATCGAACACATTGTAATCATTTGATTGAATAGAACATAAGAAAATCTTCTTTTTTTTTTTAGATTTAATAAAAAGCGCATAAAATGCAACAAACTGGACGAAGTTTATTTATTGAATCTGTTCAGATTAAAACAATGTTAAAACGTTAACAAAAAAAAAAAACCCCGAAAAAGAAGTTGATTTAAATTTGATTCACTTTATGCTAACATTTATTTGATTTTATTTGCATCTAAAAGAATTTCCGTCTTTCCGTCCATTTAATAGAAACTTGAAGGATTTCTTTTGAGATGATTCCTTTTGCAATTAATGTCAGTTTTTAACGCTTCAATAACAACGCCATCAGTGACCACAACTGAATTGGAGGCGTGTTCAAAGAGAAACCAATCTTTGTCAAAACAAATTTAATTACCTAAAACTTAATGAGACATTACTCATTGAAAATATCCCCCCGCCAAACACACACTTTCTATTGTGGATACACTCTTCCCGATGTTTAAGGCAAATTCTAGAATTAACTCTGCAAGTCGTTTAAAGCGATAGTGTTTAAATGTCTCGTATCACATTTATTTCTTTTATCTCTACAATGATCTTCAGGGTCGGATTTAAGTAATTGATTGATTCATTATTCTTAACGGCATCTCAATCCGTCTAGGGTTCTCTTATGACATTATAGAGGTGCGTGGCATAATGGTTAGAAGCGTAGAAAGTGGACTCGTCGACCCGAGTTCAAATCCTAGACAAGGCTGATTGCATTTCACATAACGGAAAGCTAGAAATCCATATATTTTCCCTCCAGCTATGAGCAAAATAGTAGGACAGACTGGGCTGTTTAACCTTGGATAGGTAACTGTTGTGGGGTTTTAAGGGGTCAAATAAGAACAAAACGACGGGTAACAAATGTAGGAAAATGTATTAACAAAAGAGTAGACAATTACAGTACAGAGAAGTGGGAAATACGTCCGACAATAGAGTTATGAGCTGACTCGCATTGGCTTCCTCTCAAGCCATAATTGTCCCTGTTACTTATAGTAACCGTCGGCACATTCCATTAGTCTATAGGGTATATCACCTATAACAGTAACCAGTGGAGGAGGAAAACTCTGAATTTGAAAAACCTGAGGTCAGTCTTTGATAGGGTTTGTGGTATTCCTTGTGCACCAATTCTTTCCTATCGACTGTGCCAAAAATTGCGGATGGTCCAACACAAGCCTTCACCACTATAAACAAAACACCGTGTAGGTTCTTCATTGGATGAAACCTCATGTGTTCGAAATCGACGAGACCTTCCACCATATGTTACAACAAGAGGTTAAGGAATCCCTTTTATTTTACTTTCATTATTTTCAATTGAGAATGACCAATTCATGAATTTGGGTGATTTGTGTCATTCCATTCCTTGAGTTCTGATTGGCTGCTTGACTGCTTGATTTGAATGTCATTGTGGAGTCTTATATATATCTTGACATTCTGCAGTAGACTTTGCAACTATTCGGGTTTGTATTTAAGTTACAATCGTTTGTTGCCTTGTCTTCCCAGTTCGACGGTAACTGGAACTTTAATTATTCTTCAAAAAAGAGAGAAAAAGTAACAAACAGAGAGGATAGGGTTCACATTCCAATAACAGCCTGAGGGAAGTACAGGAATCACGCATTCATTTTTCTTTTCTTTTCCATTCATTCTTTCACTATCTTTGCTGATATGAGTCTATTTCCTTCAATGATATTTTTATGTAGTCCTTTCTTAATTTTTCGATTTTTTTTGGGGAGGGCTCACAGTCCTATCAAATACGAATAATTTCAAATATATTTATTTGACCTACAAATGAAACTCTAACAGGTACTACTACTCTGGGTCAGTAGACCTGGGAGTAATGGCAATAAAGGAGTAATCATTATTCCCTACGACTCTAGAAATGGTTCCTCGCTATCAAATTCAGTTGAATGGCATACTTGGGTCATCCTTAATATTTTTTGGAGTGTGGTCTTACCCCTGTGTAGGGGATACAATCAGTGTATTCTAAACACCGACAGGGCGGTTAGGATGTTGTGAACGATAAATCTCAACTGGGACCAAATCGTCATTTAGCCTGTAAGATTTGGAATAGTCTTTTGAGACTATTCTTACGATTTAAAACTCTGGTGACACTCGTAGAAGTGGTCACGAGTAACGTCGGAGATAGTGGGCGCAGTTAGCCGAGTTCAAGTCTTCGATGAGACTGTTTGGATTTTATATAAAAAGGGAAATATTACCTACATCACTTGAAGTGGAGCATGAATTATAATTAAAGATTTTAAGCCAAAATAAGAGAATGAATAACTATTTTATAACATGCACTGATATCTATTGAGATACGTTTCAACTTGTAGTGGAATAACCCATGTGTGTAGATTTACACAAATATATAGATTAAATGAAACGATGGAAATTGAATTGCTGATAAAGATCAAAACATCTGATGAAAACATAACTGCAAAATCCTTGAATAATATTTCCAACATCTGATC
This sequence comes from Doryteuthis pealeii, assembly GCA_023376005.1. Lineage (NCBI taxonomy): Eukaryota > Metazoa > Mollusca > Cephalopoda > Myopsida > Loliginidae > Doryteuthis > Doryteuthis pealeii. The sequence continues at coordinate 49,888,531 of CM042156.1, read as the reverse complement.
TATGCTACTCGTGCGCTGAGTTGTCAGGCACCGGTATCGAACCAAGAACCTTGCGATTACCTAAGCAGGTGCTCTACTGACTGAGCTAAACCTGCCTTTGGTTTATAAACAACACTAAATACTTAAAATGTATTAGCGCATCCATGAATACACTAACACTAAACATTTGGTAAGGAAAGATAAACAAGTAACTCGCACTAACAATGTACATAAGTACGTTTGATATATACAACAATATAATATCCAACATCTGAAGATTTGGCTGTTTAGAATCAAGTCCAAGTATTTGTTAAATTCTGTTGCAATTTGAATTTCTGTGAAAGTTTAGATTCAAATCTATCATAATCAGTTTATGGTAGGCTGTTATAGGTGATACACCCTATAAGACTAATGGACGGGTTACTATAAGTAACAGGGACAATTGTGGCTTGGGAGTAAGCCAATGCGAGTAAGCCAATAACTCTATTTGTCGGACGTATTTCCACTTCTCTGTATTGTATTTGTCTACTTTCTGTTAATACATTTTCCTACATTTGTTACCCGTCGTTTTGTTCTTATTTGACCCCTTAAAACCTCACAACATAGGCAAAACTAAGATTTAACCGAATCTGATTTGAACCCTGTTCAGCAAAATTCCCAAAGGATTTTCCCTCGCAATCTTTAACAGGCAGATGAAATAATCCAAATAAAACTGTTAACAATTGTTTATTGTTTTATTTTTGTTTGTTTGTTTGCTTATTTCATTGTTGCTTTGGTATAATGTTTAGCAAGATAAATTCACAGACTATTGTTTGTTAGTTCAGTTCACATTGGGCGCTCTATACTTCTGGCCTTGTGCCACATCTAATCTAACATGACAAAAACAGAATGGTCCATTATTTAGCTGGGATGATGACACTCATAAGAAATAAGAATTAGGTGGATAGGCAACACCAGATAATCAGAATTTTTCGTTAACGTTTTTATTTTTTTGTTTTTGTTTTTTTTCTTTGGGACATGCAAGTTGCACTCGGACTTTTCGCCGATGTAATTTTTCTCAACAGTCAAGCGATAAAACGGAATGGACGTTGGTCTAAATGAACTTTTCACTGAAAGTAATCTATTTTGTTTTATTCACTAATTCAATTAGCTAATTAATTTATAATTAATTAAAAACGTTAATTGTTTATCGTTATTTATCCACCGACGATTTATATGTAAAAAAAAAGAAATCAGAAGCGTTGTCGCTGAAATGTCTGTAAACGGCAAGTCGATATTAACTGAATAGTTCAGACTAGCATCAGAAAAGAGAGCAAGAGTGCAGCACTTATAAAAGGGTCTTGCATATATTTCTTTTATAATTAATTCCGCTACTAAGTACCGAGGGCAGTTGTTTTTGGGCCAATATTGTCTGCTATTCTCGCAAATAAAAACTAATTAGTTTCGCCCGAAATAAATTGAATTATTAATTAGCCGTTCGGCTTTTGTTGTTTGGTGTTTGCTTAATTGGATTGCTTACAAAACTGAAATTTGGCCACAAGTGTTTGAAAATGTCTGTGCATTGTAATCGCATGAAAAATGCAAATCAATGAATTGCTTTAAAGATGGCCGCTTTTCATTCTAAGAAGATGAACGAGTCGCCTCACAGACGAAAAGAACAAAACTGATGCCTATTAGAAAATTTTATTTCAAGGATAATTAAAATAATTTATAGCAGATGAAAATTTATAATCTATACATAAGATATACATAAATCTATATATAATCTTGGCATAATCTATACATAATCTTCATAGGGCATTTGGTGTGTATGTATGTCTGGATTAAACTATGAAAATAAAACAATCAACGACAAAGTATATATATATATATATATATATATATATATATATATATATATATGAGATTTATCCAAAACTTGATAGTAAGGGATGATTCTATATGTGATTTCTAAGATACATTGTATTAATATTGTATGATCGAGTATGTATAAATACAGCGAATCTTTAAATCACTGAAGAGAGCTCAATGTATAATAAACTTTTTAGATTATATACAGAGAAATATTTTTCATAGAAAGGAAGGGAGAACTCAACACCGTAATTCCATAATAAATTTATTTCGACCATTTGGTCGAAATAAATTTATATGGAATTACGGTGTTGAGTTCTTCCTTCCTTTCTATGATAAATAAATATATATATATATATATATATATATATATATATATATGAGGTAAAATAAGGAATGAAAGAACAAAACTCAGACAAAAATTGGTAGTATATTTCGCTGGAACGTTAAATTCCGCTTCCTCAAGCCTTTATTGAATCATTAGGATCATACAAGTGTTTTATAGAAGGGGGAAGTAGGTGGGTGGGTAAGTTTCTTTTCCTCGCCACAAAACTTACCGACCCACACATTTTGTATGAGTTTTGTTCTTTCATTCCTTATTTTACCTCATATATATATATATATATATATATATATATAATATATATATATGCACATTAAATATCACCGGTTCTTGCATGTCCTGGGTATGACATTATACTATCTGATAGTGAGATTACAATTCTGGAGGTCTGGAGAATGAGGCGCACCCCTTCCTCACCAATGCTAGTACCTGTTAGGTTCCCATCTATGGGTTAAATTGAAAAATGTGTTTATAAAGAATGAGTATCCATTTAGAATGAATTTATTTCAAATTTTTGTCAGCATTAAATGACCCACTGAGGTTGTAAAACAAAACAAACCAAACTAAACCAAACTAAACCAAACCACCTGTTCTTGCTTTTTGTGTATAAAATTATGAAGATTTATTTATATTCGAATATATCTAAAAATTAATATATGCATAGAAATTGCATTCAAAATTTATACTCAATACATATATAAAGGGCGGTTGGCGTATATATATGTCCGGATGAAACTATGAAAATAAAATAATTAACGACAAAATAATTATACATACACATTAAATATCACCAGTTCTTGCTTTTTGTGCCAAAATGATGAAGATTTGATTTATATTCGAAGATATTTAAAATTAACAATATACATATAAATAGCAGTGAAATTCTACAGAAAAATGTCCAGCATTTGTAAATCTCGAAAGTAAACAAATCAATACACTAGGGTTTTCCGCTCTACTCAGTTTACGCTGTGTGGTCGCTTCTAGTAAACTTATAAAGTGCATGGTGTTATGGTTAGAGTCGAAGGAAATGGACTCGTCGATTCAAGTTCAAATCCTGGACAAGACTGTTTGCATTTCGCAGAATGCTATTACCCGTGGGAAAGTGATGCATCCAATTATTCTCCTTCTAGCTATTGGTAAATAGTAGGGCAGACTGGGTTTTTTAATCTTGGCTCGGCAACTAGTCTAGGAGAAGGAAATTTAATACAAATCACCACAATCTCTTTTCATTTTATTAGTAAGTAAAAAAGTAAGTAAAGTCGTATGGTTGGCCTAAAGCCGATATCATCCAGACAACGGGGGAATCTATCCGCCTTTCATTAGCGCGAGACCAAGGAGATTGTTTTTAGCATCTGAGGTGGAGCGCCACACCTAC